>CM042330.1:10668808-11168808 GCA_023566125.1 Zingel zingel | reverse complement strand
TTACTAGCTGTTAAAATATAGTTTTAGAGACAACATTACTGACAAGACCCAGTTAATATTTACTCATGACTGTCATGCAACATTTCCCTCCTGAACATAATTTAATAAAAGAAAATAGTTTTTTCTGCTTTTCTGGTCATGTAAGTGACATTATGGCCTCATTCAACATAATATGTACAACATAAATATAACACGACTCCAGGATTTATCTTAATCCACATATAAAAGGGTTAGCTAATTTTAATTTCAGGTACAGAATAAACACCATGCTTTCGTCACATCTTACCTACAGTACGTAGTGTGTTTGGAACAATCAGCATGATGACAAATATGATTCATAAACTCTTTGGCTTCCTTCAAAAGGGCTACATTTTTAAGGATGTTTTAATCAGTGCTCACTCTCTGCGTCTTTACATGAATCTCTCCTTGAAAGCTAGACCTTAACCTTCAGGCATCACCCCAAAGAACAAACCGATTCTTTACCACCATCTTTCCTGATAACAACTCAGCTTACATCCTGCTCATAACACCCTGCACAATATATACTGTGGTATCTGTTTGCATATATATATATATATATATATATATATATATATATATATATATATATATATATATATATATATATATATATATATGCAAACAGATACCACAGTATATAATGTGTGATGAATCTTACACCCAGGTAGTATTCCTGTGGGTGTATATCAAGATGCAGTTCTGTGAATCATCTGTTTAATGGGAGAGCAGGGAGCAGCTATTCTTTCTCTCCACATCCGCCTCCCTCTCTAACATGTACACTGGCATTCAGCCCAGATCATACACACTACAGTCCCAGCTTCTTCTCTGCAGAACCGCTACAGCGACAATGGGACACACCATTTTCGTGTGCACATTGGTGAAAAATAATTTCATCACTGCAGATAACAATAAACAAAACTCAGCTGCAGAACAAAAATCCTGCATAATTAATGTTAAATGTGCAGAAGTTGAGCAGCTTATGGGAAATTAGCAAAAAAAAAGTCTTTCTATTTCCCCAAACCAAACTAAAAACCAGATGTTTCATATGTGGCTCACAACAACTGTAAGCTTTGGTAATATTTTCAACTTATAAACTCCCTTACAGCTTCTCATAAAAATTCTCTATGTCTAAGTTGAGTGAATTGGACAGGGCAGGGAGTGAACCCATAAATGCTGCATGAAGTACAGTTGCACAATAATGCACCGCTGTGATCTGATCTCCACAGTTGTTGCTGAGATATTCTGCACTTCATTATGGGAGCGGCTGCAGTGCTTCAGGAGCAGTTCAAAGCAATAAAATGAAGCAATAAGGCAATATCACCAACACCATATATCAGGAAAGAGTGCACCTATAGTAAACACAGGAATGCATTTGTAGACATCTCAGGCTAAATGTCTGCACTCTTTAGGAGCCTTAAATCTAGAGCTACAACAATAAGTTGAACAGAAAAGATTTTTGTGCAAAATTGCTAAACACTCTCTACTTCCAGCTCCTCATTTGGGAGGATTTGCTGCTTTTCTTTGTCTCATGTAATGCTTAATTGAAAACGTAAGGATTTGAACTGTTGGTTGAACAAAACAAGACATCTGAAGACTTGGGCATTTTTTTTAAATATTTTCTGACATTTTATAGGTCAAACGATTAATCAGTTAATCGAAAAGATATTCTGCAGATTAATTGATGAAGTAGCAGCTCTACTTACACCAATCACTTTTTGTTGACACTGTGTCAGACAGCTGTTGATTCATCTCTGTGGTAGTTTTTTTTTTTTTTTATTGTGAGCTGCAATGATTAGTCGATTAAAAAATGTATCAGCAACTATTTTGACAATCATTTTAGTCATTTGTATATCAAAAACTCCAAACATTTGATGTTTCCAGCTTCTCTAAACAGAAGATTTGATGCTTTTCTGTGTCATATGTTATAGTAAGCTGAAGATCTTTGGGTGTTGGACTTTGAATAGAATAGATGTAGAATAACACAAGCAATTTGAATACATCACCTTGGGCAGCTTTGTTCACAACTGTCTTTACAGACAAAAGGTTCATTAAGAAAATCAGCATATTAATCGACAATGAAAATAATCATTAGTTGCCTCTAATTTGTACATTATATATTTGAAAAAAAATAAACAGCTAACTGGATATATTACTGTATGTAGACTGCTGATGCATATGCTAATACCAATATGTCTGCAATAAGATAATATCAAACCAAATATCTACCAATATATCAACCCAGAAATCAAATAATTAATGTGAACATTCCCTGCATTTACTAGATTTAGATTAAAGTCAATAAAATGTCTTTGGGCTATTTATTTAGAAGATGCCATGTGTGTCTTGTGATGGGAATTTCTCGCTGATTGCTGACATTTAAGACCAAACAATTAATCAAGAAAATACTCAACAGATGAATCTATAATGAAAATAAGCATTAGTTGCTGTACACTGGGGTGCATAATACTGTGACTTGTATGTAATGTGGTAGCATAGGATTAGAAACGACAATGCAACACAACTATAGGGCTACAACTAACAATTATTGCATTATCGATTAATCTGTTAATTATTTTCTAGATTTATTGCTTCAACATTTCCCACAGCCTAAGTCGGACGTCTCTAGATTGCTTGTTTTGTCTGACCAACAGTTTTCAACTAGTCAAAAACAGTTCATTTTGGCATTTTTTCTTAAGAAGTTAATTAAACCATTAACCAAAAATAGTGACCATTTCAGCTCTAAACACCACCACCACCGTTGTCTTAGATAATTTGTAGTTACTCGTGTTTGTTAACCTTATATTAGTCAGTAAAGCAGTTTAGTAGCAGGCCTACAAGGCATGTGTTCATGCATGGTTTGGATTAAACCCCCTCATCCCTCCTCCTCTTAACAGTGACGTGGTGGTAAAAGTGCAACGTGGACGGGGAAAATAACAACACGAAGCCATCTGACACCTGAACTGAAAGTGAATCGTATCCAATGCCGCCCTCTCCTCTTTCCACCTAACTCCATCCATGTCCTTACCTGTTCTGCCAGCCTTGGATCAGGTTGGTGTATTTGCTCAGCACTCCTTCCAGCTGCCTCCTGCGCGGCTGCTGCAGATTCATGCTGTTCCCCAGCACAGCTCCCAGGCTGCCCCCTGCTCCAGCCGGGTTGCCCAGGGAGCCGGAGCCGGGGCTGTGCGACCCACTCCTCCCGGGCTTCCTCGTCGATGATGAGTTCCCGCGGTCCGACGAGGAAGAGTTGGTTTTGTTGGTCACGGGATGCGGACTGCAGAGCGTCTTGTCCATCCTGGCGACGGGACGGCAGAGAGCAGGAGGAGGAGGAAGAGAGGGGAGGAGGGGACGGGGATGGACCAGCAGCAGCAGGGAAGATTTCAGCAGAGCATAAGTGGTAAAAGGGGCGATGTGTGTCTGCTGAGCTAAAGCAGAGGCAGTGGATATGAATCGACTGCGCTGCGCTGGCGGTGTAAGCGTCCCTCGGTGCGTGAGAAAGCTGACATATTCCCCGGTGGTGTTTGTGTCCAGCTCTCTCTTCTGCAGTGCGCGGATGTGTGTGGCACTGTTGGTCTGTTTTCCTGGTAGGAAGGAGAACAGAGCGCAGACACTCCCACTACTCTCTGGACCGTCCCCCGGATATTACAATGCAATCATGTTAAATACACATCATCATAACCCCAAACAAGTAACTCCCCCCCCCACACACACAACATACTGCAAATGACAGCAGGAAAAGCCTTAGAAGAGTCATGTATGAGACTATACATATCCATTCTTTCTTTATGATATTTTCAAGGGTGTAGAGTTGGTTTTGCAAACCCCCCCAAAAGCTGAACATATCTGAATTCTGTTTCCTGCATATATAAATTGCCATTAACCTACATTAATGCCAATTATAATCACCTTATGATAAGATACCTCACACTTGACGATAGATATTAACAACTTCACTACAAAGAGTCGTTAACATTATCTTTGAATGATGTTCAATTCTATATCTTTGTCAGCGAATGTTATAAAGCCTAAACAAAATTATAGATTACATTTTTTTTATCTTTATGTACAGAGAAGTTTTAAGATTTTCCCCAAACCCTGAGTCTCGCCTGCAGTCTTTCTCTCAGGCTGCAGGCACAAACATCCACCAATCAGAGGAAAGGGCAGTAGCCTCTTTAAAACCTGAGAGGCGACACACAGGGCAGTAAAAGCCCATAACTGAATTAAGAAATGGGTACTCATGACCCCATTTAAAAATAAATAGGCTAATTTTGTCTATTACCATTTTTTTTTTTAATATTATCTCTTTAATCGTCACGTGACCCCTCAGATTTATCATGTGACCCTACGCAGTTCACTGTAAATACCCACAGGGACATTATGGAAACATTAAGACAATACTACAATGTGTAGTATAGCCTAGTAGCACAATGTATTATATAATAAGAATAATATTAATAATATAATGTAGCAGATCAAGTAGGCTGCATCAAATCACCCCAAGCCCACTAACAAGTAGCATAGATACTAAAAGGAACATTAAAGCAATATTACAGGGATATACAGTATATTTTTAAAATTATGTCTTCCACTCTGTCCCAATTACCAGTTTAAAGTATTAGCACTGTGTCAATTGGATCAACACCATAAACCTCCACTGTGGATGCACATAAAAATTTAATTTTGTCCTCATTTTATCTTTAGAAAGTCCCTCAGCTGTGTCAGGTTAGACAGCTGAGCAAACCCAAATGGGTTTCAGGGTACATGTAACCCTCATGTTGTCCTTGGGTCAAATAAGCACCAAAACACCAGAAGAAAGCATAAAATATGTTGTAAAAAGTGACAAAAATGTTGGATAGAGTGGACAAAAATGTCGGCTAAAGCGCCAAAACTTTGGAAAAAGTGACAAAACGTTGTGAAAAGCATCAAATATGTTGGAAAAAGTGTCAAAAACGTCGGAGAAAGTGATTAAACCATCGGCAAAAGCGACAGAATATTAAAAAAGGGAATAAAACATCGGTGAAAGCGACAAAAACTTTTGTGTTGGGTTGTGTTGTGTATATGTGTGTGTGTGTGTGTGTGTGTGTGTGTGTGTGTGTGTGTGTGTGTGTGTGTGTGTGTGTGTGTGTGTGTGTGTGTGTGTGTGTGTGTGTGTGTGCTGAAGCATTTAGCTTTTAGTTTGGTCTGATTTATTGAAGACACTCCAATGTATTCATAAAATAAAACATATTAGTCTTTGTCAGGGATCACTTCCTGGAATTATTCCCATCAGTTTTTTAAGGTCCATCAGCATTTATTCAAATGAATAGGAAATATTAGAAAATACTGACCTAAAAACTAGAAAATTAAACCTCAAAAAAAGTATATTTATATATACAGTATAAATATTTAACTTAATAATAATAATTCGACCAACTACGGAGTTAGCGAGGTCAGATAATCGTTTGATAAATTCTTGAGTTTATATCAAAACTGGATTTCATTTTCATATTTTCTTTTGTAATTTGTCTGTGAAATGTTATCAATGTATAAGTCATATGACAGTTGTATTTTTTTCATCAAAGTATTATATAACCTATTCACACACACACACACACACACACACACACACACACACACACTCACAACAACCAGAATAAAAAAGGACACGTTAATGAAGACCTGACTGAGGAGCACTGCAGGCTATTAAGAAAAGGAAGAGATTGCACTGAGCGATTGAAGGCATGCCTCAATGAATCTCCACAGGACACTTAACAGAGCACAGATAGATTCCCGCTGCTTGTCAACTGTGGCAGCCACAAAGCAAAGATCAATACAAGAGTTAAAAAAAAAAAATCCCTGGGCAACAGAGAGTCAGAGAGGTTTGTTAAAAGCTTGTGCTGAGAGTCAACCTCGGGTCAAAAGCATTTCATTATGTGAGGTCATGCCAGTTTGACTCTGAGGCCTTTCTTATTACCTTTCAATTTAGAGTATATATACATTATAGAAGAAAGTTTTTATCATGTACATTTCTCAATATTAAAAGACATTGGCTTTTCGCTAAACCCCGCCCCTAAACAGCGAATGTCCAATCACACCTTTGGATATGGACGAACCCAAGTTACAATCATGTGAGTACCCACTCTATGCTTGTCATTTTTTAATCGGTGCTGTCGTTTTTTCTGTGCTCACAAAGTAATCATTAAACACTGTTAAAATCACAATGGGATCAATTTCTAATAGCAAATGCTGTAGTATGCCAATTTGTCTTAGAATATGGAAAGTAAAGCTCAGCAACATATTCATTTTTTTCAAAAAGACAGATAAAAGCTATGCCTAATGAGAGATTGCATGAGACTGATGTGAGGACTTAACCCCTATATATTTTTTTCTACAAACTGCAATATCATCACATTTAACATCATCTTCATCATCATTATTTCTTCCTTTTAATCTTCTTCTACGCTCTGCTCCACCTAATCATCTTCATCACCATCATCCATGTTATAAGCACTTTGAAACAACTTGCATCATCACTGCCTCAGTCACCATCACTCTGCTGAAACAGAACAAGCTGCAGCACTGGCCGCTGACAAAGCACCGCAGCACTGTAAAACATGAAAGAACCCATTCCCCAGAGCTGTGATTTGATGTGTTTCGTTTCCCCGGCTATACACTGACATCGCACCAATCTCCTCCATTACAGCTCTGCGTCAGTCCAGTCAGATTTATGGCAGCTGTGACTGGCCGAGGCAGGCCCTCATCATCTTCCACTACCAGTCTGCTCCCGACACCAAAGCCATTACAGCCTAGAAGGAGATACTTTAAAACTTAATAGCTCCTAAATGCCTGCTTTTTAGAAACGAAGAACAGCAGCCTTGCTTGTAGCATGATAGCTTTGTTTATGTAGTGACTTAAGACAATTTTAAGCTGTAAATGTAAAGTTATAAACACAAATGTCAGTTCATGGAGTAGCTAATTCAGTTGTTTTTTTTTTGTTTTTTTAACATTATACCCTTAACATCCCCCATGAACTACAGTATGTCATGTTTCAGCTTTTTATAACTTTTCATTGAAGTGATATTATTTTTTTCCTGGGTGAAATATTCCTGTTTGTGGCTGTTTTTCATAGTTTGGGTCAGGCCCTTTTGTTTCTTAAAGCTTATTAGCTTTCTTGCTGAGAGTTAGATAAGAATAACCCTCTCATGTCTGTACTGTAAATATGAAGCTACAATCAGGAATTTAGCTTAGCTTTATTAACAAACATAACAAAATATAGCGAGTTAATTAGGGAGCTATGGAGGTGCTGATAGAGCCAGCTGTTTCCACCTGTTTTTAGCCTTTATGCTAAACTAAGCTAGTCGGCTGCTGGCTGTCCAAGATGTAGAACTATACTTTACACAACATTAAATTTCAACTTTGTTGCAACAATTTGGGGAAGGCCCTTTCCTGTTTCAACATGACAATGCCCCAGTGCACATAGCAAGGTCCTTAAAGAAATGGTTGTTTAGTTTGTAAGAATTTGACTGGCCCAACGTCAGTGGCGACCTTACTGGTGCTCTTGTGTCTTGTAGGAAATGTGTTTAAAGAGTGTCGGTTTTGGACTGAGATGTTCAACACACACATAGGAGTGTAATGTACAAGTGTTCACATACTTTTGTAGTTTCATTTTGAATATTTCAGAATGTTGCATCAGCAAACTTTGTGCAAGCGAAAACTTGATCAAATTGTGCTGCTGCCCAGCACAGTTAGATGTTTGACAGACTTTCAGAAAATAATTGATTGATTGATTGATTGATCGCAAAGGCTCTGCAAAGAAAAAGCCCAGAACTCAGCTTTAAAGATGAAGTAGTGTGAATAAATCCTCCATCAGCACACATTCTCACCTCTTAGTTCTAATGCCTTGATTTCCACAATATATTTTAAAGCTTTTAATGGATCCTGGCATCTCAAAGACAACTGTAGTAAGAAGGACGGGGCGTTTTGCTCTTTGATACAGTACATTAGAAAAAAACTCTTCTTTCTTAGTCAGCTCACATTTTGAAAAGTTATTGGAAAAGCTACTGCTGGGTAGCATGGTTCATTTTGAATAAGGATGTGTGTATTTCATCAGCAATCTTATCAGTGTGAGCTTGTCTGTCCTTGACCCTGACAGATATCTGCACACTGCCCATCCCACACACACACACACACACACACACACACACACACACGCACACGCCCTTCTCTCCGACTGAGAGTCCAAACCAAAACCCAACAATAATGTACAGAGACAGATACACCCCCGACCTTGATTTGTTTCTATGTTTCCGCTCACGCTGCATTTCACAAAGAACAGCAGGATCTGATTAGCATTTCACCTGTTCTAATTGTTCCTGGGAACGGGAAGCGGTAACAGAGATTATCTCAATTCTGTTAGTTTTGGGAACATTTTATCTGCTCCTTGTAACCTCTGCTGCCAGCCAACATGTCGCCATAAAATATCTCTTCACCTTTGCCCTCTGTAAAGAAGCTTATTTGATGAGTGAAATAACTTCCTGTCAGCTCTTACTTTGGTTTTTACTGTAATGTTATCTTACAATTGTTCAGTTTATATTATTTCTAAGGGGAGTTCAGTCTGTCAAATTATAAATTACATGTGTTGATGCTTGACTTGCCAAAAGCTTGCATATGTTTGCACAACAGCCTGCATTATTCACTAAGACCAGCAACCTCGCCAATAACTACTTAATGGACTGAAAGGGAGCCACTGACCCTGAACGCTGCAAGGTTAGCAGACTGTATGTGTGTGTGTGTGTGTGTGTGTGTGTGTGTGTGTGTGTGTGTGTGTGTGTGTGTGTGTGTGTGTGTGTGTGTTTGTGTGTGTGTGACTGTAAACTGAGAGCAGGCCAGATTGTATAGTTCAATGATGTGTGTGTGCCTGTGAGTGAATATTTGACTTCCCTGCTTGATCCCTCTTTACAAAAATGAAGTCATGCATATTTATCAAGGCAGCTAAAGAACAGGGCTCTATTATATCTAGAGATGAATATGTAGGCTGTAATGTTCATACTTCAGGAACCTTCAGTAAGCCACTACTCTGAAGGTCAGAACACCTCAACACCTTTACAGGAAAGAGGATGGGTAATTAAGACCATTAGCCTATAGCAACACAAAAGTGCATCTGAGCATCAACAGCACCATTAATCCAACTGTATGTCCAAATCTTCTCATAGCAAACACTTAAAGCCACCTACACATGATCATTTGTAAAATCGTGAGGTAGGGCGTAGAGTATATTGCAGGCAGAGAGGCTGGTACCACCCTGTGCCCCCTTTCTAGCCCCGCCCCTGCAGCAGTTTTGTGTAGGCGGCTTTAGGTTAAAAGAAAGCTAAGGCACGTTCATTTGTAGTAGTATAGAGGTGGAAACCACAAATTACTTTGCTTATTAGAATCACTTTGTACAGTTCAGATCAAATATTCATAGTCACTAACTATGTAATTTGTTCACTTTTTCCCTAAGATAAATGAACGCATCACTTTAGTATGTACAAGAGTAAGTGAATGCATCATTGTCAGTTCAGTATTCAGTCTGTTGCTAGTTCAAGCTCTTACATTCAGTTCTGTACAAAACTATCTTGAGCTAATCAAGCTCTGTACCCAAGGTTTAAAGCTCAGCAGCCTGTTATTCATGAAAGAGTTCAGATAATCAGATAATGATTGCTTCTGTGGCTTTCAAGGTCTTTAAATATGCTTTTTACGAGGAAGTAACGTACAGCGCACTACAACTGAGCCTGGAGCTCCACTGCTAAAAGCTGCGGATTCGATCAGTGACAATGGTGATTAAGTATCGTCAGTTCAGTTTGAAGATCCGTTCATATATGTACTGAACAACCCGCGTATAGCACCTTTCCTTTTCAAACAGTGACAAATATATACTGTAGACAAAATAAAATTCCTAAAGTTCAGCTAAAAGTTGCCCTAAATTCAATATATGAATTTAAAAGTATCTATAAAAAAATGTATCAATCAAAGGCACAAAATAATATTTATATTTATTATTTAAATAGAGTTTAAATTTGATTCCATCTGTGTGCAGCTACATATAAATTGTTTAGAGGTTCTTAAAAAATCCCCTAACAAAAACTGTTACCTTCCCGAAGTATTATTTTATTGTTCATGTCCTTGTAGAATAAGGATTGAAAGAACAATAATTGGATAGAGTGTGCTTGTATTTTTATATATATATATATATATATATATATATATATATATATATATATATATATATATATATATATATATATATATATATATATAGTGTTTTATTTGTGTAGTTGCTGGGTGTGTGTTCTAAAAAGAAAACCCTGAACAGCTTCATGCCAAGAAAAGTTAAATTAGCAAAATAATGGGTTAACGAAAGGGTTCTACTGTGTTTTATTGCATCTCGAGATAAAATGAAGAAGTCTAACATTTAGGTGTGATTAGGTGGAAATACATACAAAGGCAAAACAGAAAGGGACATTTGCAACAATATAAGAAAAAGATTTAAAAAAATATAATGTATGGTTGTATTTTCCTTTTCATTCATCAAAATCTGTTTTTGTCTGCAAGCAATTGACAGCTGAGTCAAAGGTCATAGTTAAAGTTGTTAAGCTAATGAACCCTACACTTTGAGGATGGTATTTTCATCCTTATTAAATCACCTTACAGAACCAAAAGTACAAGGGTGGATAAAGACGCAGAAAGGCAGTGACAGACCTTCAGTAAAAATGTCACTAAAGCTCTCTGTGGGCTCAATTATTGCTCAGCAGAGGGACCACCAATTTGCACTCTAACTTGACACTTGTGTTTGTCAGAGGAGCTTCAGGCTGGAAACTACAAGTGAGGATATAACAGCTAGCCTAATGGCCCTTCTTGATTTCAGACTTTTCCTGCTGAGCAGAAACTCCAGAAGGATGACAGTGTCAAAATGTAACAGACCGAGGACAGTCATTTCCCTGAAGCTTGTTTCAGGGGGATGAGAGCAGAGGACAATGTGACAGATTTACCTTTCTCCTTTTCTTCTACACTGTCATTGCTTGCCACTCTAATATCCTTTTTCACAGACAACACACCCACACAAGCTGGCCCTGCATAATGTGCTTGTTTAATTCCCAAGTTTTATTACCTTCCTTGTTTCTGTGCCTCTAATTTCCCTTAATGACTGTGATCACCCTATAGTTAAAATCACTCTATAACTTAACTTGACATATGCAGATGTATTCAAAGCAGCAATAATGACTTCTTTACAGGCTAATTAGGATTTTTTTGCTCACAAATGTCAAGACGAAAAGGTAATATGGAGTTGTGGTAACAAGTCGTCAAAGCATCAACAGGCAAAACAGGTTGCATTTCAAACTAATTGTTGCCTCAAACGACTACATAGCAGCAAAAATAAATGTGTACAAGTGATTCATTTACATCCACAGCAGGTTGTGGTGGATGTGTGGATGTATTTCTCTGAAGCACATTAGAGACATCTACTGGCCAGAATGATAATTTGGGTTTACACTTGGCCTGGTTGAGAAGATGATGAGATCACCTTCAGGATGTGATGTCATTTTCTATGGAAGATTTAGGTTTTCTGCCCTAAAAAGTCAAAATACAGTATTTGATCAATTGATTATGACAATGTACAGTGTATTATGTCTGTGAAAATGTGAACAGCATATTTAAATGGGTAGTACTAAAATGAAGCTAAAAAGTAAGTTGCTTTACTCTTCATGGCTTGTCGCTTAATAACCAACCACCTTAATTACTGCACGTTTAAAGAGACAGGTAGGCAGCTAAAGCTTTTTCACAGAAGACATTTTGACAGTATTAAAAGCACAGCGGAACCATCTGATTTAGTAACACCTGTGCTTTTCCTAATATGACAACTCTACATTTCTGCTGTGAAAAAAATACCTATGGAAAGTTAGATTGGCTACAATCAATATTTTTTATAATAATGTAAAATGGGTCACTCGTAGTGAGCCTACAGAGCACTATCCCCTGAGCTTCAGCTCATTACTTAACTGTGCATTCTACTGTTTTGGTTCACTCTCACCGCTCTAATAGTGTCGCTTTCGGCCGCAGTTTTTTATACAAAAAGCCCTTAAAAAGCGACTGTACACTACCTCACCAGCACCAAACGATACAGACATGACAGAGAAACAGTTAGCGACTGAACATAGAGCTGGTAGACGAAGCACAGAGCTAAGCTAAGCTAAGTTTAAAGAGAGTTTATATTGAACTTAGATATGTCAGGTGGCCAGAAACACAAATCCAAAGTAATGCTAATGTAGCTCCGTGACTGTTGGATGTGTAAATCATGAATGTATTATAATAATGTGTAAATGAGCAACTGTTTGCTAACAAGTAACAATGACAACTTAAAGGTGATGATATGTGGGTACTGTGTTAACAACTTGTTTCCTCTGCTCCCAAGTGGCCGCAAATATTAGTTATTGCAAGTGAAAGGCAAGTTAGCTAACGGGTCTGGTTGGTCTGGCTCTGGCTAACCTTAGTTAAAGCTACATTGGATTACTTTTTTTCATAGCTGCTTCCCGTAGTTGAGTGGAAAATTCATTCATTATTATTAATTAGACATTGATTTTAATAAACTGTTGAGGAAGGTTGGTGAATGGCGGACCCAAAATGCAGAGATGGAAGCAGAGGATCGTTTGATGATTTAATTAAACATAAAAACATACAAAACCAAAGGGGTCCTGGAAAAGGCAGGCAAAAAGAAATCCAAAATAAAGTCCA
Organism: Zingel zingel; assembly: GCA_023566125.1. Lineage (NCBI taxonomy): Eukaryota > Metazoa > Chordata > Actinopteri > Perciformes > Percidae > Zingel > Zingel zingel. The sequence continues at coordinate 11,156,043 of CM042330.1, read as the reverse complement.
AGTCAAAAAATAGAATAACAGGAACACTAAGACTAACAGTGAAGACTAACACAAAGGAATACAAACTGGAGACAAAAACACACAGGAATACAAAACTGGCTACAAAACACACATACAATGATCTGACACAGGATGAGTGGAACACAAAGACTAAATACAGAGGGTAACGAGGTAACAAGAGGCAGGTGACCCAAGGGCTGGGAAACAGGTGGAAAACATCAGGCAATCACAAGAGCGGGAAAACACAGTGAGTAAAACTAGACAAGACAAGACAGAAAACCAGACTATCAAAATAAAAAAGGAAACAGAACATAAAACAAGACAAGACAAAACACCAAAACCATGGCATAAACTGACATATTGGTTACTTGTTTTGTTATACCATATAAATGTGGATGGCAGTAGTTGTGTTAAAAATAGTGTAGTCTTGCATTGCCAGACTTATCTCCACAGCGCTGTGGAGTAAGGTCTGGCTACACCACAGATACATTCTAGGATAGATAAATCTTTACAATCATTCCCCAAAAGAACCAAGCAAGCCTGCCTGCGATCCACATTTTCTTCAAAACTTGCCATATTTTTAGCATGTAGCTTGCTAGCTCAAAGTTTGTTGTTGTTTCCCGGCAACACACAGAGAAGGGCAAGGGCCATCTGGCACGATGTCAGTCAACTATCCTGGAAATGTACTTCTGTTGAGCCAGACTAGCCTAACTGTAGCCTAGCTTCTGCTTCTTTTAACCCTTATTTTCTAATTCTCTGTATATGTTAAGCAGTTTCATATATATATATATATATATATATATATATATATATATATATATATATATATATATATATATATATATATTCATTATTCAGCTTAATATAGACTATTTTGTAAGCATTTTTTTTCAAAATAACCTTACCTCCTGTCTGGAAAATAGGATTTTGTTTTCAGTTTGGGCAATCAATCAGTTTGTAAGAGCATAAATCACACTTCCCTGACATCTCTGATTTTGGCAATATTGTTTTTCTGACATTAATGCCAATAAAGCTTTTTGAATTTGAATTTAATACAGTCATTACAGGCCTATACATTCAAGATGATGACTCTACTTTCTATTCCTAATTAGGGGAATAATTTATTCTTTTTCTGGTTCCACCTCTCTGACAGACTCATGTCTCTGCAAAGGGCACCAAGAGAAGAAATGAAGATCATGTGTGAGCATCTAGGCTACCACACACACACACACACACACACACACACACACACACACACACACACACACACACACACACACACACACACACACAGTCTCTCTCTCTCTCTCACCCATCCATCCCACTTATACGCAGCATGAGCCTTTATAATGCAGCTCATCAGTATGCTAAAGGGAACAGAGGTCTGGATCAACTTAAGTCATACTTTGCTTTACACCCACACACAAGGACATTGCATTAGCATTGATTGTCCTCTATTCCACCCAGTAATAATATCACAGAAGAATATAGGGGACTTCAATTAACTATCTATTAATGATCTGCTCAATCTCTTATATATAATATCTGATTAAAACATATATAATGTCGTTTACTATGATTCCAGAATGTTTGGAGTCACCTTACTGCTGTTTCAAAGTCATCATTGGTTATGGAATGATGGAACAACAATTCCCAGAATGCAACAGGAGCTTTCTAGTCCAACCACAGCACTGCTCCGGGTTGACCATGTGTTGTGTGACTGCCACCGGACGGTTATGTGTAGACAGTGCAGGAAAACGTGGCACACACGGTGACACACAAACCATGCAGGCAGCTCAACCCGGACCAGCAGCAGAAACAGAAATGTAACAGATGGATTAGAAAAGGATGTGCCTCGGCTCTTCATCAACATGTTCCCGGGAGTTTTCTATGCATTACTGGCGGGTTTCCTCGGGGCCGTGGCGTCGTCGTCGGCCAAACTGTCCCTCGGAGCCGACTACCTGAAGGGAGTCTGTGAAACCGGACTCCGGACGTGGGGGGAGCAGCGGAAATTCAGACAAGCGGACGAAACTACCGCCTGCGACCGGGTGAGTGAGGCATCGCCGCAGCTAAAGTTAAATATTAACACAGCGTGGGGATTGCTCTGAATAATGCAGCGTGCATGCCTGCAAGCGGGGGTGATTTCTCACGGAGGAAGTTGGGGGTTATCCCCGCTCGACTCTCCTCCCTGACTCCCTCAGCATCAGCACCATCAGCAGCATCACACAGTGGAGCCCATGCAGCAGCTGTGCTCTCGTGCCGTGTCCGCGTGCTGAATGACATTGCAGCTCGTAGAGTGTGTTTTATCGCGTTATTTTGTAAGCAACGTGTCTCAGCCTGGTTGTGTTGATGGCGCGTAGAAGAGGCTGGTTTCTGAAAAGGGGCTCAGGTTTCTTGTGTGACCTTCACGCTCTCCGCATACGTCACAAAGTGCTGTCAGAAACATGTGCATCCAGCTGTCTGGAGAAAAGCTTATTTATTACACGGTGGAAACAGTGACCTTTAATCTGGAGGATAATTAAAATAGCAAATAAGGTGCAAAACAAATGCTCTTGAAATGCACCACCAGGTTTGAATGCGTCAAAAGACTTCATCTGAGATTTCAAACATAATAGACAAAATAGCAGCTAGGGAGCCTTCACAGTGCTCCTGTTAATAATGGTATTACAATAACTAATAATAATGATATTATTTACACTGTGTTAGATGTGATATTTGCAGTGGTGGAATGTAACTCAAATAGGCTACTGTACAGTTTTGAAGTAGGCTACTTGCACTGTACTACCATTTACAATTTATGTTACTTTATAGTTCCACTCAGTGGGAAGTATTGTTCTTTTTACTACTAAGGTACTTAGTAGATTTAGATTTTACGCACAAAACGTGATCAGTTTATGAAACAATGCATTGTTATAAATTAAACTACGTAAAAATATATAAAGTAGGTAATAGTTGCTTCACCTCCAGCAACTGCAACATGAAAATGCTGCGTAAACATGAATACATATATTATATAAATCATATAATATAGTAATATATAATAATGTAAACTGCTGCATTCTCCTTCATAATGAGTACGTTTTTATAGTATAAAGTCAACAGCTTTTGCATTCAAGTGGACACAAAACAACAATAATCAGTTGTTATTCATTTATAAGTTTCTGCTCTTCAGCTCCACATCCCACTGAGGCTGCTGTGTGGCGGTCTGCTTTTCACCTGCAATGCTGTGATGTGGACCTTCCTTGCCAAAGCACTCAGGTACTCCTCTTCCTCCACCCAAACCACTGTGACCACCACCGCCTCCAACTTCATATCTTCCGTAAGTAAAAGTCTCCCTTAAAGCACCTCCTACACACCCTTCTTGTCTTTTCTTTGTTCTGCTTGTCCTCTAAGCATAATACTTCACATCTGACTGTAGTGGAGTGTAAGTTAATTTCCCAATGACCTTTCATTCTTATATAAGCTGCTTTATTTTGGAAATAGGCTGGACTATATTAAGAAATAATTTGCCGCAGTGATTTAGGCCTCTTACAGGAATTTCTTGTCAAAGTTCAACTCCTTGTTTGACATATCCCCTCAATGCATCTTTATTGGCTGTTATTTAATTGAAATTACAGAGACGGATTTACTTTGACTCAGAAGAAACCCTGACTTTTTCTCCCTTGCAGGCTTTTCTGGGTCAGCTGATCTTTGGTGAAGCCCAGATAACATTGTGGTGGGTTGGGATCTCCCTGACCTTCTCTGGTCTGTTGGTGCTGCAGAGGGTTTCACCGCAGGATGGGCAACATGACGCAGACGGCAAGGATGAATAATATGTCTTGTCTCCACTAGAGTTCAGCTTGGCTTCAGCATCTCCTCAGATTTTAAAATCTAGCTAAAGGAAACTGAATAGTGAAGAATTTGTTGTTAGTCCTCCCTCAATTACTAGTTTTAATAAACAAATTGTTTCTTGATGAACTAAATGCCACTCAAAATGCACCCTTCCTCATAAAAAGGATGCTTTATTTATAATGTTCCTAGTTATCCTTCAGATTGCGTTTTGTGGCCATGTAGGCTGAGAAACACTGCATTCTCAGCAGTGGTGCAGCATTTTTTTTGGACCTGTTCTAAAAATCAGAGGAGGTGTTGGCCTTCAGCCACTCTGGCCATGGCACAGCAACAGTCTGGCTAGTGGAGACAAGCTACTGGATGCCTGCGTCCAGCTTCCCAGATGCTCCAACATCATCTTTGTACACAGGCTTACAATGAAGCAAAAAGTATTCTAGCTTTACTTTACTTTTGGGGAATCTTTCAGTCAACAGTAGCACAACAACTCACAAGTTAGTGTGAAGGAAGGGAAGAGACTAAACGTAAAGGTAGTAATTTGACGTTTTGGGAAATACACATATTTGTTTTCCGGACAAAAATTTACACCACTCTCATGTCTGTGTAGTATGAAGCTGATGCCAGCGTCTGCTTAGCTTAGCATAGCAAAACCAGTAGAAGAGGGAACAGCTAGCCTGGCTCTGTTGGAAGCTAACAAAATCGCCTACCAGCACCTTTAAAGCTCATTGATTAACATGTTTTATCTAGTTTGTTTAATTCTAACACCCAGTAAAACCACAGTGTTTTTTTGGACATAGCCAGGCTGGCTGTTCCAGTCTTTATGCTAAGCTAACCAAAACCATCTCATGGCTGTAGCTTCATATTTAACGGACAAATCAATCTTCTCTTCTAACTCTGCAAGAAAGGAAATAAGTGCATTTCTCAAAAACTATTCCTCTAAAGGAAGAGACAGATAATACAATATATCTTCTCTCTCTCTCTCTCTCTCTACACACACATATATATATATATATATATATATATATATATATATATATATATATATATATATATATATATATATATATATATATATATATATATATCATTTGAGAAGATGTGTGCATATTATTGACAGACTGATCTGAAGTCTTTTGGGTTTTTGTTCATGAGCAATGGACAAATAGCATCATTGGCTATGTGCCTGATGTCACCATTAATCAGCGTTTGCATTATGTTTTGCAGTCGTCAGATCACCAAAGCTATCTTAAAGGACAATTCCGGCGCAAACCGAACCTAGGGGTTATTAACAGATGTGTACCCACTCTGTCGCTCTCTGGGACATGTTTTCATGCTAATCGAATGAGTTTTTAGCTTGCAAGACACTAGCTAGCGCGGACCGCCGATTAGCTTACAACGCTAGTATTCGTAAAAACAAATCGCTATTTATACCGCTAAAAAGGCTCAAAATATCACCAAACTTCAACGGTAGCATAATGAGGGTCCCAAAATGTTAACTGAAGCATTGAGAACTTCGTAAGTGTACAGACAGTTTTTTGAACGAAGAGCTGCGGGAGCTCCGTGAAAGGGCTACGAGAGAGAGAGAGAGAGAGAGAGCTACCGGTAGTCAATGCCGCAACACAGCCTCGTACTTCGGGAAACTGGTGGTGTACCTGCGGACATTGTGAAGCTATGGCCACCGAACAGCAGTGTCTGTGTTGCACAGCGTGGGACCTGTTGCGTCGCGATGCCCAAGAGACGCAGTGTTTTGTACAGTCTGAAGATTTCCCCTCTCTGATAAACAGGGCTGTACTTGAAACTTTTTCGGCGACCCAGACCGGAGGGACCAGGTGGACAGTTATCCACTGAGTAAATACACTAGACAAGTTATGCAGAGTGCGATTATTTCAGATATATTGAGCAAATTGCTTTTGATTTTAGTTTGCATCACCAGCTGTAAGTCATGACTGGTTTCCAAGACGGCGGCGGCATGTAAACATGAACGCGAGTATCTTTATAATCTATCTTTTCAATAAACTGTCTGTACACTTACAAAGTTCTCAATGCTTCGGTTAACATTTAGGGACCCTCATTATGCTACCGTTGAAGATTGGTGATATTTTGAGCCTTTCTAGTGGTATAAATAGCGATTTGTTTTTACGTTCCCTGTGCCCCGAATACTAGCGTTGTAAACTAATCAGCGGTCCGCGTTATTAACATCTGTTAATAACCCCTAGGTTTGTTTTGCGCCGGAATTGTCCTTTAATTCTCACATTTCCTTAAGTTACTCTGACACTCATTGTAAACTGAAGTTGCATTTCATGCATGCTCAAGGCAAAGTTATAAAAGAAGCACTTAGCTGATGAGGTGAACTTGTATTTTCACAAGTAATAATACAAATGTAGCGCAGAAAAGCTCACCCCTGGGTCCTTCTACTTTTTATTTGCCTTTCTTGACAGCTTCAACCTCAAGATATGAGCACGACACGTTTTGATTCAGAGGCAGCTGCTTTTTCACTTCATGATAGATGTGTGCATATTCTTAATGAGGCTTGAACTCAAATATCTCAATACCAAAGCATCTTGGAACATCAGTCCACACATCAGAGTGTCGTCCCTATGAGCTGCTTCATGTTATTAAACTCACAATCTTGTGACTTAAGTGTTTAAACTGTCTCTCCAGCGTAAGAGACATCACATGGCCTCTTGATTGCCTGTTGAGCATTATGCTCCCTGCATTTGCAATCTCGCATTATCCTCGCCCATCATCTCTCTGAGTAGACACTTGCCTTCATTAAAAGCTTCCCTCTACATTCCTGGAGTTGTCAGTGAGAGTGCAATAACATTTAACTTCCTTTAAATCTCATAACACTGTGATGTGTGTAACAGCAAAGGAGCTTTGAGCATTAATAATTGAGCATAGAAATGGCAATACATGCTGCAAGAGGAATGTTTCTGTTAGCATAAATCAGATACTGTAGTATACAGGGGATTGTGTGAACATGACATGAAAGATTGCTTTATTGAACAGTATTTTAAGATCACATTTTGCTGTTGTTTGGATACATATCATAATATAAATGCATAATGGTAGCTATAATACCTGTCTGTAATATTCCACAGCAGCAATGCACAAATATATAAGATGTCCTTCCAGCCGCTGCTGTGCAGGTTTTGTATCTTACATGCATCCCTATTAATGTGACTGCAGTGACAATGTGATTATACAGCACTCATGTTAAAGGCCGGCTAAGTGATGTTTCGTAGCAGGGCTGTACTCAACACGCAGGATTCTTCAGCAGTAGAGATCACACACAGCCACGCAGAAGTGAATTCAGCTGTTTGTGCCTCTACGTTTTGGATCCTGGGTGTGTTGCATTACTTAAAAGAATAGTCAAACATTTTGGGAAAGTTAGATAGGAAGATTGATAACACTCTCATGTCTGTGTGGTAAATATGTAGCTGCAGCTACTAGCCGCTTAGTTTAGCATAAAGACTGCTAACAGCTAGCCTGGCTCTGTCCAAAGTCTTCCTACCAGAACCTCTAAAGCTCACAAACAAACACATTATATATTTTTTGTTTAATCTGTACAGTAAAACTGCAATGTAAAAACAACAATTTGTGGTAGTACAGGGGGCCATGTGTGGACTACGTCTTCCTGGAGTCTTGTCCTCACTGTGAGCTTTAGGATTAGCAAACATGTTTATTAGTGAGCTTTAGAGGTGCTGGTAGCCATTTCCCCCTGTTTACAGTCTTTATGCTAAGCTAAGCTAACCAGTCTACCTTCATATTTACTGGACAGTAATGAGAGAAGCATCAAGTTGTGGTTTTATAGGAGGTTATGTGCCAGACTATTTGTTAGCTGGGAGCAGTTACCAAGCAACCAGCAGAGACTGGCCAAAAAATTGTCCGGCATATAGACCACAATTTGACATGTTTATACTTGTAATGTGATAATTATATATAACATGTTAGTTAGTGATCTTTTGAGGTGTTGCTAGGTAGATTTTGTGATCTTTAGATAGAGCCAGGCTAGCCGTTTGCACAGTTTCCAGGCTTTATGCTAAGCTAAGCTAACTGGCTGCTGGTTGTAGCTTCATATTCACATATAGGAGAGTGGTATTGATTTTCTTATCTAACTTTCAGCAAGAAAGTGAATATATGTATTTCCCAAAATATCAAACTATTCCTTTAACGTACCTTTGATATCTGTAATGTTTGCTTTTGATTCTGAAAGTTTTTGGTGCCTGGCTTTCCTCCAGTTAACGACATGATATGAGGGTAAGCCAACTACCTGTGAATCCACTCTCACTGTAATATAACAAGTCAGAGCTTTGCAGTAGCCACATTTATAGCTCTGTGACAGCCGCATGGCCCTGAGTGTGATGTACTTATATCTGTCTGCACATAAACTGTAGATGTGGTTGTACGAGGAATTAAAAAAACACTCAAATATGATGTCGACCTGACAAGATGTGTCACGAGTGAATGTGCTGCACTGCAAGAAAACAGAACATTTATCAGCACTTCTTTTGAATCAGTAAAGTTTTGACCCATCTCTTGGGAGAACAATGGAAAAGAGACTGATTTTGTATTAGTCTGTTGGTACTCTTTAATCTAAAGTGTGTGCAGATAAATCATCTCTTTAATCTGAATGCTGCTGCACAGATACATTTAACATTATGTATTCTGTTAACACTTAAAAGGATGTGTAAATTGCCATCCTCACAGAGAAGAAACACTGTTGAATTATTGAATAAACATCTCATCTGACAAACACGATTCTTGTCTTCATTATTTAGATATTGTTAATGACAGCTTTATCTCTAAACAGAGGAGCTTCTTAGAGCTATTCTGCTCTTCCGGTAAAATGAATTGGATTGAATTGAATTAATAGGCACCTGTATTCAAATATGTGTGTTTTTCTGCAGCAAACAGAGAGCTCGGTTTGCATTGAAACACATGAAATGAAAAGTGTTCTCACTGTAGTGAATGGGGATGTAATATTAGCCTTGAGCTAGTCTACATTTACTTACACAGTGACGCTCCATTAGACCAGTTCCCTTCCTTTTAAAATACCTTTTGTAAAAATGTAAGACAAAACATAAATCACTTTAGATGCCTTGCACTCCAGTTACACGGCAGATAAGAGCATGCTTCTGTAATGACGTGTTTTATCTCATTGAATCTGTACTTGTAATTCAAAAGACAGCAACCATTCAAATTAAGAAATTCAAAAGGTGTACCATTTATGAATTTTGTATTAGTTTGTTGGTTGATTTGTTTCTTAAGATGTAAAAGTTAGATTTTTCTAATAAAGGGTTGCAAAATTACAATAGGGTATATACAGAAAAAAATCTGAAATTTGCTGTAAAATTATTTTTTATTCCTGTAATGTAATGGTAACTGTTCGGAAATGTTTGTCTGAATGTTTGAGTATTTTCATTAGTTTTTTTTTTTTTTTAAATACTATATCATCAAATATGTCCCTGAATTAAAAATGGAGAGTCCAAATGTCTCAAAGTAAAACCTTATCTGTCAAAATGTAAAAAAAAGAAAATACAACTGATAAACCGAGTCAATAAAATATCCATAAAACTTAAAGAAAGTTGTGTCACATACATTACGTTTTATTATATTCTGATTTAAACAAATACCAATCAAAAAGAAAAAGAATTTAAAGTGGTCCACAGTAAGTACTAAATGGTATTCATACCTGACCACAAAGAACATTGAACAATTCAAGAAAAAAGAAAGCTGGTGTACTGTATGTGTAAACTGAAGTATCTGTTGCACCTCCATTTAATAACCTTTCACATTTTTAAAAACTTTTTAGAAGCCTAAGAAAATGTAACTCCTGACTATGCTCTACTCTTAAAATGGTTACTTGCCTCTCTTCATTGAGCATTCAATTTGGCAACTTCTGTATGTTCAAATATGTCCTTTCATCACCCTCAAAAGCACATTTTATAGAGTAAGGCTCCAACACATTTGAGCAAAGGCATTTTTAGTGTTAAATGCTTTGAAGAGGCCTATTACCATCTGCACCAAAGTCCCATCACCACAGGTAAAATCTTCTCTCATCACCACGAAGTCCAGTACGTTCCACAACTGCAACAATTAAAATGTCCATTTCTAACAGTCTTTGATGTCTCGGTGAACATTTTCCACTGGCCTAAATTTGAATCCACATTTGATCCTTTAAGGCTTTCCTCTCTGTCAGGCTCACACCTGCAATCGATGACAAACTGGATTATCCACAAGCAAATTCCATCAATTGAGAGCGATGGAATTACAATTAGGGTCAGTGCATTCAGAGAGCAATGTGTATTGCTCTTATTCCCTGACTTTCGATCTGAGCTGGTGACACTTAGGACACTGGTCAAACTACCTGCTAGATTCTAAAACCGAGTGATATTGCTCAAGCCATGCCACCTCTTGGACTAGAAAACAAGACTTTGTTTACCTGCCAAGTGTCACATGTCGGATTTTTTAATTATAATCCTTAAGATTTCCATGAATTAAAACCCAATTTTTGGTCTTCTCCTTTTCAGCATTAGCAGTTCTATGTAAATAAAGACATGTATTATCTCTCAATACAGTGTTTTTTCTGGACTCACAGCGTTCAATTTCATCTCAGCGTCACTAAGTGCATTTCCATCCACATCTAAAAAATTGGCAGTTAAAAAACTAAGTTTTTTTTACACTTGACTGAGTTGGAAAAGATGATGCATCGATAAATGCAACAAAGTGCAATGGAAACAGACTTAGCAAATGAATCATGACGTACATGAAGCACGGGACTTAAACGTCCACTGAAGAGATGAAAACATCAGATCTGTGTGGAGGGATGAGGAGAACAACGTTCTTTAAATTTCATGACATCAAACTAACATAAATGCCATATTTCCATTATCATAGTATTAAAATCACATTTGCTGTTACACCACTAATGATTTGTGTTGACAAATTGACCAGGAATGAAATCTTAAGGATTGTAACTTTAACTGAGGCTGCTCATGGTCCTACAGCCTTTGAATGTCCTTCACAGTTCCAGTCTGAGCAGGAACTTGGCGAATAGCCAGTCTAAACGACCAAAAGACAAAACATACCTAAATTCACCTATCTGGCATCAAAGAACGACAAAACACTCATTTAAAAATAGTATTTACCCAATGTGAAAGTGTCCAACTCTGATGGTCACATTAAGGCAAAATAATAGTAATGTCTTTTAAAAGCAGCAGATGCTACCGTTCACTAATGCACTGTTCTAAGGCAAATCATCTGCAGCACTTGGCAAAAGCCTATTGCAACAACAAGAATACAGCAAATGAAGAAGTGACATAATCACAAACAGTCCATCTTGGCACCCGGACTGCAAAAAAACGTTCTGGACTTCAGTTTTGAGTTCACATTATTTAGTCTTTGAAGCAGGAAATGGTCAGACATACTGCATGAAGAACTTAGTCTCTTGGTGTCGTCTCGCCAACTCTTATGAAGTGCTTTGTGTCAAGTTGTTGCTGCTTAGTTTGATAGGTTTTCTTTCTTGTTTTTTTGTAAAGCAACAGCTCATTATTCTCAGTCAACACCATGAGGGAAACATAAAAAAATAACATTTTGACAACGTAGTTAACAACAGGATGCCCTCAAATATCGATAAACGTAATATCCGTGCACAAAAGAAAATGTAGAAGTGGTAAAGAGGAGTTCATGCTCGTTTAGGTCCAGCCAATAGGAGGGCAGACCAGGAAGTCCTCAGCAGCAGAGCTCAGCTAGGCTTCCAGCTTTCACACAATGTACTGGTACAAGTCTGCCTTGCCGTGGTCGGGTGTTGCAAAGGGGTTCAGCCAGGCTATAGAGAACGGATGACCAAACACCACCTTCATATTCATCCATTTTGACCTTTTGGCCCATCGTCTCTCCTCCTTCTTAAGCTGTTCAATACCCTGCAGGTATATAAGATGTAAGAAACATGAGAAGATGAGTCTCCAGCCCTGATTCATGCTCAAAGAGGATTAAAAATGAAGCATGTTTTGTAATCTTTCATTTTTCTCTCAAAGGTCTTAAATCGAGGTTAGTGTGACTCACTCTAAGCATATTTTTCTCTCTCTCTCTCTCTCTCTCTCTCTCTCTCTCGAATAGTATACCACTGTGAGTCATTGTCGTGGGTGGTTTGAGCAGATACATAATGAGGAAATGCACTAATCTCAACCTACCTGTAAGCTATACAGTGAGAGGATTACCTGCTCATGCTTACATCTGTGCTCGGATTTAGTTAACAAACAAACAATTAATTAATTCATGACTATTTTAAAAACTCAGAACTGCTATATAAATGACAGAAAGACCTACCAAGAATTCATATCAAAGATGAGTGATACGGTCGTAAAATAACGACCGTATCACTGTTTTCACTCACCGTCTCGTCGCTGCAGATGGAGTGGACCTGGGTCCCAAACATGACTGCAGTGAAGATCAGAAAGAGGAGACCCTCAAAGCAGAGGAGGATGAGGAGGACGACAGTTGCTGGGGGAGAGAAGTTACTGCACTCTGGAGAGGGAGAGCCAAAGATTTGACATGTTAAAAAGAAGACTTTGTTACCCGTGTGAAACCTTACAGCTACAAAATGGGAGTTAAGAGTCTTGCTAAAATGGCCCAGGTTATTTAATAATACAGTCAGCTATACCAGGAGATAAGCAAATAAATAATGATGGTAAATTCTGGCAATAGAACGTTGACATTTATAAGTTGAAATACATTCATAAATCAGTGTACGTGTGCAGCTTTCCATTTTCTTTTTTAAAGAAGGTCTATCCCAACGAATCTCTTTGGGGTATAATCATCTATATTTGCACTTGAAGTTGGATGGTGGTAAAACAGTACAGTCCCTGAGTGAATTTGGAAATTTAACAGCCACTACATCAGTATATCACTTACTTGTCCAGTCTTCTTCAAAGCAGAAAACAAAATGGAAGGCCACCAACATCAGCGCATGGAAGGATATTAGTGCAATATACATCTGGGGGGAGCATAGATTTAGTGTTAAAATAATCATAATCACAACAAAAATTATCTGAAATGTTTTATTTAAAAAATTAAAAAAAATGTTTTTATCTCTGTTAAACTATATTTTATACCTATAAGATTCAAATTAGGGTTGTATAATTGTTAAGATATATACAGTAATAAATATAATGTATACAGTGTAAGAAGCAGGTACAGATGTGAGGTATAGGGACAGCATTATAGTTAATGCGAGAATGAGCCTGTTATTTTGTCTGTTGTGTTTAACCCATTTTAAAAGGTATTTATAGAAGCTATACTACATAAACAACTCATTTATTTTGCTTTCTTTTGTTATTTTGTTTTCTTTTGTTTGTTTTGTGTCCTTCATGTTCATCATGTTCTGTGTTTTCTTGTACCGGCTTATTTTAAAAGTTGTGTGAACAGTAAGAGAGCTTCAAACATATACAGTATGATGATTATTTTTGCGTAGAAACATCTGGGCTCCGCTGTTCAAAGACTCACTGTGAAGAGCACAAAGTATTTCTGGTTGTTCTCTCCGACACAGTTGTTCACCCAGGGACAGTGGTGGTCCATCTTTTTGATGCAGCGTTTACACACACTGTGGACACAGATACATAAAGATTAAGAGAAAGATGTTGAAATGGAATAAAAATATTGCAGGCAAACTATGACATTTTGGGCCAAAAAACAATCTGAATATGGAGTATATTTATCTATTAACAGTAAAAAAAACTGAAAACAACATACACACAAACAGTCAGTCCACCTTTAGCAGCGCGTTGACACCGACTGATGTGAGAGACAGGAACAGACTGCTCTCAGTCATGGTGGACTGTGTCTGTTAGTGTGTGTGTGTCGAGTGTGTATGAGGGGTTATTTATCTCGCAGAATTGCATCTAGTTGACAACTCAAGTAAGGTCTGACAACTCACAATCTATCATCTGACAAAGCAGAAAGTCATCTATGATCTAACCGTGTGCTTTGTTTACACGCTTTCTGAGCAAAATCTATATTTAAAAAAAACTGCCGTCTTGTGCGTAATATGTTATGTTATTGTGATGGGTCATTAAGGACAAGAGTATCATTGCAGTGTATCATCTGAACCACCCACAAGAATGACTCATAAAAAAATGATCCATTTCATTCAAACTGACACCCATTTTTTCACCCTGAGACAGAATGACTCACTAGTTTACAATTCAATAATGCTACAGTGTTTTTGTGCTTTTCATCCCTCTAGATCCCAGGAAAACCATTGAGCAGCCACAAAACAAGCATCCACCTGCAAAGTCTGCAGGGAAATGCTACATAAAAACACACAGGGGAGGCAGGGGAACCACCGGTGCAGGAATAAACACAGACGAGAAGAGGAGTAATCAGGACTTTCTCCAGGGTGCAGACTTCAGCAAAACACTCTCATCGCCCAGACCCACATCTTAAAAAGTTGCGGTGTTTGTAATCTTCCTTACAATCTACACATTCACACAGAGAGCTGTACCTGCAGTGGTGAGCTCTGTCAGGCTTTATGCTGCAGCACTTGGGACACTTGTACACAACCTGTCCTGGTTTGAGCTGCAGGCTTTCAATGAATTCTTTGGTAGCGTTCCCTTTAGGCACGGCTCCCTGTGAGAAAGGGGGGTGGGGGGTAGATCCGTTGACAAGGAATTCAATTGTATTTTACAGTGTTTCCTGGATGGAAGGATGGAAATTTGCCCTCACAGCAAAAACTATTTACTTGTGTGAAAAAAAGTGTGGTTTGGCTTTATCACTCAACCAAAAGTTTAAACTACAACAAAACATAACAATAAAACAATTACAATTAGGGCAGGATTAAGCAGTGGGTCCCAATAGATACTGGAATACATGTGTACATGGAATCATTCAACAAACTGAAATATATATTTAAAAAAAAAAAAAAAAAAAAAAGGTATTAAAACTAGATTGTTACACATGCATCAAAAGCTACAACAAAAAGTATTACAGTGGCTTGCATAAGTTTACACACCCATGCTAAAGTTGACTAAATAGAGGAATAAAAGAACATCTTTTGGAAATCGATCTTAATTAAAAACATTAGGAAAAATCCAACCTTTAAGGACACAAATTTTCTTTGTGAATGAATAATGTATCGTAAATAAATACATGTTCTTCCTTAAAATATAGGGGACATAAGTATACAAACCCCTATGTTAAATTCCCATAGAGGTAGGCAGATTTTTATTTTTAAAGGCCAGTTATTTCATGGATCCAGGATACTATGCATCCTGATAAAGTTCACTTGGCCTTTGGAATTAAAATAGCCCCACATCATCACATACCCTTCACCATACCTAGAGATTGGCATGGGGTACTTTCCATAAGATCATCTCTAAATGCAAATCAAACCAGCTATTAGGCTAAAAACTAAAATAAAACCATGCCAGTCTCTAGGTATGGTGAAGGGTATGTGATGATGTGGGGCTATTTTAATTCCAAAGGCCAAGGGAACTTTGTCAGGATGCATAGTATCCTGGATCCATGAAATAACTGGCCTTTAAAAATAAAAATCTGCCCGCCTCTATGGGAATTTAACATAGGGGTGTGCTGACTTATGTCCCCTGTATTTTAAAGGAAGAACATTTATTTATTTATGATACATTATTCATTAACAAAAGAAAATTGGTGTCCTTAAAAGGTTGGATTTTTCCAATTTGTTGTAATTAAAGCATTAAGATCAATTTCCATGTTTTTTTATTCCTCTTTTTAGTCAACTTTAGCATGGGTGTGTAAACTTATGCAAGCCACTGTATCTACAATTTACAAGTTTGTCTGGGGTGACGTGCTTTATTAAAGTATTTAGAGATAGTTTATACGAAGATGTATGCCTGTGCATGATTCAGTTTTTATAAAGTAACCTAATCTGACTGACCGGGTCTGTGCACATCGCCTTGGCATGAGAGGCGAGGGCGAGGAAAGCGAGGCCGTTGAAGATCACCCCGTTAAAGAGGCTGTAGATTACGTTCTTGGCAGGCAGCAGCATGACGAACACCACCACAAACTCTGCGTAGAAGACCAGGAACCAGGTGATGACGCCGCACACGATGCCGCAGCCGTCACGGATGAACCACATGGTGTCGGAGCCGGTGCGGAGCGGGGGAGGGGCGCAGTGCTCAGGCCTCAGGTAGCCAGCTTGCCTCTCGATGTCCCTGGTGCGGTGCGCCGGGCTCTTCATCCTACAACGCCCGTGGCTCCAACCACATACTGGGAGGAGTGACGAGAGACAGATGGAGAGCAAGAGGGGGAGCAAAAGAAGAAAATTAAAGAATGAATTAGGTGAGGGATTTGGATGAGGGAAGGTATCGGTGTAGGGCTGCTACTAACAATTATTTTCACTATCACATAATCTGTTTATTAGGTTATTGATTGATTGGTATATAAAATGTAAGAAAATAATGAAAAATGTGCTCTACAGATTTCCACAGTCCAATGTGACACTTTTAAATGTCTTTGTTTTTTCTGACCAACAATCCAATCAAAACCTCAAAATTATAGTTTTTCTGCCACTTAAAACAACGAAAACTGTTAATCCTGAAGAAGTTGGAACAAGAGAATGTTTGGTATTGACTAATCTTTCAGCTCTATATAGGTTTCCTGTCTGCATTACAGCAATATCACAGTGTACGAATGGCTGTCCCAGTCCCACAACACTTAAAAGGTGCTGTAGGTAGGATTGTGAAGATCCGGGATTTAGCCAAAGAATTTGAACATCGACAACTTCTCAGTCCCTCCCCCCTTTCTGCTAAAACCCAAACGGTCTCCTAAGCACCTCCCCCCCACAAGGGAGAATGAATGCGGGTCCGGATTTGATGCAGCACGGCTGCGGCCATGACTGACAGCTGTAGTCACGAGGACCCACAATATCTCGCAAATTCACGTAGTCCAGTGGACGAGATCTCGCGAGTTCACGTAGAATAGAACCACAAAACCAACAACAGTTTGTTTCCATCCAGAGGAGTAGAGGGGAAACAACTCTGTGCTGTGTTTTCAAGGTGTAGTGCAGGGAAATATGATCCGCCGTGAGCACGGTGTATTTTACTTTGAAAATTAACCAGATTTGAATTTTGTGTCTGTGCTCGACTTCCTGTCCCACACTATCTGCCGTGTGCTGAATTGCTGCGGAGCTCTCCGGCGTCCGGCAAAAATAGAAGCTCTGCGTATCTGCTCCGGAGGGCTGCGCACCGCTGGAGCTGGGATGGAGTGGGGACGCAGACGTCAGTCAGTGGAAATACACACATTGACTTTAATGGAAACCTAACGACTCCGTCGAGGTTCCGGAGCCATTACGCATCCAGTGGAAATTGCCGGTAAGTCTGTGTAAACCATCTAATGAGTGCTCTCCATCCTTGAGGAGTATAAATAAAGACAGGGGCTAATAAGTCCACAGAGTGAATCAGCAAATTATGTTGAGGACAATACAAAGCAGGAAGCATTAACTGAAGGAGGAGCAAACTTAAACTGGTCTAATCCCAACAGGCCAAACAATCCACCAAGATTTCTCTTGCAGCGAGGCTTATGAATAAGCAATTGAGCAGGTCTGATTGCGTTTAGACAAAGATGATGTGACTTCAAATAGGATAAAATATCAGAAAACCAAAAATAGGCCTCACTATTATGTGCACATAACACAGACTGGAATAAAACAGCTAATTCCCAGAGGATGGCTGGACCTCGGCTCCTGTCTTCTTACTAAAACCTGAGCTAGTGAGAGCAATCAAACTGGTCATTCCTGAGGATTCAATATATCCATTAGGCTCAACTGAGCCTAATCTTCACTTTTATGTCCGTACTAATTAGGGCTTAGCCAAAGATCCTGGCAGTGAAGAATGCTTCACTCGAGGACAGGATTTTAATCACTCACTGAAACGATACGGCTATCCTACAGCATGTTTGGGATGAAATTAATCTGGATATAACTAAAACATCTCGGTCCATTACAGCACTCACCACAACTCTTTCCCTTTCCAATTATCCAGCTACCTCCACACAGCACCACACACACACACCTGGCTTCTAACTCGCAACACATTTAAAAATCAACCTGTATAAGACGTCCACCCTTCTGTGTTACACCACCAAACCAGAACACTTTTATTATATCAATTCATCTCAGCCTGAGAGGGATAGTGGGATAAAGTAAATCACACTAACTACACTCTTTCCCTTTTTTTGTCTTCATGGTGTGAATACCAAATGATAGTGTATTTGTACAGGACTGCCTTCTGAAATAATGTAATAATAATAATCTCTTTTTTTGATCACTTGTATCCTTTTTAGCCATGCTAGCTGCATGGATCGCAACGTTGGTCTACCACTGAAATATCTCAAAAACTATTCAATGGATTGCAATGGAAATTTGTACAGACATCCATGGTGCCCAGAGGATGAATCCTACTGACATTGGTGATGCTCTGACTTTTCCTCTGGCACACCATAAGGTCAACATTTGACCTTTTTCAGTGAGTGAATGGATGGATTTGAATACCTGCAAAACTGTACTTTATGTTTAGTGCTAATTAGCAAGTACCAGCACACTAACACACTGACCATCAGTCCTTAAGGTGTATAATTTCCAAGAACTGTAAGCTGGAGGGGGAGAAGTATGTTCTAATAATCTTCAGTTTATATTGTCACGTATCTGCACTCTCAAGTCAGATTTTCTTGTATTTTTCATTAAAAATAAAGTTCTTTACTGCTTACTTAAAAAAGGTTTTGTACCCTTAAAATTAGATACAGGATATAAAAGATGGAGCAACCTAAATCTTAACGGTGTTTGGTGTTTTAAGCCCCCAACGTCAACTTCAAGACATTGAGCAATCTTAACTTTGTCCACCAGTTTTTGAAGGATAAGAAAATAAAAACATTTGAACAGTTGGCTGTAGAATGTATTTACTGAGATCAGATTTCTTTAGATATTTTCAAGTTAGAAGCTTTTTGCTTAAACGCCCAAATTGAAATAGCCTTAAAGAATGTGAGTCGTCCATTGAATAATACTTTATAAAGATTCAAAACAGTGAGTATACAAAAAGACTTGTATCCATTTTGTATAGAGTGTTGTCTAGTATGGTGCAAAAAAAAAAAAAACACCCTCCACGTCAAACGGGAGGGGGAGCTCGAATTAGACATAAGTGAAGAGATTTGGATAAATATTTGTGCAGAAACTCATAAAGTCACTAACTCAAATGTTTGGAGAGAGTTTCAATGGAAAATAGTAAACAGATACTTTAGAACTCCCACCATTCTCTCCTAAATTGATCCTAACAAGTGCATGTTGGAGGAAGTGCAGAGAGGAGGCTGCAAACCATACACATATATTTTGGACATGCCCTCTCTTGGGCAACTTTTGGTGGGGGATTTTTGACCTCGTTGATAAAATAATGGGCAGGCGCCTGCCCAGGGACCCACTGCTAGCCATCCTCGGGGTCTTCCCAGATGTGGCGGAGAGCCGGAAAAAGAAATACGTGCTGCATATACTTCTGGCAGCAGCAGCAAAAAAAAAAAAAAAAAAACAGTAACACTGAGCTGGCTTAAAAAAAGACCCTGTAACACATGATACTTGGCGATTAGTAGTCAGGGGAATCTATACAATGGAAAAAATATACTCTTATGCTAAGATTACAAAATGCAGAATTGATGTCACCTTGGCTGGATGGGAGCGGGAAGGCACGGGGATAGGAGGTTTTGGGTATTTTTTATTTTTATTTTTATAGCTCATATCTTCTATGTAACTGTATGTGATACAGAGTGGCTGTTAATGTCAATGACATGGTATATAAAGTGTTACTTTTGGTGTGTGTTTCCTTGTTTGTTTTGTGTAAAAAGATAAAACCGATGCAGCTGTCAAAAAATATGTTCCACAAGGGTACAGGTAAGAAGTGTTTGTATGAGTAATGTTGGGTGTAACATAGACCGGAGAATAAGAGACAACTGGATTCAAAACAAAAATATTCTAACAACTGGGGAAAAACCTTTCCTTTTCAAACAGTGACAAATATATACTGTATACAAAATAAAATTCCAAAAGTTCAGCTAAAAGTTGCCCTAAATTCAATATATGAATTTAAAAGTATCTATAACATTTTTTTTTATCAAAAGGCACAAAATAATATTTATATTTATTATTTAAAATAGTTTAAATTTGATTCCATCTGTGTGCAGCTACATATAAATTGTTTAGAGGTTCTTGAAAACAATTAAATGCACAAAAGAATCCCGTAACAAAAACTGTTACCTTCCCGAAGTATTATTTTATTGTTCATGTCCTTGTAGAATAAGGATTGAAAGAACAATAATTGGATAGCAGTGTGCTTGTATTTTTTTATATTATATTATATATATATATATATATATATATATATATATATATATATATATATATATATATATATATATATATATATATATATATATATATATATATATATATATATATATATATATATATCTTATTTTGCACCATCTCAGCCTCTTAATTAGGCTAATTCTTTGATTCATCCTCGGCATTTGAAAGTCTCCAACAATAGCACTGTCATTGTGAGCATGTTAGCATGCTGATGTTAGCATTTAGCTTAAAGCGCCAGCACGCACAGAGTTCTGTTTGTGATGTTAGTGGAGGTGGTCTTTGTTTCAGGCGTGTTTCAGTAATGTGTGACCTGCAGGGACTTTGTAGCAATAAAACAGAATACAAAATTATACAGTGTATTTGAACAGGACTTCCTTCTAAAGATAATGTAGCAATGTCTTGAAACATAACCCTTTTTGTTTTACAATTGGAAAAACAAACATGCAGATAACAAAGATGATAAAACTCAAGAGTTACACAACAGGTCTTAAAATGAATAAAAGATGGTAAATTGAATTTGCCAGGTTCAGATGGCCTAGACTACAGGCAAATAGCTAATTTATGATAGCTGTAAATTTCTACAGTTTAGTTCTTGACAACCTGAATGTATCCGTCTGTGTGACTGCAAACATTCCAGCAATTCCAACTACGAAAACAACTGGGAGACGGGGCATTATCTTGACAAAAAGTGTACTTCCTGGTTGGAATAACTATTCTAAAATACAGTATGACCAACCCAAACCATGCTACGTAACCTCTTGACCCTTTTAACCACACAGCAGGAGTCAGGTCAGGTGTGTCTGCAAGAGGCAGACACACAGGCACGCAAACAAACTGTACTTTAATAGCTACAATTTAGAAGTGCTTGTTCTTTAGTATTTCCATGTTGTACTTCTTTTTACTTCACTAGAAAAAAAACCTTTAGGCAACTTTAGGCAAAGACAAAGATAAGTGAACACAGCACATCAGTTCTCATATCTCTGTACTGGCTTCAGGTGTGTCATTGAAAACAGTTTAAATTACTGGCACTTGTCTATAAATCTCTGAATGTTTTAGAGCTAAAAAACATCTCTGACTGTCTTTTACAGTATCAGCCCTCTCAGGCTATCTATTAGCATTGTGCTAACTGCTGTCAGAGTTCAAACTAATCCAGGAGAAGCAGGATTTAGTTACCACGCCCTGACTTTGACCACATTTTAATCCAGGTTTATGCTTTTTACTGCATTTGAACTTAAACTGAACATCTATCCTTATCTAATATTTATGTATCCTTTTTAGTTTCTTACGCTTTTTAATGTTTAATATGCATTTCAATGTCTTAGGCTGTATTTCCTTTTAAATGTTTTAATGTAAAGCACTTTAAATGCCCTTACCTTGCTTAAATTTATGAAGGTAACAGTATAGTTTGTAGACATTATGCAGATTAAGATATTACATTACAAAAAGATGATTTTGTAGGGTGTGGACTTCAAAATGTGATGCTTTGTTAAGGTTTAAAACTAAATGTATATTGCTCGACCTTGACAAGCTACAACAATTACATGTTTACATGCTAATGCATCAGTTATAATAATCAGATAATACACCATCTTAAAAGGGGGGATTAATTAATTAATTAATTAATTAATTAATTCATTCATTCATTACCTTTTCACTTGTCTATAAGTCAATGTAAAATTAAATCATTTCATTTCATGATCTTGGAAGAATACTTAGTGATTCATGTGCCCATTTACCAGTATAGCCATATCTGATTCAGCGGGAGCAGCCCATTTCAAGAAGAACTTGTTCTAGTGAGTGGAGACAGGACGCTGGATAACGGCTTGTAATGTAATTGTTATGTGAACTGCTTCAACTTTTCAATACATTAGAAACAAAGATGCTTAGATGGCCCTAAAAACCTGTGTTTACTGAAAATGCAGATGATGGGACTTCCTACAACAAAGTAATGAAAGACCTGGAGTGAAACTAACTGCAAAACCAGAGTTCATTAACACCAACTAAGTCAATGGGTTTTTTTGTAGAATGGAGAATGAGTCTATAGATTTCTCTCAGTGAATAGCTGCTTTTTACAATGAAAACAAGTAAATGACTTGATTCCAACAGAAACAACCCAAAGAAACAACAGTTAATAGTTTCTGTGTTGAAATGCCACCACCATGATGATGCCCCTGCTGTACTGTAACATCAGATACAGTATGTTAAAAGGCCAGATTTATACCGCAGTAGTGACTCGCCGACTCAAAATGAAGGATAGACCGGATAGGATTAGTTAATTAAAAAGTGCCCTACTTTGGCTCCGCTACCCTCTGCTTCGGTTTCACTCACCACCGAGTCTGACTTTATGTCCCGCCCACAACACTATCTTGTACTGTATATTATGTTGAAATAAGTTTCTAATTTATTAAATAATTGCTTAAAGCATTTAAACAAAGTGTAGTATTGGAGTATGTAACATTCCAAAATCTTAATTTTGACTTAAAGATTTTCATTTTCACTGTAAATGCATATCAGTTCCAAATATCAGTTATCGGTTTCATTAACTACTAATAATCGGTATCAATATGGGCCTTGAAAAAACAGTATTGGTCAGTCCCTACTCAGAATGTATTCGCAGCACAGTCAAATAATCAATTCATGATTTATGTGTATGTTTGATACTGTGCTGCTGGAATGCATTTCAAAGTAACTGACAGCACTGACTGATGGTGGCAACTAATGTGGACAGGCAGGCTGAGAAGCATGTGATGTAGAGATGAGAGGAAAGCAAGATGTAACCCCCTGTTGAGTTAATTAACACTCTAATGTGATTTCACTTCACTGATAACCTCCTCTGGCAACTTACAAAACAAAAAGTTTGAGGAATAAATACTTCTAATTTAGATTAGTTTAAGCAACACATTTTGGGAGCTTGATTTTAGTCCCACCAGATTCTGTGAAACTAAAAGACCAGAGTGTCAACCAGATATTGACAGGTGAGGTGTTAATACTCCACAAAGAGATCACAACAGTTTGTCCTATCATAGCTATTAGAATTTGTGACCGTGTCTAAAAACTATGGAGGCACCATTTTTTGCAGCTGCTTTTAAATTAAAATGTTATAATATATGATAAGATACCAGTGTTTGCACTAGAAGGTAAAACTAGCAGCCTGTGTGTGAACCTTCAACTTGGCATGAACTCTTTTTTTGAGTTTGGATGATTTGATTTAGTTGGGAATAAAAGACATAGACCAAAATATATTGGGACAACTTAATAGAGCTGAAACGATTAGTCAATTAGAAAATGTTCCTGCAACTATTTCAATAATCAGACAACAACAAAAAATCCAAACATGAAAAAATACAATCTTAAATTGCAGCCCTTAGTAAGTGTTACTTACCTGGCAATAAATCTTTTTTTCTGATTCTAAAATAACGAGAATTTAGCAAAACCTGAACACCTGAGCTGACAGTCAATTATCTTTTCTTTGAGGTATAGGTGTACTTGCATCTAATGATTATTTCTTTTATCAATGTAATCAAGGTGACTCAAATTTCTTTTGTGTCCAGCACACAAAGGGTTAGACTATCATATGACACAGAAAGCAGCAAATACTCACATTTGAGAAGCTGAAACCAGTAATGGTTTGGCACTTTTGCTTGAAAAATGACTTGAAATGATTAATAGATTAGTTGTCCTTCAACTTTTCAACCATTCATCAACCGACTAACTGATGTTTCAGCACAGATGCCAACTCTCAGTCAGTGGAGATGTGTTTCTGGCCATTTGACAAATTTAAAGTCCAAAATTAATTCACTTCTAACTCAAATTTGGTCTCCAACAACCTCTGGGAAAAGATATTTGGGTCTTTATCTTGCTAGATGTTTTACTTTCTAATAATTTCAGCTCTAAAGTAGTAAAGTAATACACTTGGGGCTAAAACTAGCAACCTGGTTAGAGTTTAGATGATTAGATTTAGTGGAGGGAAAATAAATATGTTAGAAAACTGAAAAGGTAATAAATAGGGAATTAGTGCCCCTTCAGTTGACTCTAGCTAAATTGACCTCTGACCTCCCTGAAGATGGATGAGCAAAAGGGTAAATGATCTTGTCACGACCAGTGGGCTTTTACAGTTATTATGGCATCATAGGGCTATAATTAATTGCCTTCCAAAAGTGATAATGCAATTAACACGACCAGGAAGTAACTGGCAGATGGAGCAGCATTCCAGGACTTCCATTAGTTGATAGCTGATAACCGCCTTTATTTCAAGATAACACGTTCACTGGTTTAAAAAAAACATACCTCGCCCTCTCCAGGTTTGACGACAAAAGTTTATTGAAGTCCTCGCGTAGTTTCGAGCCTTGGGAAGTTAAAAACACACTAGTGTCTCCTCCGCCGCTCCGTCTCTTAGCGCAGCCCCAGCTAACCTCACTGATCTGCGGACAGATGCTCTCAGCAGCTCCGCGGCTCGGCTTCCGTTTTCACTGCCGCCTCGGTTTCGACGAGGTGTTAATTCACCTTGTTTGTGTGCTAATTACAGCGGGGGGCCAAGCCTTAAAACAGGTCGTTACCTAACTAACTAACGTTAGTGCTTATCCAGAAAGCTTTGCGGAAAGCAGGGAAATATAACGCAGAGCCAAACAGGAAGTCCAATACTCTTCCCCTCCCTACATGGGGATTCGTGCCCTGAGCCGAGTCTATCAGGCAGCAGTTTCTTTGTCTTTCTGAAATGCAGGAGCATAATGCTAGGGAATCTGTTCATATCCTATCCAAACTGGTGTTATATGATACTATTTCAGCCCCAGTGTATTTCATGTTTTATTGCATTGCATCAAGTTAATCTAAGATTGTGCATTCATCAAACAAATAACAGTCATTTCAAGTAACCGGCAAGTAGATAAACATGGTGAGCGCCATGGGGACACAAATGTGCCAGTGACTATCCCATAGTGCCGCACAACCATACGCTAATCACCACAATGCCTGATTTGGTGTGAATGCAACCTTAGTGTTGCATATTTCTTAATAGTTTTTCTGTTTATTTAGCACAAAATAGTTGGCATGATACGAGGAAAATATGGGGAACCTGTCCTGGGCAGGCAACTTTCCTGGGGTTTCGGGACAGTTGCCTGCTTTGCCTTAGTAACCCAGCCTTACAAATGACCATACATTCATTGCCACACTCTGAACTTGGGGAATTATCTATTTAGCTTTTTTATTCTCTCTGAACCAAGTGTTCATTTATTATGACAACGATAAGTTCTACTGTCTGATATTATGTTCAATAATATTCACATATTATATATTATTTGCACATTCTGCACCCAACCCATTCTGCCTCTTTTTCTTCATGCAACAGTTATTTTGTATGTATACATTTGTTTCTGTATTATTGTTTATTTCATATTAATGTTTAATATATTTGTTTGTTTTTTTGTTTATGTTTGCACCATTCACCAAGGCATGTTCCACATAAATTTAACTTATTGTGGCAATAAACCTTTTTCTGATTTCTGATTATGATTATGATTCGAAAGGGCCCAGTATGCAGCCTAAAAGTTCTAAATCAGGGCTAAAAATCATTTATACAGATCTCTAGAATCAGTTACAGATTCTATGTTTTGTCTGCAGTTCAAATATGAGAACCTTTAAATCTGACCCAGGGTCTGTGATATAGAGATGGAAATCAGAGCGAACTGACCTAACCTTTTTTCAGAAAAGGCTACATGCAGATAAAAACAATAGAAACGTAGTTTATTGACAGAACCTCAGATTGAGGTATACATCAGAATGAGTTATGTTTTACTAAATTAAGCAACAAGTTATCTTAAAGTAGTCTCAAAGGTGTTTTTTTCCCTCTCACATAGGTTTTTCCACTTTTTAGATTTGTATTTGTTTTTGTTTACAAGCATGGGAGAAGTTGGCCTTCACTTTCTGCCAGAAAGCCTTGTCTGCCACAAATCTTCTTAGGTTTAGGCAACACGCAGCTACTTTGTTAAGATAGGAAAATATAGTGGTTTGGGTTAAAATAAACCCTTTCTGGCAGAAAACCCTGAATGCTTACTTCTCCTGTGTGCTTACAGAAACCACTATCTTTTCCTAAACCTTTCCTTTGTTGTCTTAACCTATGAAGAGATGTATGCAAGAAAGCCATTTTCTGCCAGAAATAAAAGTCTAGAAAGTCCTGACGGACAACTTCAACTTTCTCGGAAGATCTTCAATCGGATCTGCTAGTCTAGAATGGTCGAAGTGTCACTGCGGTTAGGTTTAGGCATGGGGAGTGGCCGAGTGGGGATTGGTTAGGGTTACCTGGGTAAGCCAATCAGAGGGCAGAATAAGGCGGGCCACGAGGCACGTCTTGGGCAGAGCCCTTCTCTTCAACGGCGGCTCTGGTCTAAGGCATGGATAGACAGATATTTAGAAATTATGATCGGGTTCGGGTCGTGCTCGGTCACATCAGCACGATAAGGCATTTGTTGTAAAATGATGCTGCGGCTCCTTTAAGAGAGCTCAGTGCGTGTATGTGTGTGTGTAAAGTGGGCAGAAGAGAGAAAGAGGAAACAGAAGTGTAGCTAGATGCGACCACAGCAGAGTTGGTGGAATAAGTTTAAGTTTTGTACACAGTGTGTGCGATGTCCGAAATAAACCCCAGCCTGAAAGCCAATTAATTAATCTGCTCTCCAGAAACTGGATTTTTAACCCCCACGTTATTGGTTTTATAACGTCGGCCCTGGAGGTAACGAGTCTCCCCTGGTTTTCTGATCACGGTCAGGAAACGAAGCAATCAGGAAAGGTTAACACATTGAACATTTTAACCGCTTATTAACGTGCGCCTGTTGCCCCGCGTGCACTGATGCCTCATCTGTTGACATTTCCGAGTTGCTTAATAAAAGCTTTCCACACAAAATGTAGCCCACATGTGTCATTAGTAGGCTATGAGAAAATAATTTGATTTTAACTGTGTCGGGCTCGGACACAAATATGTTAATGCCTGTCGGTCTCGGGCCGGGTTCGGTCACGGCTCTGTCGGACGCGGGCTGGACTCGGACAGAACAATTCGGCCCGATCCGGACTCTACTTTGGTCCTGTGCAGAGCTCTTTCAAGGAGTCATGTGAAGTCGACACGTCTATCGGATCCGATCTAGCATCTACCCAACTTCTCCCTGTTATGCTTTTTTTACTCGTCGTCTTTTGATGACGTAAAAGGAGAGCGACACACACATGCTAGTATTTTATTTATTTTTTTTACATTATGGCAACAGTACAAGTTAGCGAGGCTGAAAAAGTGTACATCTTACACGGTATACGGGTAAGTCTTTAACAACTGTACTTCGGCCTTCCACCTCTGTTAGTTAAAATATATTTCAATAAATGCCACGACAGTGATTTGTGCTCTATAATGGCAGAACGCTATCTAGCGTTAGCATTTTGCTAACTCTCATACTGTAGTGTTGACATGTTGATTCTTTAAATCAGGATGATTTACGAGTGGACGGAAGAGGTTGTGAGGACTACAGACACATGGAAATAGAGACTGATGTGGTGTCCAACACAGACGGCTCTGCCAAAGTCACACTGGTAATGTTATACTTAACAGCTGAAGTCCTCCATGTTGGCTCATTTTCTTTTTATACTCTAAAACTTTTCATCTGTGTACCCTCAGTCACTCTTTAAAGCTTTCAATTGTTCCTACTTATTAGTTATATCTATCTAATATCTACTATCTTGTTCATTGCATTTCACAGGAAGGTTGACTGATTGATTACTTACTATTTCCTGATATGTTCTGTTCTGTCCTGTCGTACCTTCAGGGGCACACAGCGGTTCTAGTTGGGGTTAAGGCTGACATTGGAAAACCGAGGCCCATGGTGCCCAATGAAGGCTACTTTGAGTTCTTTGTTGACTGGTAGGTGTCGTGCATGCTGTCATTAGTAAAGTAAGGCTTTGGCTTGTTATAAACTAAGGCTTATTGTTTATAGGTTTGGCCACCAAACCAATCAGTCGTGAAGACGTTCTACTTGTCAATTTGTAGGAGGCGACTTGGTGGAAAACTATCAGTATCACTACTTATAATGAACTTTTGTTTGTAAAATCAATGGAAAATATGTTTATAAATAAAATAACCATACATGGACTGTGTCTGAAATCACTCCTATTTACAGTTTTTTCTTAGTAATAGTTTTTGGGAAGTGTTTGGATGGATACCTTTCCACTAGGAGGTAGTGTTGTATAATCTGTTCCCCGTGAGATGGAGCTCCAACACATTCCAGTGTTATGGACTTACCAAAGAAAATATTATCATATTACCATAAATGTGCAGTAATGTGTGTGGAGAAATGTAAAAGGGTCAGCCAGTTCCCACTGACTCAAGTAAGAATAAAACACCTCAGACTGATAGATATTCTGTCACATTACATGTATATTATATTGGTTCTCCTTCTAATCATTAGTTCGGCCAATGCAACCCCCGAGTTTGAGGGCAGAGGAGGTGAGGAGCTGGGGACGGAGCTGAGTAACACTCTCTACAAAGTCTTCAACAACAAACACAGTGTGGACCTGAAGAGCCTTTGTATCAGTGCAGGAGAACATTGCTGGGTCCTCTATGTGGATGTACTGGTAAGTGGTCCGATAATGTCTTTTACTTTCCGAAATGGCAATCCAACATTCATGCCCACTTCATGCAGCAATTAGCCAGGTGTGCCTTTCTCTAGCTCAATTTTTTTCATTCTTCACATGATTACCTCTATCATTTGTATGTACAATCGAGTGCACCATGAATGCCTCGTGAAAAGATTGTCCAAAAGTGTGCACTGTTATCCCCATTTCAATGATTAATCTCTTTAAAGGCAGGTTTTTCACCCCGCCTTTGAGTATGGCCATTTGCTGTAAACGTGTAATGTGTGGATGTAATCGTCTATACGTGTCATACAACATAGTTTGTTTCAAGCATATTTTTACTCCGACATGCATATGTAGTAAAAAAAAATATCCTCAAAATAGAAAAAAATCACAATATTTTGCTGCTGTTCTTTCTAGGGATCGACTGATATGGATTTTTTTTTTCCATCAGCCTTAGCCGATGACCGATACGGGCTACCGATTTTCTTGAGCCGATACTGCTTTTGCTCCCTCAATTTACATCCTAAAAATGTAAACCCTGCCACACTGGATTTGTTGTCAGAATCTGCTCTGCCATTTCTTTAAAAATAATAAACAAAAACACAGATCAGTGTCACTTCTGCAATCATCTTACATTCATATTACCCAAATTATGTGTGCAATGTGCATCATATGGATGGGTGCACTGCATATGGTTAACTGTGCAAGGGTAAAAGGCTTTCATCAACATCTACAACACAGCCTTGATGATGCATTGCTTGCTGACATATTATAAGAGAGACATAATCAGGTCATCACAAAATGTCCTTTGTCAACACATTTTAAATCATTTAAGAAAACAATAAACCTGAAAGGTAGCCATTGAAATAAAGTGCTTGATTTGTAATTTAAGAGTGGGGGAGGGGCAGTGCATGGTCTGCACGTGAACTGCAGCGTCTCCAGCAACACAGAGCTGCCTGTGGACGCCTGTCTGTAAATAATGCCAGGAAAAAACTATCGGCGTGCGCAGCAGCCGCGTGTCAGCGATAAAATCGGTCTATCACTAGTTCTTTCTATTCTTTTTTTTTTTTTTTTTTTTTTTTTTTTGTATAATATATGATAACTCATCTGTGCAAGTCAAATACTGTTTGATAAACCATGCTGAACAGGGGACAAGCGTTCCTTCCAGTGTTTTCAGTGGAGGAATAAATCAAAGTGGCACATTTTATATCCAAACTTCTTATTTGGTCTGTGTATATTTAGTTCCTTGGTCTTAACGAAATGTAAAATCTCTTACTGACATGTTTCCACAGCTCCTGCAGTGTGATGGAAACCTGTACGATGCCATCTCAGTAGCTATCAAGGCAGCTCTCTTCAACACAAAGTAAGTAACGTGTTACATACCGGTGTTTGTTTGTGTCTTTATGATCGGATTAGTAAATCCTATGATCTCTCATAGCTGTCATATCTCTAAATCTTGTTCAGTAAAATTAACGCTTACCTTCTGATTACCTTAACTGACAGAATTCCCAGAGTGCACATATCAGCTGATGAAGAAGGAGGGAAAGAAATTGAGCTGTCAGATGACCCGTATGATTGCATGAGACTCGATGTAGAAAACGTTCCTTGCATAGTGACATTGTGCAAGGTAAGCTCACCTGCTGATACTCAGAAGCAAAACATTTCTAAAGTCCATTATCCCACAAACTGTGACCTTGACATTGCCGGCTGTTTTTCTGCAGGTGGGCCACAGGCACGTAGTGGACGCGACTCTGCAGGAGAAGGCCTGCTCCGTGGCGAGTTTGATCATCTCTGTCACACACAAGGGCACAGTCACCTGCACAAGGAAGGTGGGCGGAGGCAGCTTGGATCCAGAGAGTATCTTTGAAATGACAGAGGTGAGTTCAGGCCTTCACTTGGCCATCTGGCCTCCTCCAGGTTTTGAATGTGATTATGTATAAATAAGGCTGTTAATGATAGAAAGGTACCTAAGTATTTTGTTGTCTCCAGGCAGGTAAACGGGTCGGGAAGGCCCTTCATGCTCCACTCATGAAGCTGCTGCAGCAGGAGGAGAGTTTGGGAAAGACACGACAGAAAGTTGGCTTCCTTGGTTAACATCAACTACTGTATCTACATTATGTTTGTACATGTATACAGAATTTTCTAATAAAACCATACATTTGTACAGCCTTCTTGTCTTTGTACTTACATTTAGATTACTGTTATATGGTGTTGGTGTTTACCAAATACCAAAAAAAACATCTGGAATAAAGATCCTGTTCAGATAAATTTGATTACGATAAAGTATGCAACGAATATTACAGAGGCACTGGCAGTAGGTCCATCAAATAATGTTGCTGTAAACTGTATATTTTACACAGATATGTCCTGGTGCTTAAGTTCCACACTCTCCAAGCTTGAGGTCATTATTTTTTTACAAAGATGATACTAAATACTCTGAAATATGCACTGTACTGTCAGGAAAGAAGTGCACAGGAAAAGTCCAGTCTGGGCGTCTTTTTGTTTGTGCCACGTGTCAGTCTTACAGAAAGACCAGATGTGACTCTGGATCACTTCCACTCTTCCCTCAGACTGTTGTAGGGTGTGTGTGCTGGCTGAAAGCAGACGGGTCCAAAACAAACTCCTATTTATGGATAGAGCACTCACTGCAGAGTTTGAAACCAACAAAAATATGCAGATAAAGGTTTATTAAATGATACAAATAAAGGCATACCTTTGCAGATACCCAAACAGGTAATTTAAAGCTGCATAAAAGACTTCACAAGTAATGATTGAGTTTTTTTATTTCAGTCCCTTCTCTCTGCTGCCAAAAACACCTGGCAATACTACAATTTTCCAACACACCTTTTGGCCAAGAAAGTCTTATTCCATCTCTTTTTTTCAGGTTGAAACTAGTCTTCTGAGCCAAGAAATGAACTGTAACCAAGTCATTTAAGCATGTATGCAACACATGAGTTAGGGTTTGTTTATTTCTTTTTCATATACTATGATAAAAGCTGCATCGTAACTGCTTCACATCGTCTGCCAGTCTCCACCTGCTTTCCAGGCCTGGTTCTGGTTAGTACTGGCCCTCCATGTGAAGCGTCTGGAGCCAGATCTCACACACACACACGCACGCATGCGCGCACGCGCTCTTGAGGTCACATTGTTATTCCTGCAAATGGCAGTTTTGGACTTCGGTATTTTTCCCTGTTTGGAGAGATGAGAGGGAGGGTGTGAGAAGAGAGAGATAGAGAGGCATATAAATTGCAAGCATCCAAGTTGGAGCAGCCTCATTCAACAGGAGTTCAGCATGGAGTTCAAAGGAGTTTGTGTACTGCTGGGGGTACTACTACTGGTGAACTGCTCATTTCAGCAGCAGAGTCCACCGAAGAAGAAGTCTGTGAAAAAAGGTAGATGAAAAACATCTGGTACATCACAATCTGCAGGAAGAATTACAAAGTATTTGAATGTCATATTTGTGTTATATGTTTGAGATACCTCTGTCAAATAGATTGTTCTAATTTTTCTTTAAATGGCATGTTTTCTTTATAATGATGTGCCCATATCTCCTTGAAACAATAAATTAGTTAAATACAATCACCTGATTTGAAATTCCTCGTGTCTTAAGTGTTGTTGGAATCCGACACAGCAAAGGATGCTGCCGTCGAGGAGCTACAGAAACAGATCAACGACATTGTCCAGGAGCTCAACCTACTGAAGGAACAACAAGCTCTGCAGACAGGTAACAGCTGGATCACAAGTATGATCTTGTTTGCATTAATAAAGGAATGCAAATAATTATCCTAAGAAGGTTTTTTTGTACCCAAAAGTCCCCTAACACTAGGACTTGATAGAGTCATTTCAGTTGCCAGTAATGGCCCGGTTACACTTAGAGACAAAGCATGACATTATTAGTTGTTTGAATCAAATTATGATACAATCATTGACACACAGAAAGCCTGGGGCCAGGCGCTAGGTGGAGGGTCGGCAAGGGCCCCAACATCATGGTTCAGATAAAATCAAAGTTAGACTTTCAGATTAGCCAGGTTTACTTCCCCGCAACAGGAAACTTCTATCTACTGAAGTGTCTTTGAGCAAGATGAATTCCTTCCAGCCTTAGACATGCAATTCTGTGGCTGAAACTACTTTATGACCTCTGAAGGTGGGCAAGCAGCCATTAGTTTCACATTGAGAACATTTTAAGGGGTTACTGTTTGGATTTATTGATAGCATGACATGAGCTACATTGTTCTGCGCACCAAATATGTTTCTTAAGTTTGAGTGAGGTATGCTTCTCCTAAAAATACATTCAGATGGGATTTGTGTGTAGTCTTTGGAACTGCAAGTTTGAATCTGGAGAGCATATGGCAGACCCCTGTCTAACCTCTTTTTCAGAACACAAAATGATATCCAGTTGTTTCTGCGAATCCAAAAATCTTAAGTACAGAAAAAAGCACTATTTTCATCATGTTGCGTTTTTTTTTTGGAGTATATTGTGGTCATAACCTGTCTTCAAAATACCACGACTATTATTCATATTACTAAAGGTCACATGTATAATCTCGAAGTGAAAACAACTTTAAGATGACAGTGTTGGAAATACAGTTTGGATCTATTTAACCATCTGCTCCCTTTTACTTTTCTCTTCAGTCTGTTTGAAAGGTATAAAGATCCATGACAAGTGTTTCTTGGCTGACACTGTGAGAAAACACTATCACACTGCCAGTGAGGACTGCAACGCCATGGGCGGTGTCCTCGGTACACCCACATCCAGCTATGAGAACGACCAGCTCAGAGACTACATCCGCCAGCGCATCGGCCCAGATGAGCAGGTCTGGCTGGGCATCAACGACATGGTGACTGAGGGCAGCTGGATGGACCAGACCGGCGTCAGCATTACATTCAAAAACTGGGACACCTCCAACTACCGGTCCCCTCAGCCAGACGGTGGCAAGTCCCACAACTGCGCCGTCCTGTCTGGGGCCTCCAATGGGAAGTGGTTTGACGAGAACTGTCGTGAGGAGAAGCCCTCTGTCTGCCAGTTCAACATTGTTTGAGCCCATGTATCTCATCATAGACTGTGCATGGTTATAGCTGCTTTCAGTGTACGTAATCCTGCTGCAATACCACTCTGCCTGCTATTTTAAAAGTAGATTTAAACCAGTGGTTCTTAGCTGGTTTTGCATCAGGACTAAATTCTGGTTTAGAAGTCACAGTCCGTTCAGTTGCATGAGAAATATGATGTTGTTATTTCTGACTTAAGTGATCTTGTGATGTGTCATTTGCAGCATTCCTTGCGGCCACAATGAAACCAGGAAGAATAGAATAAGCCAGATATGTTTTGGACATTGTCTTCTCCAAAAGGACTCAATCATGTTTGCCTTCATTTTATAGATCTTCTCCTTAAAAAAGGATTATTGTTTTTCCAATCATTTTAAAACACATATATTCATAATTGAAAATATCAGTACTCCTGCAATAAAAGGTATGTAGGTGCTAGCACCTTGCACACATGTAAAAACTGGGTGTAACTTTCTATTATTTCAACACATCTCATTATGGCTCACTGGTTGAGAACCACTGGTTTAAACTCAGACATCCCTTCATCATTCCTGCATTTTGTAGCCAGAATTATAAGTGATATTGCATTAACATAAAACAATGACTCAATGTTAAGCCATATTCTTTTAAGAGATTATTTCAGTTTGCTGGCCTTGTAGTTTTCTATAATGTCTAGCCTAATATAACCTGAAAAATTGCCATCAATAAACTATGAAAACCCATTCCTCTATTGTCATTTTTTAAAGGAAAAGTTTGGGGAATGCGCTTATTAGCTTTCCTGCCGAGCATTAGATTAGAAGATTGATACCACATGATCTTCTCATCCAACTCTCAGCAATAATGTGTTTCACAAAATGTCAAACACTGTTCCCGAAAGTTAAAAAGCTCCAAACGGAAAGATAACAGAAATGCAGACTTTGTTTTAAATTTAAAATCTGCAGCTACAAGAAATGTGGTGCAATTATGTAATCCTGGCTTCAACGTTTGTTGTTTCCAGTAAAAACCCTTCAAAGTGGTACACATTGGCTGCTGCTCTGCAGTCCGAAGACCACTCCTTCATTCACAATTTTTCATGGCCAGAGTTCCTGTGGTTGAAATAGTTTTCATCATTCAGAATGCAAAAGGTGACAGTCGCAGCATAAGAAGGAAAATGAAGTTTGATGGCAGTCATTACCTCAAAAAGTAAACGGTTTCCCCACCAGACCATTTTCCTAGAATTTATTGCAAAAAAAACTACATTGTATTTACAGGTAAAGAAAAAAAAAAAAAAAACTCTTTAAAAACAAGACAAGTAAACAATATAAAACACTTTTAAAACAAGGACCAGAGGTACTTGCACATTTTTTCTTAGTCCCTGCTCCTGAATCCATGACACACAGGCAGAGATTTAATAAAACTAAACAAATCAAACATTAAAAGAATAGTTTGACATTTTCTGTTGCTTGCTGAGAGTTAGATGAGTGGATCGATATCACTCATGTTTGTACAGTAAGCTACAGCCAGCAGCTGGTTACCTTAGCATAAAGACTGGAAACAGGGAAAAACCGCTAGCCTGACTCCATCTAAAGATAATAAAATCCAGCACCTCTCAAGCTCACTGATTAATACGTTACATCTTATTTCTTTAATCCGTTTGAGCTTTAGAGGTGCTGGTAGGTGGATTTTGTTCCCTTTGGACAGAGCTAGGCTAGCTCTTTTCCCGTTTCCAGTATTTATGCTAAGGTAACCAGCTACTGGCTATAGCTTTTTATATACTGGACAGACACGAGAATGGAATCAATCTTCTCATCTAACTCTCTGCAAGAAAGCAGAAAAAAAGTATCTACCGAAATGCTAAACTTTCTTTTAAAGAGGCTGGCAGCTTTGCCTCTTGAAGCTTTAGAGTTGACTGACTTTTTCTGACGTTCACATTGCATTTACAGGCTCATCGATCTCAGATTCCCTGAGTGTGATCGAGGCAACAGAAGTTCACATCAGTACAGTCTAGAGATACTCTGTACTGTACGAGAGTAACAGTGGTCCATCGTGTAGTGACAGTCCTGACACACTACAAGGAGTCCTCTGTTATAATAGGTGGCTGTGGTTCCATGTTGACACCAGAAAGCCGGATCGTGTTTATATCCCCTGTGCTCTTGAACGTGTACAGTTCATTGTCCACCATCCTGCGGTCCTGGAAGCCAAAGCTGTCCTGCCGGTCGATGGGAGTGCGCGGACGGGACGGGATGAAAGACTCAGACGGGTTCAGGAATGTCTTGAACTGGTCCATCTCAGGCTCATAGTCCGGTTCTTTGATTACAGGCAGCTTTGCATCAGTGGGGCCTGTAAATGTCTTATAAGAGTCTACCTGCATCCCCTTGAAGTGGTCCTGCATGCTGTCGGCGTAGCTGGAGTCACCCAGCAGGTGGCTGTACACCATCGTCTCATCTATGGAGGCGTAAACGTGGGATTCGTTATCAGACCGAGTTTTGGTGAAGTGCCTGTCACTTGGGCGAAAGATATTGCCTTTGCTGATGAAGATGGATGACTCCTTGTTCATTTTGTCTTTTTTCTTTTTCCTGTTTGAAAAGATGAAGGCAAACCACAAACAATAAGAAAGAGTCAACAAGAGTCGCCAGTTACAGGCCGATTATACAGAATATAGACAAATATATATCTCTAAACCAGTTCATGTCAAAAACAAGATACTTTATCCAATCGCATAGAAACCAGGGCCCATATTCATCAAACTTTACACTTAAGAATGCACTTTTGTATGGAGTCTCAAAACTGACTAAAACATAGTCAAATATTATCATTTGTCAAAAATATAACTAAATACACCAATACATAATATTGTTAGTAATCAAATTGTAATAAGGGTAAAAATAAATATGAAGCTTAAAACTTTCCCTATAACCTCCATACAGTTAGTCAAAAAAGCAAAACACTTTATTTTAATTAATAATTTTTTTGGTCCCATTTTTGGTCTTGACAAACATTGTATAATGTATCTATTACATAACTAACAATATCATATGTTTTTATTTTTGACTGGTCTGATTTTTTTTTTCATTTTCAGGACTCAAATACCGAAGAGCCAACTTGGAAGTAAAAAAGTTCTTCACTGAAAAAAGTATTTTACTTACAGAAATATATAATCAGAAACAAGGATTTAGGCAACATCTTCCATATTAACAACAAAACAAACCCTAACATATTGACAGTACTGTGTTTTTCTGCAAAAACAACGCTTTTTTTTTTTTTTTTTTTTTTTTTTAAATACGTGTGGTCATCCATGTTTCCTTCTTCAAACTTGCCGGGGCCAGGAAGCAACGATACCCATTAGCAGTAACTGTGAGCCTAAAACGCTAAAGGCGGAGCAGTATGTCCTGTATGTCCCTTACTGGCTAACGTATTTCAAGATGGCACATCATTCTGGAGCGTCTACCTCAGTTCATGCAAGCGCAAATGTAAAATTCCAAGCCAATAGGAATACTTGGAATTGATGGTGGTGGTCAATATTCATGGAAAAGGACAAGTTTGTTCAGGGCAATACAGATTCTGATAATGAACAACTAAACACGTTACACACTGGAGCTTTAAGTTTATATTATTTGTGCAAAACCTTTAATATCTCCAATGCGAAATTACCAATTTAATATACATTTTGTAGTATAACAATGTATAAATAGGGATGGAATTAGAGGAAACTGGCTGAATTGGAAACAAAAGAAAACCAAACATGGAGCTGTGAGGAAAATTCTGCCGCTGAAAGAGGAGTTAAGTCAGAGAAAACAAGGATAATATAAGGGTCATTTAGTACCACAATGACACGTGCAGACGAGATGCATAGAAAGTGATCGCAAACAAAATCAGTGCTAGCTTTATTCT
Organism: Zingel zingel; assembly: GCA_023566125.1. Lineage (NCBI taxonomy): Eukaryota > Metazoa > Chordata > Actinopteri > Perciformes > Percidae > Zingel > Zingel zingel. The sequence continues at coordinate 11,118,317 of CM042330.1, read as the reverse complement.
TGCTGTACGTGATGTAAGCGTTAACATCCGATCAAAAAAATCAGTTGCAAATAAGTAGGTGTAAAAGTCTAGGATTGTTACTTTTATATTTCACCTAAGATCAAAATCTCACATTTAACAGTCTGATAAATACGGGCCCAGATGTTGGCAAAGTTCTGTTACATGCTTACTCACTTTGCAACGAGGCAAACACTAGCCAGCACTATGAGCAACAGCAAAATAGCTCCCATTACCCCGAGGATGATGGCCAAGAGATCTGTAGAGGCAAACAGAAGACATGGTAGAATGAAACACTTTACTCTAGTTATTTAAGGGGTATTTTGTTTGTGTACAAGGCCTAAATTAGTCTTGTTTGCTTACTGTTCTTCTTCTGCAGATTGATTTTGGTCAATACACCAAAGTGCCCCTTCTCTGGCATACAGTTAGACATGGTGAGATAGAAACTACGTGTCACTGTCAGCATGTCCTCCGACAACTTGTCCTCCCCGCGGGTCATTATCTCCTCATCGTCCCCCAGCATCTTCACCTTGATGGCAGTGTGCCCCTCGCTGCATTTCGGCTGGCTGACGTTGACAAACTGCATGTGCGCTTGATACTGGCTCGGTAGAGTGACGATCCAGGATACGGTGGAAAAAGGCTTCATACCCTGAGGCCAGTTGGGGGTGGCCAGCAGGGTCGGAGACAACATCTGTGGACTGACTCTGTAAATAATGCTCTCTAAAAACGGGATGGAAACAATGTGTCAGTACTGTATTCTCCAGCATTCGTGGTGTAACAGTGCCCCTGTGGGGAATTGAACATGCTCTATTTGACCATAATTACAGTGGAGAATCACAGCACGTAGCAACATGACAAATTCTCAGAAGAATGCAGATATAGATCCTCTAACGAAGGCTGCAACTAACGATTATTTTCATTATCTATGAATTTAATCTTTTGGAAAATTCAATCAAATCTGTTAAAACCTGCCAAAATGTTGATTAAAACGATAAGGAAAGAACAATATGTTAAAGCTGAAACGATCAGTTGATTAAATGATTAGTCAGAAAATTAAACGTCACCATTTTTCAAGCAAAAATGCCAAAACAAAATTCTCTAATTTCAGCTTTTCAAAAGGACAATTTGCCGCTTTTCTTTGACATATATGATATTAAACTGAATATCAGTAAAGATAATATTGGGTTTTTGATTGTTGGTTGGTAAAACTTTAGTTACAGCATATAATTACAATTTTTCACAATTTTCGGACAAAATGATTAATCGAGAAAATAATCTGCAGATTAATCAAATATTTAAATAATCATCAGCTGCAGCCCCCGAGTATATCCATGTTTACCTGGGATCTCCTCACTGAAGCTGGCATTGAGAAAAGGACCCCTGGTCTTACTAAAGTCCTCGGCTGTGGCTGTGACTGAGACGTTGCCGTGCACCTGAACTTTCTGGACGATTCCTTCAAAGCAGAAATCTCCAAAAGAAAACCCATCGCCCTCTGCCACACGCAGGGAGACAGACTGATTACACTCCTGGCCGGGCAGGGACTGTCGAAGACTCCCTGTGGGAGACACCAGATCCACGGTGCCATGCTGAGGGACGATGAGGTGCCAGGTGAAGCTGTGGAGGGGCATCGGGAAACAGGAGTCCAGTTGGGGCACAATGAGGACAGTCGCAGAGCAGGACATCCCGTTTTGGCAGTCTGTTATTCAAAAGAAACAAAATGAGAATATTAAGTTTACAACTAAAGGAACAGCCAGCAACAAATACAAAGGTATCGTATTACCTTCGAACAGAGCCAGGCTAGCCGTCTCCCCGTTTCCAGTTTTCATGCTAAGCTAGCTGTCTACTAGATCTCATACTTACATTACAGACTTGAGAGTGGTATTTATCTTTGCATCTAACTCTCGGCAAGAAAGCTAATAGCTATAGCATACCAAAATATTTAACTACTACTTCATACTTGAACTTTAATATTTCTTTAACCAGGGAACGTTGATAGACATTAATGTAAAAAAAACAACTCTTTACATTAACAAGAAAACTAAAAAGCTACAATCACTTCATGAACATGCAAAATAAAATCATCTTACCAATAACTTTACTAGCAGTCAGGCGCATATCTTCATTTGGACAGTCGAGAAAGGAGAGGTCGGCCTTAGTTCCTGCAGCCACGTTGATCTTCTCTTCAACCTTTGAGTTAATTCTCATCTCACAGTAGGGATCAGAACCCACTTTCTCTACTTGCACGGACACTCCCTGGTGTTTGGTTAGATCCACCGCACACAGAACTAAGACAGAAATGCAACATAGAGAGACAATATTTTAGTGATCAAAAAGGTCTTCATATCAGTTTATATTGTGACAAACATTTTGTCTGCATATAATACAAGCAGTATTATGCCATTATAACAAACGTTTGGTTCTACGCATTCGGACTAACATAGCCCCAGGTTGTGCCTCTCATGTATTTGCATTGCATTCAAGTCGCAGAGCTAAGCTTTTTCTTAAAATGTATACTTCGAAACACTACTACGCTTTGAAAAACCCAGAAAGTTGTTAAACATAAATCAAGGACTTTTTTTACCCATCTGGATGAAAAAATATTCCGTCTGCTGCATGAAAAAAAAAAGTATTGTATGTAATGCATTTCCTAATCAAGGTCGCCCAAAAATGACATCTGTCTATTCTTTTTGTAAAACAGTTTTCTCGAGTTAACCTGGTTAGCTGAGTGCATGCACTGCATACGTTCCAGAGCTTCAGACTCCCAGATGTCAAACTTTACCACTGTACCTGGATGCCCACTCCTCATTACAGAGACTCTGAAGTTCAAGGTGAGTCCCTGTAGCGTCCTGTTGGTTTCACAATTCTTCAGCACCATGTTGAAGTTGCCCTGCTGATGCTGCGGCTGAGAATCCGTCAGAGTCCGCCTAGTCATCTTCTTGTCCTCTTTCTGGTACTCCACCTCCACTTCATTGTTGAGGCATTCTGGAGCCGTGTGATCATGAAAATGCATCGTGTAGTTGTGCATGCCGGGCACCATGAAGTCCCACTGCATCTGCTGGCTATCAGGGAAATCCATGGGGTAGTTGGCTGTGATAAAGTCTGTGTCTGACACACCTCGTGGTAGGTTGACATTCACTATGGCAGCCACTGGAGAGAAACAAGGAGAGAATCAGCAGAAGACATCTGGTATGATGTTTCATGTAGTGGTGTCTAATCACATGTGGGATAGACCAAATGTTTGGCATGACACAAATATTGTACCAACTTACTGCTGGTCTCAGGTCCAACATTGAGTTTGAAGTCAAAGGGATCCAGCTTCCTGTCGCCAGGCACCTGCAGAGACACACGGCCCTTGTAGCGAGCCAGGATGGTGGTCACAGTTCCTCCTTTGCAAAAGGTTCCAATGGTTGCTGGCCCCGTGCGCAGATAGAGAACAACAGAGTATGTGTGCTCATCTGGACAGGTCTCCTTGTTGGGAATCTGTCGCATTCCTGTTTCTGGGAAGTCCAGCTGAAAGGTCCGAGTAGAAACAACTTTCAGATCCCAGGTGAATGTCCGGTTGAAGTCTGGGAACAGCGAGGACTCGGCCTGAACAATGTTTCCAGAACAGGAGGCCTCTGTGCAGTCTGAGATTTGTAGAGAAGAGCATGTAAGAGATGGTAATTTAGTTTTGTCTCGACAAAGACTCAAAGCAAAAAAACGTGTCTAAAGAATTAAGATGAATTCATCTGCAGGCCGCTTTCAGTAAATCATTTAGTGAACGAGATTATTAAAAAAAAATCTATTCCAAAAAAATAATCGAGTTGGATGGTAAGTGAGAGTCAATGTGAGAGTTTTCTTTTTAAACTGTGTTGCAAAGAGAAAATCATAAAGTTTGAAATGGACTGTGTGCTTAATGTCATACAAATCAATTAAATCAAAATAAGAATTATCTTTTGTTAACAATATTGGTGAAATTAGTAACAAACTGGCTTAAGTTGGGTGTTATTTTATTGAAATAACAATATGAAAAACCACAACAGGAGCTAAGGTTGTACCAAATGACATTCATACCTAGGCCTGTAAAAATTATTACATTATTGTCTAATTGTCAATTATTTTACATAAACACGGTTTCTTTGGAAGATAATTACCTCTCCTGAAGAGTCCATCATGTTTTTTTAGTCCTTGTGTACTCCTTGGCTACTAGCAACTGCGTGGAGGAGGGGTGGGGGCGCATGCGCGATCACGGAAGGCTTTTATCATGTGGACGCGCCGACAGTTTTGTTGTAATTACTTAGAATTCCTCATGGGGGCAACAGAAACTATGCACTATAGCTTTAACCGCAATTAATTGCTAACCTTAGCTGAGGTCTCAAGGTGTATGACTGGTAATTGTTGATTTTGTTTAGATGCCAAATTGTAATTATATAAGTGTTTATATAAGTGACTAAATATTCTATTATTATTTCAATAATTAATGTTTGGCACTTGACCCTATACAAGTTCATAACAGCAAAAATGACAAGTGGGATATAGTTAGAAAAAATGTTTTATGATATTAAAGAGGTGTTGTATACTTTATAGGGTGTGTACCTATGTTATTACATGATCTGGCTCACATAACAATGATATAACCAAAAAATGTACCCTGGAATTAATTCAAAAATGTTTTTATATACTGAAAGAGACAATTATTGTTAATTGCAATTATTCCTGAGACAATTAATTGTACACCAACATTTGGAATTGTTACAGCTCTATTCATACCTATTTTTCTGTTGATCTCCACACTGAAAACATCCTGAGGTTGAGGACAGGTAAACTCTACTGTGGTGTCACGAGGAGCTCTCAGGATGAGTTGTGTTGGTTTGCATATCGGTGTGGGCTCCTTCTTCTCACACACACTGCAGTCTACATCACTGGGCACCCTGCTGATGGTAATGATGGTGTTAGGATCGGGCATAACGGGCATCATTCTGCCACCTAAAGAAAGAAAGTGGTACAACAAGATATTGATCAGACCAAAGATCAAAGTGTGGTTCACAAATTCATGCCTCCCTCAGGATGAATTGTAATTACTTTGGTGGTCTCGTAACTTTTCATCTAGTGCCTTTATCAGATCAACATTTTTATTTGTTGTTTATAATACCTGCAAAAAACATTCTAAACTCAGATGCCTGGTAAACATTAGCATGCTAGCACTGTCATTGTGTGTATGTTAGCATTAAGCTCAATACCAACTACAGCTTCAGAGTCTTCTTTTGGAAATGGATGTAATTTTACTCCATAAAATACCATCTGCACTGCATCTATATTAATTATGTTGTGCAGATGATTTTCATAAGATATGTCATTTCATTCAGTTTTTAGGGTTCCTCTATGACAACAGATGAAAGAAAAAAATAGTTAACCCTATTATGAAACATATGTGTGTCATTTTAAAAAGGACATAGCATTAGTTCGTGTGAACAAAATTAAAAAACAGACACTTGCCTCTTGGTGCTGCTTTGACGGTGAATGAGTCCAGTTCACCTCCTTTGGGCACATCTACAGTCACAGTCGTGGCTCCGAGCAGATCCAGATGAGACACTGTCCCACCTTTACAGTAGCTGTTAGTTCTGATATTTCCATCACTTTTAGTTGTACTCACTGAGTACTGGTGGCCATTTTGGCAATTTTCTGCTTCAGACCTCTCTTTTAATCCACCAGGGAAGTCCAAGGTTAATACAGTTCTCTCTGGAACACTAATGTCCCATGTTAGGGATCTTTTAAAGTCCTGGAAGAGGTCGGGATCAACTTCTCCTGCAGGGGGAGTGCAGGTTTTCTGGGTGCATTCTGAGTAACAAAAATGATAAATGTTTGAATTTTATGCAGTTAAATGAGCATTTTGTCTTTTTTTTTTTAGTACCACAGAGAGAGAAAGAGCTTTGACTTGGAGTAGACAATGTACATATATAAGTAAATAATATCAATAATTAATAAATACATATTTGTTTTAATGAATAAAAAACAAATCAGTATATAAATGCAGGTTGAGATAAATACAAAAATAAATGATTAAATAAATGACCATTGATTGGGGCAGAAATACATTTAATTAATCTACAAATCTTTTTTTCTGTATTTCTAAGTTTATTTCTAAAAAAAACACAAATAGAGATGCAGAAGTAGATTGTAGAAATGAATTAGACATTTACCCCTTTGTGAAAATAGTTGCAAACATTTGTTTACGTTTTCATTTAATTTTGCATTAACTATTGATTTTTGATTGTGTTCATTACAGCTTCAATATATGTATTTAATATTTATCTTTATAAATATATTTATTTCTGTTTTATTTCAGCATTTACTTAAATGTCTTTTATTGCAGACTAATCTATTGTTTTGTCTTCCATACATGAGACTATAATGTATAGTTTAAAATGGGCAATCTCAAATTTTGCTGGTAATTGAAGTACATGTTGGCATGGCCTCCACAGTTCTCACCTATTTTCTTCCTTATCTTCACGCTGTACACATCCTGAGGTTTCAGGCAGCTGAACTCCAGCGAGAGTTTTTCAACGTTCGTCAGTGACTTTTCTGTGGGGCTACAGTTGGGAGTGGAGCCATCAACACAGCACACTTCACATTCTGGTTCATCAGGGTCTCGGCTGACGACCACAGTCGTGCCTGAATCAACACTTAGAAGCATTGTTCGGCCCTCTTAAGGGGGCAAAAAGGAGAGAGAGAGAGAGAGAGAAAGTTGCCAGAATTGTGTTACACCAGTTATTCTTAAATATGTCTCTAAGATTGTGTGTAGTCCGTCCTAAAAACATAATAGCTACTAGCTAATTTCAAACTAGTGAAATCATGTTGCGCCATTAAAACATAATGGAAAAAACTTTCGACAATTAGGGAAATAAGCTTAGTCGCTCTCTTGCCAAGAGTAAGATGAGACGATCGGTACCACTTTAATGTCTGTATGGTAAATATGAAGCTACAGCCAGCAGGTGGCTAAATTAGTAGGGCTGGGCGATATGGAGAAAATCAGATATCACGATATTCTTGACCAAATATCTCGATATCGATATTGCGGCGATATTCTAGGGTTGACAATTGGTGCTTTAACAAAATATCTTCACACTTAGATTTTAGGTAAATAATCATCAGTAATGTGGACATAATGTCTAAGTGGGGAAAAGGCAAATAATAGAACAGCTAGAACAGTCTGGTAAGATCAGAAAAGTACATCACTTTACTGTAATGTAGCCTTTAAAACCAGTAAAGGTTTATGTCATACACTTATGTCATATCACGATATTACGATATCCAAAATCTAAGACGATATCTAGTCTCATATCACGATATCGATATAATATCGATATATCGCCCAGCCCTATAAATTAGCTTAGCACAAAGACTGGAAACAGGGGAAAACAGCTAGACATGGCTTCGTCTAGAGGTAGGCTAACTAAATCAGCCTACCTACCTCTAAAGCTCACTAGTGCGTTCCTTTGAAGGTAAAATTCGGGAAACACGCCCCCTGACCTCGGATTTCCGAGCTTGGAACTCTGACAACCTTGCAGTACCCTGAGCTCAAAATCCAACATGGCTGCCCCGTGCATCAACAGTAGTGACAGCTGTAGTATCATACCGTTATTGGCACTTCTGTCTTTTTGTGTCTCACTGTACACACAGTCCTGTCCAACTTCTGTTTGATTGCTACACTGTTTGTATGCACACACAAAAAAACAGCATAATGCGTTGTTATCAACTGGTATTGCTAACAATGGCTAAACTGGCTAGAGATACCCCAAAATGAAAAATCTGACTTGTAAATGGAACGCATTCAACTCGGGTGAGACGTCATTCCCAGCTCCAGCTTCCGAGTTCCAAGGTAAATGGAACGCACTATTTGTAAGCTCACTAAAAACGCCACTGGCTAAACTATTTAAAAATGGTGGGTTTGTTTAGGACACACCCGTCTATCGGTAGCAATGATGACGCAGTGATTAGTGACGATTCTCTTTGAGCAATCAGTAGTCTGCAGGTTTTCATGTCACCTTTTGGTATCGCCTCAGCTCGCTTGGAACTTCGACGGAGGGGATACTAAAAGAAGGCACTTTTTTTTCATAATGGAAAAACAAAAAAACGCGAGTAGAGTCAAGGCGAGTCGAGCAGGTACCATGTAATGGAAAAATGCACTAAATTGCATCTCAGCCCCCTAAAAATTACAATAATAAAAAAGATTTATTTATTTTTTAAATAAATTTTGGTGCTTCAAGTGAGAGTTTGTGAACTTGTCTGTTATGCACCTGTAACCCAGTCAAGGAAAGGGTTAACAGAAACATAGTGTTGGCCAATCGGAGGTGGTTGTGCCAGAATCCCCCCTTTGGCTGAGTCTCGCTCTAATCTGTCATAGGGACAGCAGGAGTGCGGTTGGGAAGTTTAACGTTGGTAGTCTTCAGAGAAGGAGAAGAAGTTGGTCATTTCAAGTTGCAGATTAGAACCCGTGTTTTGTTACCTTTGGACAGAGCAAGGCTAGCCATTTCCAGTCATTGTGCTGACCTAGGATGAAACTAGGATCGACAGTTTCTTAAAAGAGCTTATATTCAGTAATTTGTTCTTACTTAGTGGTCCAGCGGAGGCCTGGAACAATGGTGAATCGACCTGAGCCTTTGGTTTAACGTGCAGAGACACAACAGCTCCATTGGGCAGGTCAAAACGAGTGACAGAACCACCTCGACAATACTGAGTCCGGCCCTTGGTGTTTGTTTTGGATGTGGTCACCGAATACTGAAATCCATTAGGGCATGGTTGGGATGTCTCTATCAGCCCCTCTCCAAGTATGTCCAGACTCACAACTGTCTTCTCAGGTGCCTTCAGCTCCCAGGTAAAGGTTCTGCTGAACTCTTTAAGGATGGAGGGTTGACCTTTTTCTGTTGTAGGGTTGCAGGTATCCTTAGTGCACTCTGGATAAAAAATAAAGGCAACAAAAAGATGCACAGATTGATTAAGAATTTCAACTCTAGTGCAAGGTGCATGTGTATATCTATTAATTATGTTTTGATGTAAATTAAGCAAATTTAACTTAAATTGTTATTAGGAATTAATAGAATTGTGGCACCCCAACAACAGGATTGAGGCTGGATGAGAATTATGCAGTTTTTTTGGTTCTTATAGGTTGACCCCTTTAAATTGAACTTATCACACCTGATAACAGAAACAACTCTTCATAAGGGGTTTAACCTCAAAATATGTTAAGAATAAAACCTATATACTTTGAATTGTGATTGGTTCCCTAAACAAAAACAATCCCTGAAAAACTTCAAATGAGGTCAATAAACTAACCAATTGTACGCGTAATCGTCACAGTGTACGCCTGTTCAATCGGCTGGGAGCAGTTGAACAGCAGTTTGACCTCCTCCTCAGGTGGCAGGGACAGAGAGGAGTGGCAGGATGTTGGTGTGTCATTCACCCCGCTCACTATACACAGAGTACATTGATCCAACGGCAGCTCGGTAAACACCATTACTGTCGAGCCTTTGTCTGGTCGGACCGTCGTCTGTAGGCATTCTGAGGGAACAGATCACACGGGAGTTAGCTGCAAGTAGCCTAAAGATGTTGTAAACTCTGATCAGTAATCTAAAGGTGTGCTTTTTGATTGGATTGGGGAGAAAATTAAAACATGGAAACAATTGCATTGCACTTTTCTGCTTGTTTTTGCACTTCTGGTTGGACACAAACTGCATTTCGCTGTCTTTGTACTTGTACACTGCACAATGACAATAAAGTTGAATCTAAATCTAAATCAATGCAAAGTGAGTCCTAATTGCTTCAACTGCACATCCGCTGATTGAAAGCATGTTGAGACACATTAACGCTGCATGGCTAAGGATGGCAATGATGGTCGGTCAATTGGTCGACCACTTTGTTCCAGACTGAAGTATCTTAACAACTCTTGGATGGATTTCCATGAAATTTAGTACAAACATTCATGGTTCAACATGATAGCATTGTCTTTGTGAGCATGTACAGCAAAAATACCAAACATTCTTTGGTTTAAGGTAAACTGGATAACTTTGGACTTTTAGACTCTTAGACACAACTAGAACTCACCTTGGACTCTGGAAAACTGCTTTTTTACTTTTTTCTGATATTTTACAGACAACACAACCATTGAACGACTTATCGGGAGATTAATTGAAAATAGTGGGCAGTTCCAGCCCTATTCAAACATTACAGGGCAGGGATACATCAAATGAGAGGACATCAGTTTGCTTACACTGAGCAGAACACCATTCAGCTCTCCTGGACAATTTAAGGTATCAATTCAACCCCCTTAGCAATATTTAGGTTACAAAACGAACAAAACACACACTGGGTACAAAATTAGCACCACCCACCAGCCAAATGCTGGTAAAATTTGCAAGTAGCTAGTAGATTTGCTTTACTCACCAGCCAAAAAAAAAACGATGGTAATCTACGTATTGTGTGGCTGGTAGAATTTGAACATTTGGCTGGTGGACAAAAAAGTTAATTAAAAAAAGTTCATTTTTGTAAACACACACAAACACACACACACACACACACACACACACACACACACACACACACACACACACACACACACACACACACACACACACACACACACACACACACACACACACACACACACACACACACACACACACACACCTATCATGTTGTGTAGCAGTTGTGTAATTAATTGACTTCACATTATTGTGAGTCATCTGAGCACTGAGTAAAGAGAAGAACTCTGGTGGACCAGTTTTAAAAAGTAACTGCTGTTTGTGTGATCATTTAATCTCATGGGGCAAATGCAAACTTCTCCCTTTAGGGCAATGCCTTTTACAATCTTTGATGATAATGTTTTTATTTCATCTGTAAATTCATCACACCAGCAGCTTGAGTTGCTTTTAAGCCTCTTCTATCTGAAAACGTTTATACTAGAACTCAGCTAGGCCAATACAACAGTATATATATATATATATATATTGGTATCTGTGTGTATGTCAGCTGATAAGGAGCTAGAAACTACAGTACAGTAAGGCCAAACTAAGTTCAGGTAATTTAACAATAGGTGTCTCCATATAGTTGATTTTTCAACTGGAAAATGTTTTTATTTTTGATGTTTTGTATTCTATTGAATTTGCAAAAACTTCTTAAATAAGTAAACAATAGAAGAAGAAAAAAAACAATAGCCTATATCTTTCAAAAATTAAGAAGAGACATTTGTATGCACATATAGACACACAGATACAAACAAGCTACATACACATGCACCAACTACATAAATATTTAATATCTTGCTTTCCACAGTTCCCTGTCTTCCAATAATAAATACTTCTTCTCATTTCATATAACTTCAATAATAAGTGCTTGTCAGTTATGTTCCATTTTGTACAATGCAACACATCAATTCGTATCATTAATGCCCTTCAAAAGACCCTATTTTACCACATAATGGTAAAACTAGCCATCTCTCATTCTGAATGAGATTTTTCAAACGAGATGGTTGTCCTGGAGACTTTTAGCTGCTTAACACCATTATGGTTGTGGAGTCTGGACTAAAGGGAATTCCCAAAGCATACTCACCAATCATAATGTTATTGCAAATTACAAGAACTCTGGGGGAGGTTCTCTCACTGCAATGATGCAAAAATTTGACATAAAACTCTTATTAGGCTACGATGTTTTTTAAAGCATGTGTGCAGTAAGCTGAACAATATCAAAAGAACCCAAGAATGTACAACTTTAACTTGCAAGGACTTGAAAGCAACACAGAGCAATACTGAAGCATTTACATAAAATGTTGCTCGGTTTCTTGTGACAGTTAGCAATGGGTGTGTTGATGATGTCACAGAGTTCAAATAGCCTATTTAGTGGCAAAATATAGTATGTATGATAATTTCCACAAATGCTATAAATGAGAATACATTTACCATGCAGCAGATGACATTCCCCCAAGATATGAATTAGGCCTAAGTCAGGGAAAGCAGTTTAAATCTGGCAACAAAAAAAATATGATGAAACGCCCGCCAGATTCATAGCCCAGCAGCAGATTGCAGGTCAATCATTAATGAAGTCGTGATGAATTCATGCCTCCAGGAAGCTCCATAAAAGCCCCATAAACCTTTTGAAAATGGAGGTCTTGAAGTCACACACAGAGTGAATATGAACAGCCTCGCATCTCCACTGTTCATCAATCATTGCCTAGGCCTACATAACGTTGACTTAATGTCTTCTACTATCTTTTAATGTATTGACACGGAGCTTTAAACACAGCTCTCTTTATCCAGAGTGCTTTACATGACTGTATCTTTGCGTTAGGTTTCGCCTGAGCAATAGATAAGCATGCTCTCATCTCAGTTGTGTGTTTGACCCAATTGGCACACACTTGAAATAAAGCCACAATCTTCGTTTTAGTCCTAGCACTTTTATAATGTAGCCTACTAAAAAAATGTTTAAAACATAGATGGAAACACGTGAACATAAACAATGTTTTTCTTGCTAGAGCGATTATTATCTCACCTGATGAGTCGAAGACCGTCAAAAACAAAAGTCCCAAGAGCGGGCAGGTCGCACAGAGCCGCATGTTCACCGAAAAGAAAGGATTTCTCTTTTTTAATGTAAAGAGTTTATTAAAAATACGATTGAAAAGGTGCTGTTTCTCTCTCAAATACACCGTTGCATTTTCATTCACTTATCGGCGACGGCGTTGACAGCCACTTCCTGTTCTGCATTACCTGTGCGCAGCAGCGGAGGGCGTGGCCCACAGGTAGGTTACGGTTACCTGCCCAAACTTGACGGTTGAGGAGGATCGGGCCCTGCCGTTGTACCCTTGAGCCGAGACACTACAGAGCTGATACACACAATATAGACTTCTGATAAGACACAAGTCCTTATGTGACTCCCCTCACTGTGTAGCACAATGGGTGCCCTATTTATAAACAGCCAAACATGCCATGAATTGTTGGCATCTTGCGGTGTATCCCCAAATTGAGGCAGTGGAAGGGTGTGGAAACAGAGCTTAAAGTAGAGGTTATGTTTAAATTAAATGAATAGTAGGCTATTAGGCTTTATGCCACCAACCAACTCTGATAAATATACTTGCAAAGTGGATAATATTATAAAGATTAACAGCAGGAATTTAGAATAAATTGTGTCCCTAAATGAATATTTGTGATGCGTTGACATTCAAAACGCAGGTTTTGCCTGGTCAGCTGCATTTTCCCCACAGTGAAATGATGATGAAAATGTGATGCCCTGTGTATGCTTGATTTCTGATAGTAGGTCTATACTGTGAATAACACTCCCATGTTGCAAATGCTCTCCTCCTGCCTCCACATGCCTCATGACACAGACATTCCTGCACAGAAACAAACCTGAGGGCAAGACAACTCGCAGACACACATTTGTGATACATTTTGGAAAGCCGAAATAATTATCCTAATATGAATGCAAAATGTCTAAAAGTAAGCCTCAGCCTCAGTTTTAACCCATGTAGCCTAATTTCAACCTTGTGTTTTTTTCGTTGAAACCCTAAACTCAAATTACAACACTCAACAATACAGATACAGGACTTAAAAAATGTGAAATTGTCCTTATCTTTCTGCCTTTGTGAGGATACTATTGATCCCCAAAACACAGACAAACACACATACACACACACACACACACACACCTTTACACTCAAACACAAGTGACACTGGGTTTTGTTTTGTTAAACCAGTCTGACAGCATGCGGGGTGGGCACTGTGGTGAATTTCAACAGTTTCAGTGTGTCTTAACAAGAGACTTCAGTGAAGAATCAACAGCTGTTCACACACTTCCCCTCCCATGTTACTGTAGAGCCCAGCCAGCCAAACATTTGCTGTGGAGAGTCATGGCTAAAGTTTCTTTAGAGTAGTCAATACCTTGAGACTACTGTAACACTGAGCTATTGTTGCACTGTATCTCAATTAGGGATACAATTAGGTTGTGTAATATGTCAAGTGGTGTTATGAATACTTTTCATTGTTTATGATCAACTAATAAGTTCCAAGATTGTGAAATGCTTAGTCAGTTGTCAAGTAAATTCATTTTGTTTACATCAATTTTTGATTATCGTGTTTGACATCTTCTTCCTGGTCTTTTTCTCTCTCTCTCTCTCTTCTCAATTATTTATAGCACAGATATATGGTATAAATCAAAATATGAGATGTAAATACGAGAAGAAGCCATGAAAAAAAGACAAAGTATTTGTAAAAGTCATTAAAACAAGAATAAAAACAAAATGCAGACAACTAAATTGTTCAGTTACAATCAGTTCTGCTCACTTGGCACAAATACCAGCATTTGTTTTCAACTGTTATTTGGGCATGTCTGATTCTAGGTCATGAGTTATAAAATGCCTTAATAGCCCACATGATGGCAGTAACAAGATACAGAATCAAGTTCTAATGTGTGTAAGTTTTTATGACTAAAGGTTAAAGAGGTTTCATGGCTCCTGTTCAATATTTTCTGCATGCACAGGCCGACTGTTGATTGCAGTAAAGCATTAATGCATCAGCACCAGTCATTTGCAGCCAGGGTGGTAAGGATTATTTAATGGAGACTGTGTATTTGGACACTCTTGGTTTAAAAGAAGGTGTGTTTTTTTGAATATGTTTCGTCGTGTTTATTAATAATTCATTTCAGAATAAAATGCAATTAGTATTCTGCTGCGCAATCACATTTTTGAGAGGCTTGGGATATTGGAAAACTAAAAATAATTGGCTCACGTCTTATGTAATCAAGATATATTTTTGGTAATGAGTAAAATCTATTTGAAAAAAAAAAAAAAACAGTCAAGCATCCAGCTCCTGGTTTTAACAGAATATCCATGTGTAAGAATTTGTAATATTATGTAAACTGAAAGTCTGTACGCTTGTTTACATAAAAATAATTGTGTGGTGAGTAGATGCTTAGGTAGGCCTACATTTTGTTGATAATACTACATGCAGTACTTTTACAGTGTTGTATTGGTCATTTTGCCGGTTCAGATACGCAATATTATCAATTAATAGAGTATGACGTAAAATAGATAAATATTAGCTGAATTGATCCCTGAGGGGATAGGTATACCCAGCAGAATATCAAGTAAATAAACTTAGCTCCACATTTACCAGCAACTGATGTACACATAACACGTCAATAATTATAATCTGTAATGGGCCATTCTGCATAAAAAGTATCCCTTGTGGTGTTCTAACTTGTGCTTAAGGATACTAGCTTGCCCTGTATGTTGCCACCCACTCAGCCAGCCACCTTGGAGGAGTCAGGGGGTCTGAAGAGACCCAAAGCACTGAACGCAACACCCATGAACCCAGAAAGCAGCTCCCCTTACAGCTGTCTGCACCGCACATAAAATTAGAGCCCCAGACAGCTGTACAGTAGGTTCCAGCAGGCTGAGTCAACTGGGGAAAATCCTGTTGGAGATGGAGCCAAGTTATAGTTCCAGTCTTTACTTTGGTAAGAAAATAATACACTGAATATACCTTTCTAACACAGTTTTAGTGGTCATTTATTTCAGAACTCTGTAGGTTACATAGACAGGTCATTAATCCGCATGTGTGTGAGTGTGTTATGAGTCTCTACAGTATGCTTTCAGTCAATGAAGCGAGAATCACAGTAACCAGTTTTTTTGTGTTTCTTCTTTGTGTTGTGTGTTCAGGAAGCTGTACACGCTGCGGTAAAGCGGTGTACGGTGAAGAGAGAGCCTGCCGAGCGATGGGACATTTATTCCATTACGCTTGTTTTACTTGTAGCGTTTGCAGTGAGTTCTCTTGATGTGAGGGTAAATGTTTATGTTTTGGGTCCAAAATATCTTAAAGACCCTCACAACCTGACTTAAAATCTTTGGTATTTCTTTATAACATTAAATATTCATGATTAATTAAACAACAATCCAAAACAGAAATGCATCTTTGGGTATTGTTTAAGTTTATCACTCAAAAACTCTTTTATGTAATGATAATTTAAAGTTGAATTTCATTCTTTTAGAAAATGAAACTAACCATCATCAAATGTCACATTAAGTAAAGTGTATACCTTGCTCCTTGTCCTTTGTTTTATATTTTATGTAGGTGAAAAGCTCAGTGGGAAGCCATTTTATTCAGTGTCAGGAAGAATCTACTGTGAGGATGATTTTTTTGTAAGAATATCCCTTTTTAGCATTCCTGTCTACAGTATCCAGTTTGACAAAAAATTACAGCCATCAACCAGACATTTAATGAGTGAATTGTTTTATCATTTAATATAGTACTCAAGAGTTCACTCATCCTCAGAGGCGTGTAACAGCTGTGGGTATTTAATCATGGACATGGTGAGTATATATTCATTTACTGTGTATCCATTTGTGGTGCATGCTCTCACCAGTGATAGAAGAAGTACTCAGATCTTTTACTGGAGTAAAATGAATATCATGGTGTAGAAATACTCTGTTACAAGCAAACGTCTGAATTCACAATTTAAGTAAATGTACAAAAGCATTAGCATCAAAATCATTATGCAAAATGGCTCCTTTCAGAGTAATGCATATTATATTATTGATGCATTCATTTGTACATTATGTTGCACCTGGTAAAGGTGGCTTGTTTTTTTTTTAATCATAGGTTGCATAATACTGCAGGATAGCTTGTGAATGTCACCAAGGAATCAATAAAGTCATTATTCAATCAAAATGTATTTGTTGATAATATTTTGTATTATGAATCAAAAAACTACCACTACCACTGGCTCTGACATTGTGTACATTTTGCATCGTCAGGTTTTGCAGGCTCGTGGGAAGTCCTACCACCCGTCGTGCTTTCGCTGTGTGGTCTGCAGACAGAGCCTGGAGGGTCAGCCCTTCTCTGTAGATGCAGACACCAGAGTTTACTGCGTCAGCGACTACCACAAGTGAGTTTCTCATACAGGACCTGTACAAGTACAACAACAATAGGCCAAGCTCTTTACTTCACACTCCAGACAAAAGATGAAACCAAACCCTGCCAGACAGGCTACACAAGAGATAAGTCACACATCGAGTGACTTGAGTTTCTGTGACCTTTTGCTGAGACTTCTTTATGGTTCCAGGGTCCAAGCTCCTCTGTGTGCTGCATGCAAGGTGCCGATACTGCCAACTGAGGTGAGCTGAACTGATTGTTTAATTAATGGCAAAAAGCAGTAATTGATACTTTAGTTTCTGAGAAATTATCGTTACAATTTCCCTCCATTTGTTGACTGTTTCAGGGGTCGACAGAGTCTATTCGAGTAGTATCATTTGACAGAAATTACCATGTAGAGTGCTACAGTGGTACAGAGGTTAACCTCATTTGAAGACTGGAGCAGCTTGACATGTATCTTTCTGTGTTTTTTTTCTGTTGGTCTTGTTTTGTATGTATATATGTATACATACACACACACACACACACACACACACACACACACACACACACACACACACACACACACACACACACACACACAACATTAAACATTTAATTTGATGAATCTGTAGCATGTTAAACAATATCCTGTCTGCAATAAAGTCACTCTAAAGTCTTGAGTATTGTTTTGTGTCTCTCTCATATTCATTTTATGGAATAAGCAGGCTAGAATAGTTTACATGACCAGCAAAATAATAAGGAAACCCCAAAGGAATCTTGAATACTTGAATACCTCAAGGACAAGAGATGAAGCTGTGAGCATCACCCTAACAAACATTTCTTCTCGTTTATTCTCTTTGAGACTCTGAGACTCTGAAATCTGGAAAGTGTTGTAGGGTGCCTTTGGCCTTTATCCAAAGTGCAATCATAATTTTAAATAAAAGATCTGAGCCACAAATATTGCTCCACATTTTATTTCCATGTCTTAATATGTTATGCTTTGTTTAAAGTATTTCATATAAAAAAAAAATCGTATTTCTAATAGTTTCCTGTGTTTTATACTTCAGTGCTATATGTTTTTTGTGAGCTTCAATTTTCAGTTCTCTGTTGGACTCGAGTTGTATATATTAAAATACATCCAATAATTTGGAAATAACCGTGCAGACTGTAATCAAATATCATCATATGCATTATTACGTTGCCCTGACTTGAAGTGGATAAAGTAAAAGTGAAATTCAACCAAATGTCTCCTGAAAAAAAAACCCACTTTGACAGCACAGAAACTTACGAAACTTAGGCTACAGTATGCATTTCCGCCTACTGGTTGGACCACGCAGCAGCGACACCGCGTGTCAATTTTCGGTATTACCAAATATTCCCCTCCCGGAAGAAAGCAGTGTGGAAGTTGGTAAATGAATATTAACGCTGATTGAAATGGCGTCAGTCACGGTACATAGCTGTGCTCTCTGGACCGTGTGTCTGCTCAACGTTGCGTTTGTTTCCATATCCGGTGCAGACTTCATTCGGTTTATATCATTTCGAGCCATTTACCACAACATGACCGGAGAGACGACCCTCTGTCAGGGTAAGTGCTTTCTGCTGCTGGCAGGCGGCCAAGCGAAGTTGGCTAATGGCGTTTTTCCATTACATGGTACCTGCTCGACTCACCTCGACTCTACTCACCTCGACTCGGCACACTGTGCGTCCGTTTTCCATTGCAGATTTTAGTAGCGCCTCAGCGTGGCTGGTCGTCTTATATGCCGGCTCGACGCGCACACACACCAGGGCACAAGTATAAACATCAGGCCACTTGAGCTTGTTTTAAAGTTCTGTGGAAGCTCCACGCAGAGCTGTCTCCGTAGCCTAGTATGTAAGTGGCCTGATGTTTATACTTGTGCGTCGAGCCGGCCATGTGTGTGTGTACGTAGGCTACGGCGAAAGCTCTGCCTGGAGTCTCCGCAGGACTGTAAACAAGCGGCGCCGCAGTAAACTGGCGTGACCAAACGCGACACACAAACAGAACGTCGAAGGTGTGCTGTTGTTGTTGCCAGAAGACACATTTAGTTTCTAATGAAGCTGGAGGCAGCAAAAAAATAACACAGCTGGCTAAACTATTTAAAAATAGCGGGTTTGTTCAGGACACCCCCGTCTGTCGCTTTCACGTCACCTTTTCGGCTCGCCTCAGCTCGCTTGGAACTTCGACTGAGGTGGTACTAAAAAAAAAAAGTACCTGTTAGCAGGTACCAGGTACTTTTTTTCGTAATGGAAAACCAAAAAAAGCGAGTCGAGTCGAGCAGGTACCATGTAATGGAAAAGCGCCATAAATTCGATTGGTTGCGGAGTTATTAATGAAACTTAGCTAACATGATATGGCTGTCAGGGTTTGAGTAGGTGCTATATTGGTACACTGTAACAACCTGCATAGGGGGAGGTGTTTAATATAATTATTGAAATTATGGTTTATAGTGAGCAAAATTAGCTCTTATTTTCAGCCACATGTACAGGTCTCTTTTATTAGCCGAAATAGTTATATATGCCATTAGGGGTCAGTGCCCGGCTAGCTCAGTCGGTAGAGCATGAGACTCTTAATCTCAGGGTCGTGGGTTCGAGCCCCACGTTGGGCGACTATATTTATGCAATGCCTATTTCAACCTTTTCAAGGTTTCGTAGCGTGTCAGTGTTAATTCTCGTATCCTCAAAAAAGGATAATGTTGTTGTAAACTGTTTTTGAAAAAGTGTGAGGAATCATTCGAACGCTTGCTGGTCGAATTTGAAACCGAATGTTTCCGGTTTTCGGTTGAGCGGCAGCCTTTTGTTAGTGGGCATAGGTTCGAGACTTTCCTTAGTGGAAACACAAATATTTACTACTAGGAAAAATACATAAATTGTTCATTTTTATTTCCTTAAATTCAATGAAAGTGAGAAAGAGGATTACATTTAGGCTTGTATTAATTAGGTCCATGGTCTGGGTTATGTTTTGCTGTGGCATGTTTCATGCTTGAGTGCTTGCAAATAGTAGGCTACTTGTGTGTTCTCAATGCCTTCATGGTACAGTGTGCAAAAAGACTGCATGTAGTAATACATTTCAGTCAGTAAACCCTGGTGCCTGCCCCTAATGTGTACTTTTTATTGTAAAACCAAATCAGTAGTTTTAGTTTCTTTATTCTGGTGATATAATGTATTGATTATGTATTATTACAATATATCAGTATGTCCTGTATGTGTATTTGTTTGTACTTTTAATTATGTATTCTTAATTTGCAATAACAAACTTTTGATTATTGTCTGGACAGTGCAGCAGTTCATATATTTTTTAAATTTTTGATAGGCTGAATAAGCTACAGCTTCACTCCACATCTTACTTTTTATTTATTTGAATTTAATGACTGAAATAAACACCATTTAATCAATGGCAGCTGCTTTGTGAGTTTGTACACATGATTACAAATATTTTTTTAATGAGTGTATTTTAATGCTGATATTAACACAATTTATGACCATATTCAAACTTGACAAAGTTTTGGCATGAACTTTCTCTTCACATAATATGCTTACACCT
Source organism: Zingel zingel (assembly GCA_023566125.1). Classification (NCBI taxonomy): domain Eukaryota; kingdom Metazoa; phylum Chordata; class Actinopteri; order Perciformes; family Percidae; genus Zingel; species Zingel zingel. Next base: position 11,097,884 of record CM042330.1, on the reverse strand, counting down.
AAGACTCCATACCATGGTCGGTGGCTCTGCAGGACAGCTCTGTCCTCGGGTCTCTTGTTGTGGATTTGGGGCTGCTGGCTCTCTTCATCACACAGCACAGTCTGCTGGCCTGGTCACCTGTCAAACAGGCCCTCCAATCAGTGCTGGGGGCCCTGAACAGGACAGCATACTGCTTCACCACCGTGCTGGCACTCCAGGTACAACAACACAATTATAATTTAATACATTACATTGTCATTTTACTGCACTTTGCAAGAGTGCATCTTCTATCAAGAGTTACAGTTGAACATGTTTTGGGCTTCATATTGGATGTTGTTTCTCTACGCCACTCTATCATTCTCATTTCTCCTGTGTTAGATCTTGATGCGTTACTGGCAGTCTGTGACTGGCGCCCCCTGTCTGTGGTCAGTGCGTGATGCACCCTGGAGTATCTGGTTCCCTCTGCTCTGCTTCAGTCTGCACTTCCTCTGCTGGGCAATCATCTGCAGCATCCTCATGATCTTTGACTATTCTGAACTGCTGGGCATCAAGCAGGTGACTTATCAGTATTACATTTTAAAAAAAAAAATAATTTAAATGGGCATTTTGCCTGTATATGACAGTTGAGAAGTGAAAACAAACAAAGAGAGATGTTTTTTTTATAAAGTATTTTGCTAAAGATCCACAAATGGACCCCAATACTGGATGTTTTGATTACAGTATATGCTGTGTAGTGTTACCTTAACCACAAGGCCACAAGATGGCCTGTATTTAAATGTTAAACAAAAGGTGGAAATTCAAGTTTGCAGAACAAACATTCATTAGTTCCACATTTTATTCTTTTCTCAATTACTTCAAGGGACTCTAGCTGTGCTGCAGTATAATCAGCAGCTCTTTTGTCCTCTCAGAACGAATTTATGATACATTGGAGCATAAAATATTCGTGAAAAATAGTTCGAAAATTAATTAATTTGTAGAGAAAAAATGAACAGCAATGAGCCAGAGTTATAATTTATATAAGATCCTTTGGTCAGTGGTGTGATGTGACATTATTTCTGGGAGATGCTTCTTAAAATCAGGGAAATTTTGCCTTCGTCAGCGTTACTACATTTATCATCATAAGTATAGTACAACTTATTACCTTAACTCAGTACTGTATGGTTAATGTAGTTAATTGTAGTTTCTTACACATTGCTCTGCCATAACTGAAATGCATACAGTATGTATCACAAAACTTGAGGAAGATGTACTGTCATGTAATTCTGATATGTTCATAATGAAATGTGAAATGTATCACAATACATTTTCTGGCAACATCTTAAATTGTGATTCGACTTCCATTACTACCGTCTGTGTGCGTCAGTAACAAGCTGTAAGAATTGAACTTTTAACCCCTTAAATATTTTATTCCAGACAAACCTCATCGGGCTCAGATGAAAACATCAAACGGTTCAACATTTTAATTAGTTCAACCGCAAAATCTTTCACGTCTTCATCCAGGATTGATATCCTCATTTTGATTTGATGCTAAAACAGCAACTTGATATAAAAAAAAGATCAAATTGAGTGAAGCAGGGAGTGTATAAGCTGTGACAGTGATTATGAAAACCTCTAAATTGTTACGTAAATACTTGTCTTGACTTGTTATTGGTGTTGCTGCTTAAGCTAATTTGTCTCTCTCATCCTCACCCTCTCTTCCCTTCTGCTCTCTCAGGTGTATTACGATTGTCTCGGTTTAGGGGACCCCCTGTCCCATAAGTCACCTGCTGCCCAGCGCCTCCTGTCTCACCTCCGCCACCCGGTGTGCGTGGAACTGGGCGTGGTGCTGTGGTTTCTGCCAGCGTTGTCCCTGGACAGGCTCCTGCTGGCGGGGACTCTGTCGACCTACCTGGTCCTGGCACACTCTCTGGACAAACAGGATGTAAGCTACCTCTGCGTCCAGCTTAACAGCAAGCTGCAGCTCTTTGCCGAGCCGCACCGTGGCAGCGCTGACACCAGCGACCACAAGGACAAGTGAAGCGAAGGTGTTCTTACTGCTGTGATGTGAAGCTGGCTGCTGTTTTCAAATTATTAGAAAGTTTGTTTTGAAACTTGAGTTCTCAATAAGCCGGGTTATCTGCTGCGCTGAATAATTATGACACTACTTGACACTCGTCGTTTTTCTTTTCACTGTGTATGGGATTTCATAAAGGAGATTTTATTCCTAAATTTGATAATACAATTATTATTTTATATTCTGAGGATATTTCTATATATTCTGATTAAATATAGGAAGAAATACTCCTAAATGTAATCAGAATATGGATGGTTTTGTTGCAAAAAAAAAAATGTTGTGTCAAATTTATACAGTATATTTTTATAGGCATGTTACGTTCCAACTGCAGGTACAATGTATTTCTCTGCGCACTTATTTTCAAGTTCAATTGTCCTTGAAAAAGAATATGCCACTGAGGTTTCACACTGTCAAAAACCACAAAAATGCAGCCTTCATTTTCAGAATTTTCAGCTACAATGAAAAACAAATGGAATTTCTAAGATTATGAATGTATTTCCTCAGTTGCTTTATATTATGTTGGGGACAAATCAACAGTAATCTCATGAACAAAGTGAATACAGTTGGTATTTCACACTTCAAAGTACTGTAATCTTTGATTCAACATGTATGCTAGTATTAGTTGTCTGCATTGTGTCCTCACTGTAATGACAAAAATAACTATTTTCAAGATCATTTTGAATAAATGTGATACACTGTATACTGTAGTGTGTGACATGCTTTTGGTTTATTTGCACTCTTTTATATTAGATGTGTTTCTGATATTTAACCAATAAATGGGGTGGACAATATGATAGAAACACCTGTGAGTGTAACACAATACAACTCAACAGCACCACAAACTGCTCCCTCCAAAATGTTCATACAGTTGAATCAACACCTCTCAGACTGACTGTAGCGATAACAACTAACAACATGGAGAATAATGTGATTGGAACATTAAGATGACAATTTTCAGTACTCTCCTGCTTGCACCGAAACAATTTGTTGGAGAAATACGTAAAGAATAGTCATATTTAAACATATTTGCTTGGCTTTCTAAAAATAAATTGAGAAATATTGGAAAAATGAACAAGAAGAAAAATAATATGAATAGACTGAACTTCTGAAACTGCACCATGCAAAACAATTTTTAAACATTAACCCAGACAACTTAAAAATGCTGAAATAAATTATTGAAATTGTTTGTGAAGAACATAACAGGAAACCTGCAGGTAAATATATATATTTGTTTTCACTAAGATGCCTATTTTTTAATTTATCATGTTAAAGTTATCATTATGTATATTTTAGCTTCTTTCTTCTTTTTTACAATTTTCAGCTGTTGCACAAGGTATTAGTGGATATACGGTTATGTTTTATATTCACTTGTTGAAATTCAAGGAAGGAGAGCTGCATGTTCTGGCATGAAAAATGCAAATACAAAGCTAGTAAAAGATTTTTAAAAACATGCCATATGAGGGAGGTAAACTCCTGCAGCTCCACCGTGACTCCACAGCCCGTTTCACACACACCTCCACCTCCACCTCTTTTCCAATTAGCGCTGCGGGACGGAGGGATGAGACGAGGGTGGGGGGTTGCTGCCCAGCCAGACGGCTACAGTATGTTCTTTAAACGCCTTTTGGTTCGACAGTATGGTGTGTGCCACTAAACTCTCCTGACGGAATTTAATGGAATTATCGGATTACAGTGCTGCAGCTCTGAGGCTGGACATATTTACTACTACACCGACAACGGAGGTGTTTACATGCTCTGATGCACAGTCGGGTCGTGGGCTGATTTGGCGTCTTTTTAAAACCCTCCGTTTTGACAGCATAGATCAATTTGTTAGTTATTTACAAAGGTGATTTTCCGTCGAGGAGTGGAGCGCATTACGCACAGCCAAAACGCGCAATTGGAGATGACAACTGTAAAGCCGAAGCGGATGATATCTTTGGGTTTTTGGTGAGTTTGATTAAACACTTTCATCATAAATATTACACAAAGGCAGAGAGTGGTTTTCTGTTACACGTGCAGTATGTGCTGTAAGTACATTTAATGACGTTTATGATAATATTTCGTGTAAGTGTGACTCAGTTGGACAACAGGTCAACTAGGACTGCAGGCTTGTATTGACAAATGTCCCACAATGTGATTTTCATCTTTCTATATGCCATTAAACACTGAAAATACCTATAAACTTGATATTACACTCGTATATTTTGAAGTTTTATACTTCATTATGAATGGACACCCCTATTTAACATGGTTGTGAGAGAGAACTGATTTTAATTTTATTCAAGTACATACTGATTTTATTTTGTTATTTGCAGACAATTCCCAGAGGCTCTGAAGAAGAACGACAACCATCTTGTTCAAAACCTTTTTTGCTATGTCTGTGTCCTCTCTGCCGGAATGGAAGCAACTCCTGCTGGAGAAAAAGAGGAGAGAGGAGGAGGAGCGAGAGAGGAGAGGGAAAGAGGAGGAGGAGAAGTTTGCCAGCATGCCCGCCTGGAAGCGAGAGATCATTCAGCGGAGGAAGGCGAAGCAAGACAATTTGGGTGACAGAGAAAAGGATAGAGATGTGTGTCTGCTGCAGGTCGATGTCAGATCTGATAGTCTAAGTGACATAGACAGCTTTGTGACGGTCAGTTTAGGAAGCGAATCGTCATTTAGTCCAGATCCAGGGCAATGGGTGGATGCAGACCTCAAACCAGAGAGTCAGGTGTCCATTGAAACTATAGTTCCAGTTCATGAAAACCCCTTTATTCTCACACAGAGTGCATGGAGAAAGGGAAGGGATGCAGAAGGGGGGAATGAGGCGGAAGTTAAGGAGAGGGAGGAAGACAAATTGAGTCCCAGGGGTCAAGATGGGGAGTCAGGAAGAGATATAGAGCTGAAAATAGAGCGATTCAGAGATTTAAGTGAGGGACGGGAAAAAGACAGGAGCAGGGACAAGAGTCAAGGAAGAGAAAGAGAGAATAGCAACCAATGGAAAGAGTCAATTAAAGATGCAGTCAGGGAGCGGGAATTCCTTAAAGTAAGAAGAGACGAGGAGGAAAAAGAAACAGATCTGCCATCTAGTTCGTTTTCTCCCCTCCCTTGTCTTCGGACTATCCGAGCCGACAATATCATCATCATCGAACAGGACAGGAAGGGCAGTGACGAGAGACGGGGTAGATGGAGGGAGATGGAGAGGGAGAGGCCCGAGGAGGACCAAGGGAAGAGAGGGATGAAGATGGACTTGAGGGAGATCCTGGCCGGAGGAGGGAGCATCACTGAGATCCGAGCCTCTGAGGTTCTGATCATAAAGCCCTCAGTAAGCCCTGAAGAAAGGAGTCCAGAAGGAGGAAGGAGTGGTTCTGGTAGAGATGATGGAGAGATAAAGTGCAGCATGGATGACAGGAGGGAGAGTTTCGGCAGGGAGCTCAGAACAGACATGTCCTGGCTGAGAGAAAAAGAGAAAGAGAGACCATGGGGCCAGGCGACAGTTATTAAAGACGACAGAAAGGACAGCTTGGATGATAACGTATTTGTTGATAGAGGAGGGAGGGTCAGCCAGCTAGTGAGCAAGTTCGGACAGCACCCCAAGCCTCCATCTCGATCCAAAAGCTCAGATAATTTCCTCCGGCCCGGGAGGAGAAAATATTCAGGAGATGAAAATGATCTGCTATCTGAGGCAGACAAGAAGAATATGCTGCTGAAAGGTGTGCCGAAACGCTCATTGAGCTTCTCTGATCGTGTCATCTGTGCTAAAGAGAATGGTTTAGATGACAATGGGTATTATGAGAGGAAAACGTGTGAGAGAATACATTCAGAGAAGACCACAGCGCTGTGGGTCGACGTTGCAGGCTTAGGGAAGGAAACCACAGCAAAGATCAAACTGGGGTGCACACCACTTTTAGATAAAGACTGGTTTGGAAACCATAGAGATGGACATTTAAAACATGAGGATGAAAAGGGGGTGCCCATGCAGAGGAGAAACGAAGCAGAAATGTGTTTCTCCATCCAACACAGGAGCGAAGTTAAGAAAGTGGAGCCTGTTGACACGAGGGCTGCAGAAAGGGCATGTGATGCAGATGGAGACAAGGGGTTTACGGTGGCATCGGTCAAAAACACAGAGGGAATCTCATTTGCTAGAAGAGTTGCGATCAGGCAGGACGGGAAAGCAAGAGCTCAAAGAGAGGTGAAGCGACAGACAGATGATAAAAGTTTAGAAAAGGAGATGAGTGTAGAAAAAGATTCAGAGACAGGAGGACAGATTGAGGCGCAAGTTTGCGACAAAAACACGTCCGATTTTCTGAGAGAGGAGGGATTCAAAAGAACAATTCCACCTGAAACTTTGCAGAAGAGTCACGTTGAATCGGCTTTCACAGAGTGCTCCAGTCTACTCTGTGCTGTCACAGATAGGGCTAGGGACCCACATAGAGGGCCAGAGTGGATTGGTACAGGGCCACAAGGACCTTACCTAACACACTCTGTTTTGTCCCAACACACAGAGGAGCTTATAAGTAAAATAGAGAAAATAGGAGACACAACTGTTTATAGCAACGAGAAAGGAGAAAGGGCTTACAAGGCTTCGTATGAAATGACCAAAGGATCAGATCAGGATCTTGGATTGGAGAACCTTATTCATGATGTATCTCCCAGATCTCCGAAAAGGATTACACCCATGGTGATCCGTCCAGGTCCCCTCGAGATTCAAATCCCCAGAAGTGTGTTTTACGTTGCAGAAGAAATGGTGGAGATAAAAAAGGCAGTGGGTCAAAGCAACAAGGGGCAAGACTGGGACGGAGGTAAAGGGGTTGAGAGGAGGGATAGCTGGAGGATCGGAAAACCCCTGAGCCGCATCGAGTCCCTGCGAGAGAAAATCAGACAAAGGGAGCTGGAGAGGCTGAGACAAAGAGAGGCACAAGATGGAGGTGGGAGGGAAGGTGCAGAGATAAACGACACTCAGACAGCTGGGGACAGGCAGAACGAGAGAGGAACTGAAATAGAGAAAGAGTGGGAAGCTGCAGCTCATATGCGGAAGAGGCTGGTCGAAGCAGAGAGGGGACAGGAAGACGCAGCAGCACAGACATCCACCACTGCATTTGACGTCACACAGGAAGTCACCATGTTGAAAACCTGTCCTCAACTTCCTGCTTCTGTCCCACACTCACAAACTGTCAGAGCAGAGGAAGTAACGAGCGGGTACACCACGGCTGCCTCTGAAGTTGTCTCTGACAGCTTCCAGATATCTGAGGATGAAAACAACCCCCTGAAACATGTGGAAGAAGAGCTGAGGCGCCACAGGGGTCAATACGGGAACAGAGAAGAAGAAGGGGAGGAGGAGGAGGAGGAGAAGGAAAAGGAGCTCTCAGAAGAGGAGGAAGAGGAATATACATCGCCTGTGCAATCACTCTCCCCTTTGCCGCCTCATCCCAGCTCCCTCGCAACCATGAGTAGGATCTACAACTTGGAAACAGTTGGCTCCAGGTCGGGCTTGTGTCTGAGGGAGAGGACTGTAGACATCCCATCAGTGCACATGGTTAAAGTGAAGCCCTTTATGTCAAGTGCACAGCAGGGGGACAGCAAAGCATTCTCGGCTGAGGACATTTGCGGGGTTCAGACAATACAACGACAGATAGAGCAGTTTCAGCTGAAAGACCAGGACACACTGAAGTCTTGTATGTCACCAAACACCCCTTTTAAGGACAGAGAGACACAGGGGCAGCAAAGCCCCAGAGGAGTGTTAAAGCACCAGGTAAAGGATGATGCCAAGACCCCGGAGAAAGATCAAGAAACGTCAGAATTGAGCCCCAAAGTGTCTCCTTGGCGTCTTGGTTCTCCAATATCTCAGCTCAAACAATCTAACCAAACTACCACCATCACCCCGTCACTTCTGAGGAGCCTATCCCCGGACAATACTCTGAAACCCTCGGATCACGCCCCGACCCCGGCCTCCTCCCCGAGCTCCCTTTCTCCTGCCCAGTCTCCTAGTGTCTCTCCATCTCCAACCCCATCGCCCACGCTCTTCTCTATCAGGAGTGCCTCTGGAGGTCAAGTGAAGAGAGGTGCCACCATCACTATCAGCCCAAAAAAGCCTGCCAGAGGAGGAGTGACGGGGCCTACAACGGGGTCCATTGCAGGATGGTCGAAATCAGCAAAAACCGCATCGCAGCAGGCCCAGACGACCTCCGCTGTGGCCGCGCCAGTGAAGAAGAAGTACCCCACAGTGGAGGAGATCAAGGTGATTGGCGGATATCAGAATCTTGAGAAGTCCTGTCTGATCAAGAACAGAGGGTCTCCAAAAAGGGTGAGTGGAAACTTTTTTGTTTGCCTTTCACTCAGATAAATGTGGGCAAAATAACAGATGTATGTTGCCCCTAATCTGACAAATAGCACCAATAAGCAGAGAAGAACGTTTCTGCATCTTCCACTAATTTTAGCATGTCGTGTTGCAAAAATGACAAATTGGAAGACTTATGATGTCCGAGGGATGGTCGCTCCCCTGCTTTCAAGAATTCATCAGAGGTAGTCCAGAGGACATCACCTCATTGTCCGGCAGAATCCCCTTTCTCTCTCTGGGAGAACATCCTATTTGATTGAGAAGTACGATCACAGACACCGACCTAAGCTGGTTAAAGCCTTATCAAGCACGACATCTTGATTCCTAGCCATGACATCCTGGTGTGATCTGCTTTGCCATTTGCTTCTGCGGTCTGATTCTTTGCAGACTTTTGCCTTTTACCCAATATGATCACGATCACAGCATACATATTTTAGCCAAACGTGTGGGCAGCGGTACAAATTTAATATTTATGGACAAATATGGTTTATTATTGACACACAAAACTACAAAAAGAAAGTGAAAGCACACTTGCTTTGTTTGCTAAAATAAGGTTAATTATAAGTGCAAAAAAAGTGATTGATATTGCATCCCTTAGTTTGTTTACGCTTCTGCAGAAATGTTGCAGGCTTCAGTGGAGACAGTTGAAGAGGAAACCACAACCACAACCAGCCGACTCCATACTACTGTCTTTTGTGTTTTGTCTGCCTGCCTAACATCACATGCTTGTCTCTGTGGATCCATGCAAAGACTACACTGGTATTTACAGTAATTCAGTCTGAGCAGCATCAACTCAAACAAATCTCACCGGAGTCAAAGTTCATATTAGGTCTTTCTGTTTGCTTTTTTCTGAATCCAGTCATTGTTGAGAAAGAATGGAAGAGGAGCTCTTATGTAATAAAGGGAGCAGAGCAGAAATAAACTGTATTTTATTCCACCCTGTGGTGATGAATCTGACTGTATTTATGTGTTCTACTGCACCTGACTGCCTTTTCGAAGAATCAAATTGTTTTTTAGTGATTTTTTTTCCATGTAAGAGTTGTTAAACTGCTGGCAATTTGTCCACAGTCTGCAACTGAGTGTGTTGCAGACTGCTTCCTTGTTCCATCACACCAATTCTGCAGTTTTTGATGAGTCAGCCCTCCCTTCCTCTCAGACAAATCGTTCTTTGTATCTTCTTGGCTGTTTCCTAGCAGGGGTATGGTTTGTTGGACTGGAGTCTTGGCAAACCACTTTTGACCACGCTGACCCCACGCTTTGACGTGGGTGAAATGGAAAGAGAAAGAAGTGTCACAGAAAAATATGAAAATACATGACAGTTGGACAGTCATACTGAGAGGATTAAAGGTGATTAGAGGCTTGTTTTTTGGTTTAACAGAAACTCCCTGTCACACTGCATGCTTTTTCCCCACTTCCTCTTTCAAACTTCTTTACTTCCTCCAAACGAGACACGCAGATCGACACGAGGAAGTGACGCGGTGTCCACTTTTAAATCTCCAAATGCGACTCAGACACTTGACTATCTGTTTCGAGACTTGCCTAAACGACACAAGAGTGAAAAGGAAACTAGGGTTTGGTGCTGCTTATGAATGTCTCGTGATTGGCCCGTGTGTACCGTCACCTCTAATGAAACAAACAAATTAAAGAAAACAATCATTTATCTATAAGCACGGTCCTCTTTTAGAGTGACCACTTAACAGCGGTGATTCTCTGACCACCTGTTGCTCTTTTGTTGATGCCCTGACGTCAGGGCTCTTTCCCTCCCCCATCTGAACCCACGCCATCATGTCACAGAGGGGGGTGATCTGCCTGCTCCTTGTCTTCCTCATCCTTTATTTTCCTCTTTATATGTATTTTTTTTTTTTATCTTGAACTGCCTCCATCAAATTCGCCGTGCTTGACTCCGACTCTTGAAACGTACGCCGGGTTTTCTGACATTTTTGTCACAATCTTATTCATTAATTCATTTATATATATATATATATATATATATATATATATATATATATATATATATATATATATATATATATGTATACATATTTGACTACATTCTAAGAAATTCCATGCATGATTTGAAACAATTGTAATAGTGTCTTTTTGAACTATAAAAGCATAAATTGGGGGTCAGTCTTATTTAAAAAATAATTTTGAATCTGTGAAGAAGTGTGGTCAAATATGAATTTAAATATGAACTTCCTGCTAATGAAAACTGTCATTGACTGCTGTCCTGCTGTGTTAGGCCGGCTAATCGGGTTCAGGGAGGGTGGATTAGCCTCCAGTGCCTTAGCATGATTCGTCCAGCCTCTCTAATGCAGAGCTATTATCTGCACTCCTCTGCAGACAGCCGTCAGGGTGAAGCAGCGGTAACTCGTATAGTTTGTACGTTTCAAGCGCTGTCCAGATCATGTCTGCACCTCCGGATGTGTTTACTACTGTACACATCAAGGCTGTTATTATAAGACACACTGAGGATGTTTTGCACTGACCCATCGGCCTGTTTCCTGCCAGGTCTGTTTACACCATGCTGACCTTTGAGTAAACAAACTCCACACAAATATCTGTCAGTCCATGCAAAGATGAGCTAAACCCTACAAGGCCTTATTCTCCTTTTCCACCCTTGTAAACCAAACTCAGTTTCTGCTTCTGCTGATGGGATGTTTATCTGTGTCTGAATAATCAATAAGTTAGTGTCTGAGGTGTTCAGTCAGTAAGTACTCTACAGAGGGAGTATTTCTGCTGTGCTAAGCTTCATGCTGTCAGATAGCATTACACTGACGGAGTAAAAACATCTCACAGAGACAGACTGACACTCATCAGCGCCTCAAAGCTGTGTTTACATTTGACCATGTACGCACATATCAGAGGGAAAATCAGTTGGTATAGCAAGAATACCCCTCTTTGCACTTACCTGGTCAAAAATTGGCATTTTAATTTTGACATTTTTTTAATTTTCTTTGCTGTTTCAAAGAATATTGTCCGTAGTATCTGTACAGTTAATTTGACATGCTCCTCATGAACTTGTATTTTAAGATATTTTGAAGATATTGTGTTTTCCACTCGTATCACTAGCCGACAAACTATTCAAACTATTCGATAATGAGTCAACGTTTGTTGAAGTGATGTCAATTTCAAAACCTCTAACGTTGTCTCTTTTGCACCAGGATTTTTACAGTTGCTGATAAATCGAAGACTTGCTTGAACTCAAGTTGTCTCATTCTTTATGTCATTTTGCCTTCAATCAATAGATGATATTATTGATATATATTGATGTAGGATTTGTGATCTGTCTTGTTGTTTTGTTAGATGTTGTCATGTTTTTACTGTTGGATTTAAAGTGTGCCCTGTCTAGGGACTGCAGATGTAAATTAGCCTTAAGGCTAACTCTGGTACAATGCATCAAATGGCAACATTTATGTTAAAAATTGTACATGGTCCCTAACAAATAAAATGAATAAAAAAATTTTTTTTTTAAATGATAGAGACACTCCAAGCTGCATCTACTCACTACAGAGCAGAATATAAACACAAAGCATGCCAAACACTTTTTTTATGATTACAAACTTAATAAAAACAAATAAAAGATCTGCAATAATGAAAAGCTAATCAAAAAACATGTTTGACTGGAACCGCTTAAAAGTAAAATAATCCTCTCTTTACTCATGTCTACAGGGAAAGGTGTGTTTCAACGAGGACCAGCTGGAGCAGGTGTGTGAGTACCCATCAGAGACCTCCTTGCTGGCATGTACCCCCCTCCCTCCAGACCTGTGGAGGACCGAGAGGCTGCAGGGAGAGGAGATGCAGGAGGAGGAGGAGGAGGAGGCTGAAGTGGAGGAAGGAGTGATCGTGTCCAAAAGTACAAGGAACGTGGGGATTGCAACGGGAGGGGGTCTAAGAGTGGGTCAGTGTCACCCCCTGCTTAAAAAACACAACGTGTAATGAGTGAGATTATGGATTCAGATTGTTTTGCCATTCACAATGTCTCACTGTGAAACTCTCCATCGGTTTGGACTTTACTCACTTTTTTTCTGTTTGTTTTAACTGTGTTGAATTTTACTTAAATGATATGTCTGGCAATATTCTACTGTATAATTTTCTCGTTGTCAACAAATCCTAAGAGAAGACTAAAATCAACATTGAATGATTGTATTTCTTGTGTAACCAACGCCTGATTTAGTTTATTTCTCCTCACTAAAGAGCTCTATATAAAATGAGCTACACTGTTGTGGGCGACATGTTCTTTTATTACAAAGAACAATCCCACATCTCATAGGTGAGGTACTGAATTGGCTTAGGGCTAAGTACCACAGTACGGGTTGGGAATTTAGAAAGAATTGAGGGACAGACTAAAAGTGCCAGTCAGTCATAATATTGTTGCTTTCCAAACATCTTTTTATTTTCTCTACAGTGTCCTGTCTATAATAACTCTTTACTGAATTAAATAAACCTTTCTGAGCTAGTCAGCTTGCTAAATGTTAGCAAGCTAAATGCCACTTAGCAAGTTTGTTAGCTCGGCCACTAACATGACAATAAGTTTACTGTTCATTCAATAGACATGTTTGTACCTGTGACTCTTGTCTAATAGTTGACTTTGAACTATTCTACTTTGGTGGAGCAGTTTATACGCAGACAGAGACAGAGAAGGTAAATAAAAGTTCAGTTTAGTGCAACACAGCTAATAAGCTACTTCCTCCATTTTAGACTGAGGCTCTCCATTCCACTGACACTGATGAAGGCCACAAGCTGAAACATGTCAGTTTTACAATAAAGTTGTTCTATATACTACAAGTGTTGCTAGAGTTTGGGCCATTTTAGACTTATTTCCCTCTCCCTATGCACCTTGGAAGTAGTTGGAGTTGTGCCTGAAACACCCACTCTGCTCTCGATTCCCTTAAAAGCCAGTATGATGTCCCTCAAGTCAAGAGAGCTTGCTATTGGTGAACGGCACAATATCACGTATAAAAGCCAAATTAGACGCCCCGGCAAATCCACTGAATGTGACATTGGAGTAAATAGATTTTGCTGTCATTTTAATTGATGGTGTGGTGGTTTTTTCATGGGACTTGTTGACAATGAGATAAATCTGGATTAAAGCCAGCCTTCATAAACAAACTGACCAATTTTCAGAATTTTTGCAACTGTTAGTGGGTTAAACGTGTGGGCGAGCTCAGCAAAGTGAAGAAATAAAGACTAAAAATCCCAAAACAACATTGTGTATAAATGCAGCACTGAGAAATGTAGATTTGGTAAAAAATAAAATTAAAAAAAGTATGTTATTATGGGAAGAAGTCAGCTCCTAAAATAAAGTAGAATATAAATCTAGATTCACCTTATTTACCTTCCATCTCCATCTCTCTGTCTTCCAGATGAGTCTTGCCCTCGGTAGAAGCCAGTCACCTTCGCCAAAATTGACGAGACCACCAACATTTTTGTTGAACGATATTACGTGATTTTTATTCTGTTTTGTTGATTTGTAATCCTCGGGGTCTTTTGTTTTTATCTAGTATCAGAATGAATGAGCGTGAATGAATGTACAGTTTGATTCATGCAGTTGAAAAAAGGAACATACTTGTGTGTGACTGGGGGAAATATTTCACCTGTTATTATTTTCAGGGAAATTGGGACACACATGTCAATGTATAAGTACATAAACATAAAAAGCCCCTCAGGTGTGCACTGTTGGGTGAAGGATCACTTGTCTATGCAATAAAACAAGATTTAATTTTTTAGTTAATATATTTGATAGTTTCTTTTATGATAATTTCTTCCTATATTTAAGTCTGCCTCAGCACAGAAGAGTGATGTTTGTATCATCTGGTTTCATGTGCCTGCTGGATTTGCCCAGCTGATATGAAGATCCATTTATAAAGATTTTTCTTTTCTGAAGCCTTCGTGGAAAAGCCTCCTCTCAGTGGGTGTTGAGGGTTGCAGGAACAGGGGTGGTGCAATGTGTGCAGGAAGGTATTTGGAGGTCTGTGTCTTTTGTGGGGTTTACTTGAGCCTTGATGTTCACAATGACAACTCTGGGAACAGTTCAGTTCATGTGTATGGATATAAATAAAGGTCTTTTTTTTCTTTTCTTTTTTGCCACATGGAAGTGGAGAGAGCTGTGTGAGTAAAAGTCCCTGAGAGGAAGCAGAGTTGAGAACTATTAACAGATTAACTCCATATTACAGCTGCTATCTGACTTTTGGCTATACTACCATATATACAGAGTGTTTCATGTTTAAATTCATATTTTAATTGGTGAAATGAGATGCAAATTTTGTGCAAATTATTTTTTTCTATGATGGTTGAAGAAGCTGGCTTCAAGGGAGTAAATCTAATAAATATCTCTGAAAACAGTTTTGTCTCCTCTTTTATTTATAAGGTCCCATATTAAGCTGATTTTTAGGTTCATACTTGTGTTTTGTGTTTCTACTAGGCACAGTTTTTAAACACGGGCTGTGTGCATTTCTGTAGTTTGAACGTTTTTCATACTTTTACAGTATTTATATAGCACCTCGAACTGCTTTAAAAAAGACACTGAAATCTAAATTTTTCACAGTATGGGACCTTAAATGTACAGAGAGTGAAGTGTTCCTCATCTGTATATCCCTTTTAATCAATGATTATAGTGAAAATAATATAAATATATGAAATATAGTAAAATGGGAAGTTCATTCTTGACCTTAGAAACAGCATTTCAAAAAACAAAAACAATCTCACCACAATGTTCTCAGTAGCTGTTCTGATTTTCCTCAACAGATGGAGTTTCCCCAGTTGTCATGAACATTGAAGAACCCTGAACACTTTAAGAAATATTTTATAATGATGTTTCTTTGAACATGTTAAATATGTTAAAAGATATGTTGTTTTACTCTATTTTGATAAAGATAACAAGTGAAAACAAGTTTGTAAACAACTAAACTGTATTAGGTAGAAGAGCGGCGCGGTGCGGTGAGATGCGGTACTGCACTGCACGTAAAGTCTAGCAGCTCTGACGTAACTGTTTACAGAAACAATTTTACGTCAACACGTGTGCAGGCTTGTAGCTCAGTTTACTCGGTACGTGAATCTTTGCATGCTCGCAGTTTGAAGGAACAATACACGAAGGGGTTTGACTTTTCTCACATGCACTGATGTTGTAAAAACTAGAATCCATCGAGCGACTCTCATCTACATCCACCATGAAGAAAAAGTAGTATTTCTTCATTTTGATGCTCTCACTCTGTGGAGAAAAAAAAGTTATCGGAATATAAAGCCCAGGCTGCTTTTTGTAACACAGATGCAACACAGAGTGGATTTCTGATTTAAGAAAACATGATTTTGAGGAAAATTCAACCAGGATTCTACAAAGCATGGCTGTCTCGGGTGAGTAGTTGGAGTTTGTGTTTGGAATTAACTAAAGAGTCACAAACTGTTGACATGTTAGGTTAACGTATGTTTATATCTTTCAAACAGTATAGTTATGGAAACGGGGCTGTTAATACGAGGCAGCTGATAATGTTTCCACCCAATCATTTCTTCCACACTTCCTATTTTGATACGCCATAGTCGTGCCCTGCTTTTATTGGCCTTTAGTCAAACTTTCATGGAAGTCATTGCACTGAGCTGACATGAGTTACTGTACCAGCACTGTGGCACTATACTACAACGTTTAATTTAGGGATTTGCAGTGCAATCAATAAATAAATAAATAAATAAATAAATTTCATTCAGTAAACGTGTCTTTGATCATTCCAGATTTCGTTAAGGCAGGAGCCGCGTTTCTCCTCCTCCGTGCCCCCCCAGCCGGTGCCTCCTCTGGTCCAGACCCTGCAGTCCTACCTGAGGAGCCTGGAGCCCCTGCTGCCCCCCGAGGAGCTCAGCCACACCCGCAGGATGGTGCAGGAGTTCGGCAGACCGGGTGGCCTCGGTGCACGGCTGCAGGAGGCGCTAGAGAAGAGAGCCAGACACACCAAGAACTGGGTCTGTGTCTGCTATATCAGTGTGGGAAATGTGACAGATGTTAGGGATGGATATGGGTGTGTTTTAGTAAAGCACGGATAGAGCTGCTGTGGTGTGTTTGAAGCACTCATGGGTGGGTATAACAGCACTGTTGTATAAGGGCAAAGCAGTGGTGTCAAAAAACAAAACACTACCTGCTCTTCACCTCTTGTAGAAATGACTGTAAAGGATCAATAATTGTCTCTTTTTAGTTTTTGTATTAATTAGGTATTGGAATTAAAAAGAGTCTTCAAAAGAAAATCAAATTATCTCAAGAAAAACAGCACATTTCAGAAAAGCTGTGAAAAAAAGTATTTAAACTCTTAAATTTATATACAAGAGCAACAGAAAAAAATTAAACATCAGTTGAAAAAGTAAGGGAATATACAGGAAGTGAGTCTTAACAAATGTGTAAAAAAAAAATATATATATATTTTTGGCTAACTATTAAAGCGTATCTCTCGCCAAAATGCAACCTAGGTTCTTTTTGTGAATGTACCCGAGTCAAACTTTTGTTTAAAAGCATATTTAGGACGGAAGCGCCACTTTTAAGATTGACCGTATTCTCTTTTATGGTCAAATGGCCTTTTGAATGGGAGAGCTAGGGGCACTACTATGATCGCATCAAAATCACTATTTTAACACAAAGAAGGTTCGACACAACATGAAACTTTGCTCGAAGTATCGCCAGGGGCTCTACACATGAACTCAGAATTGAGAACATTGTTTGTGTACACAGAGTTTACTAAAAAAGGAGGAAATGTCATTCTTATATGAGGCTCCTTTTTCAACTACAAGGTCAATATTGTTTTTCACTAACGACAAAACAACAAATTATCTGTGCATTTATATGGAACTAAGCTTTAGTAGCTTTCCATCTTTACTCTCCTCCCTGTTACGTTGCATTCGGAGATCGACTATTTTTGGCTGGCAAGATGGCGGTGAGTAGGAAAAACAAACTGCTACTGTGAGTCCTTTCTTATTAGTAAACTCGTACACAAACACTGTTCTCAATGCTGAGTTCATGTGTAGAGCCCCTGGCGATACTTCGAGCAAAGTTTCATGTTGTGTCGAGCCTTCTTGGTGTTTTAAAAATAGTGATTTTGATGCGATCATAGTAGTGCCCCTAGCTCTCCCATTCAAAAGGCCATTTGACCGAAAACGAGAATACGGTCAATCTTATAAGTGACGCTTCCGTCCTAATTATGCTTTTAAACGAAAGTTTGTCTCGGGTACATTCACAAAAAGACCTTAGGTTGCATTTTGGCGAGAGTTACACTTTGAACAAACAGGAAAAAACCTCTGTTTACAATGAATAAATTAATGACGTTTTTATTATTGTCATTCATATAATTCTGCCCAGCCTGCATGGACCTACCATACATTCATACAACACATTTTAACTATGCTTTAAAATCTGTGTGTGTGTGTGTGTGTGTGTGTGTGTGTGTGTGTGTGTGTGTGTGTGTGTGTGTGTGTGTGTGTGTGTGTGTGTGTGTGTGTGTGTGTGTGTGTGTGTGTGTGTGTGTGTGTGTGTGTGTGTGTGTGTAGATCTCACCCTGGTGGGTGCAGTGGGCTTACTTGGAGAGCAGACAGCCGCTGCCTGTGCACTCGAACCCGGCCATCTCTCTGCCCAGGAGAGATTATAACGGCTGGAGGAGCCAGTTAGTGTGAGTCAACAACAACGGCAACATATACTCACTACACCAACATTAATGTGGCAGAGTGGACACTTGTAGCTGCTTTAAAGGAGAACTCCGGGCAATTTTTACGTTAATCCTGATCGCTATAAGTATGCGAGTACTGTCGATAGGAAAAAAAAAAAACATGTTTTAACAACATGTTGTTCATGTTGCACAGACATTTTAGTTGCATTTTGTTTTCTGTTAAGAGGAACAAAGGCACTCTTTATGATATGCCCCCAAAACTGCCGTTTTAGCTAAGTGGGAGCTCTCGGCATTAGCTGCAGTAGCTCTATGATGCTAGCACCGATTCGGCTCGTTTTTTTTCCTATCGACAGTACTCACATACTTATAGCGATCAAGATTAACGTAAAAATTGCCCGGAGTTCTCCTTTAATGCCATCTCTTACACCTCGGAAAAACTTCTTAAATACACATAGGATGAAGTGATACTTTCAGAGTGTAACAAGACCACACTTTAAGCTGTAGTAGGCAATTTGTTTTTGGCGTTTCCATAATTATTCCATAATAATTTTTCAGCATTTTGTAATACAAGTGGTCGGTTTTGTGGAGATTTTTGCAAGTTTCCATTGTGATGATACATTGTTTTAGGTGTAATCTGACACCTTTGGCAGATTTAACTAAATATGATTTAGGTTTGTGATGTACAGTGATGAATTTCCACATGTGCATGTTAAAAAGAGCACATAATCAACTGTGTTACATAAACAACATGTTTGTCTCCACTTAGGTTTGCATCCAAACTGATAGCAGCAGTGCTAGACTTCAAGGCCAAAATCAACACGTAAGTTTGAATGACATTAATAAAGCAGTTAATCTTTTTCATGTTTACAAAGGTTAAATGTTATAAGAACAGAGGTGGAAGAAATATTCAGATCCTTTACTTAAATAAAAGTAGTAATACCAGTGTAAAAGTATTCTTTACAAGTAAAAAGTCCTGCAGTTCCGCTGTCCTCCATTCGTTACCTGTATTAATGGCACCTGTTTGAACTTGTTATCAGTGTAAAAGACACCTGTCCACAACCTCAAACAGTCACACTCCAAACTCCACTATGGCCAAGACCAAAGAGCTGTCAAAGGACACAGTCAGTTACTGTTCTTTAGCCCAGCTGGCATCGGCCTGTATTTCTGTAGCAGTATCTGTGCAGACTCAGAGCCAACAGCTCATTACTGAAACCTCTCTGCTGTGTATACGTCTTCTCTCTGCTCCTGCTGAAATTTAAGTTATAAAGTCTTTGTCTCAGTATGTTTAGTTAACCACATCAGGATATTTATGATAGGTTGATTTTCTGAAAGTGTTACCGAATGAACCCCACCCTTCTGGCTAAACTAAAGTATTTTTGACTGACTTCTACTTTTTCCTTGAGCTTTTTTGTGTGTGTTCTCCTTTAAACAGTCTCTCTCTTTCTCTCTCTCCACATACACACAACAAAATCTGAATGTAACTAATTACATTTACTCAAGTACTTAAATACTTCTCCATTACATTTAAAAAGGGAAATGTATTGCTTTTTACTCCACTATGTTTATTTCAAGCTATAATAGTGACTTTGCTGAGTGATATTTGACATACGAAACAATAAGTTTATAAATTAAACTGGTTAACAATATACAAAGTAGTTAACATCAGTTCCACCTCCACCAACTATACTAAGTTCTTTTACTCAAGTACTGCACTTAAGTACAACTTTTCAGTACATTTTACTTGAGTGTTTCCATTCTCTGCTACTTTATAATTTTACTCCAGTACAGAGGGAACATGGGCGTAAATCTCATCTAACAGTTGGGGGGGGGACAATAAACCTAAAATTTCTGAAGAACAATTTTTGAAGGGGACACAAATAATACAGCCACAATTATACTTGTAGAGGATATGTGTACACAGAGGAAAGCCCTAATACTATCATTAGTGTAGCATGGAGACTGTACCATTATCATTCTTTTCATTGTTTCTCTTGATTCAATGAAAAAGCTGACTAAATTGACCAAAATATTCTTCTTTAAAACCATTTATTTATTTTTAAGTTTACAATCAAGCCACAAAAATACCTTAAAACACAATGAGTTATTTTGAAAAAGTGTCCCCATATAAAAGAAATACAATGCTTTTGTACACTTGTTAAATTAGCTGATCATAATGTAAATTAGTGAGCCACTAGTAAAGCTCATCCACACACCTCCAACATTATTAACTAAGCTCAATACACTTACCTGAGACTGTCCCTGGTCTCCCTGTTCCTCAATTTTTTCTGTCTCCTTTGCCTGTGACATAGTGATGTTAGTATTTCCATAAGCACCCATTCATATAAATATGTTACCAAATTGTCTTGATATGAGGACTTATTGTACTTACTTGGCGTTTTGGTGTACTAAAAAAGGATCTTATGCCTGTTTTTCTTTTCTCTGTCATTTTATCTGGGCAACAACAACACAAATCTTTAACGTCAGATGTCTAAATAGGAGTTAGGTTCATAGGTTCACCACGCGGTCATATTATAATTATGAAATGATCTTGCGTCCTCCACATAAATATTAGGTTTCTTCTGGGACAGAGGATATATATTTAACTGCAGCAAACCTACTGATCTGCCACTTAACATCATATTGAGCAAAACACAACTGTAGCCTAGATCTTCAATATTAACCCTAATATCAGTTCACACACCTAACGTTAGGCTTATCGCTATGTTAACGTTAGTTGTAATGGGTGCATTTCTATCCAACAAGCTATTAAACAAGCTAGCTAACGTTACATTATATTACACTAACATAGCAAACTTTTTTGTCATGACTGATTTATTAATTGGCCTACTCAGCATAATTTCTATTTGAGAAAAGAACAACTTCATCCGATGTTAATGTGAATAAAATATCCTTGAACAGCCTACTTACTACATTCTACAACTAACGTTACTGTAGCGAATCAAACTACCAGTATGTTCTCTCATTAAATCTCTCCAAGGGGGTAAACAAGCGTCTGGCAAGCGTAGCTCCTATGGCGGCATTTTTTATTTATTTATTTATTTATTTTTATTTTTTATGGCGCCGCTGTTAGCATTTCATTGACTGCCATTTTGACATCACTTTGACAGCGAATAACTTTACATCTGAAGCGTTTAAAGACTATTTGTCAATTGTTTATTTCTAAAGAAACATGACAATCTATAAAAGGCTCCATTACCTTGAACCTCACGTTATGGCTCCGTAGTAGACGTTTTTGTAAAAATAGGCTAACGATTGTGTCATAACCACGCAACGTACTGTCGCATAGTAGAGGAATTACCGTATAGTACAGGAGAAGCTCGCAGGCAGTTTCGACTTGCATTAAGTTTAATTACTAGTGTTAACTAGCATTTTAGTTAGCAATAATTAGCCTGTGCCTATGTTATCTCCTTGCATATACCTACGCTCTCCGTCCCTGCAAGATTGGGAATGATTGAGATTTCTCTTGGCACAGCTACCAGAAGACTTACAACTTTCAGACAGTTTGCTCACGTCACATCTACGTCGTCTCTCTCAGTTGGAGGCTGCTCAGTAACACTCAGCCCTCACCGGAAAAGTGCTTCTAATGACCTTCACTGGTCTCCGTCCAGAGCAACGGGATCTGTTGGTCCATTTCTTTAGGTGTCTATTATTTTCTCCCGTGGTCCGCCGGACTTGTTGTGTGTGGGTAAAGCCGTTCTCTTAATACATCCATGGGTAAAGCAGGCAGGGGACCAAACCACTGTGAGGCAAGGGAGGGGGGACTACAAATATTTTTAAACTTAAAAAGCATTTTTGGGGGTTTGTATTATTTTACTACTTACTTACTACTTTTAAGTATACATCATTATCTTATTTACAATAAACAGCATGGTTTTTAATGATATTTTTAGGGGGGACAACTCTTAGATGGTGGGGGGGTGGGGGGGGTGTCCTGACCCCACCGACCCCCCCCCCCCCTTGGATTTACACCTATGAGAGGAAAAGCTATTTGCTTTTCACTACGTTTATTTGACAGCTATGAGTTCTAACTATATAATAATAAATTATTAAATATTAACATTTGGACTCATTTGTCTGCTTCCTTCTTTCAGCGGCCAGCTGCCAGTCGAGTACATGCGAGGCATGCCTCTGTGTATGGAGCTCTACCCGCTCCTCTTCTCCTCCTGCAGGATCCCCGGTCCCAAACACGACTACATCGCTCACCACGGACGCTCCCGGCACTCTCCGACACACATCACAGTCGTCAGAAACTACCAGGTGAGATGTGCCGACAACAGGTGACACTGTCAGATTTATATTCTTTCTTTCCTATCGTTGACTCATTTATCCCTCTTTTGTGATGGCAAGTCATATGAATATGAAGGCATGTAGAGTCTTGTGTAGTCACACCTACTTTTTTTTTCTTTCTTTTTTTTACTTGACTTGCTTGTATATTAGATTTCTTAAGACCTGAACCAATTACGAATACACCAATCCTCAGAGTCATGACACACAAGAAGCTTTTTTTTACTGGACAGTTTTGACAGCAGGTCAGAGAGAAGAATCAAAAGAAATTTTATATCTTTTAACTTAAGATAAGCCTCATAAACTTCTATGTGCTCTTCACCTTCATTTCACCGTCTCTTGTCTCTTATCTAAAAATAATATTTTAACAAATTATTAAAATAATTTATATCACTGTTATATCTGTTATATCACTGTTTGGTCGATAGACCGTCAAAAATGAACGGATTATCGAAATAGTTGCAGATTGATTTTCTTCTGATTAACTAACCAATGAATCAACTAATCGTTGCAGCTTATAACCCATAAACCAGGTAGGGCTGCAACTAACGATTGTTTTAATTGATTTATGTTAAGATTGTTTCCCCAATTAATCAATTAATAATTTGTTCTATAAAGTATCAGACAATAGTGGAAAATGCCAGAAATACAATTTCCCAAAGCCCAAATTGATGTAATAAAAATCGCTTAAAATCGGAAAATCGTGTTTTTTTTGGCACTTTTGCTTTAAAACTGACTTAAAAAATTGACTCTAAAATAGTTGCCGATTCATTTTCTTTTGATTGACAAATCGATTAATAGACTAATTGTTGGAGCTCTAACTACAGTTTGAGTTAGCAGCAACAGTAGTGCATAAAGCAGTGGTGTGGATGGTGATTGTGAAAGTGAAAAGCCCCAGAGATTAAGTGAATCACTACAAATATATTGTTAACTGTGAACACAATGCACCCTGAGACAGGCTGTATCTTGGAAATGCACATAAGCTCTAAAAACAACAATGTGTAGAGGACTGATTAGGTCAAGAGACACCAAACCAGCATGGAAAGCTTCACCCGTCTAACATCAAATCATCTATTGAGGACAGCTGTAACAAAGATGGCTTCCTGGTTTTCTACTAGTTCTTCCAGCTGGAGGTTTATAACAGCGATGGCTCCCGGATGACAGAGAGTCAGATCCACGGCCAGCTGCTGAGGATCAGGTCTCAGTCTTGGAAGACGGACAAAGAGCCGATGGGCATCCTGACCAGCGAGCACCGTCACACCTGGGGACAGGCCTACAACCGGCTGCTGAAAGGTACATCACAGGACTGCACACACTCCTGTCAAATGGGTGTATGAGGCATTTACTGTATACCCAAATATCATCATTTTTAGTGTTCCATTTAATTGTATTTTACTGCCATAATCAAATTGCGGAGAAACGTGCTTGAGAAAGGATGTCATGAAAAAGTCAGGTGCTTTATTTTTGCTAAACAGAAACATGTTTAATGCAACAAAAACAAAAACTGTTTCACATCATATTCTTTTGATCACATACATGTTACTGTCCATCTTTAGAGTTTGATATTCACAACAACACAGCTTGTGAGTATAGATCTTGGATGTCAGAGCTTCCCTAAATGCACCATCGGGGAAGAGTTTTTAAAACACGTTTTGCTCTTCTCTGCGTTACCAGATCCCCTGCAAGGAATGCATGAAGAAAGCTGACTTACTGATCACTGTGATGGATTAATTACCTATCTCTGTTAAAATCTTTTAACACCACACTGGCATTACCTGGATATCAGTCCTGTTTAGCAAAACAATCTGAAACCTGTAGGGTGCTTTGATGACCAGGGCAGTTAATTGGCTAAAATAAGCAAAACTTGATGTAAAGATATGTTTTAGACCAAGATAGGACCAAAACACTTTCAAGTATGATGAATGTGAATGCGTGTATGTTTTGATCAAATTGTCTGTCTTTATTGTGTGCCAGCACAATGATAATATTATATAAGAGATATGGCACTAAATGTGATGTTATTTGTATCTTTTTTCTTCTTTTTGTGACTCAGATAAACTAAACAAGGAATCAGTGCGGCTGATAGAAACAGGACTTTTCTCCTTGTGTCTGGATTCTCCGGTCATGAGGATATCAGATGAAAAGTACACACACACACACACACACACACACACACACACACACACACACACACACACACACACACACACACACACACACACACACACACACACACACACACACACAACAAACAATCTACTCCTCTGACTCTTTCTCTCCTTCCTCTGTCTCATAATCTACACTCAGGTGTGCTGTCTGTTGACATTTGGATCTTAAGCACCAAAGTGCATTTGTCACTTCCTCCATTTGTAATGTCGTTGCAGTTGCTGCTTTTCTTTTTGGCAGCTTTGTATCTAAAGAATGTTGCACACGTATTTTTGCAGTGATGAAAAAAGTATTCAGATCCTTTACTTAAAGGAACACGCCGACTTATTGGGACTTAAGCTTATTCACCGTATCCCCCAGAGTTAGATAAGCTCATGTATACCCTTCTCATCTCCGTGCATGTCGTAACTCTGTCTGACGCACCCACCGCTAGCCTAGTTTAGCACAGATCCTGGAGGTAACTGGCTCCATCTAGCCTACTGCTCCCAATAAGTGACAAAATAACGCTAACATTTTCCTATTTACATATGTGATTTGTATAGTCACAGCGTATACAAATAACAAGGTCACATGAGACACAGCCGTCTTCTAACCGTATACAAACTGGGAACTACATTCTCAGAAGGCGAAGCACTGTTATTTGGGCGGAGTGATTAGCGCAACACCTGAAAAGCACGGTTGTTACTCTCTGCTCCTCACCACGGGGCTTCTTGTGTGCTGTGAGCAAATATCTCCGCCCAAGTAGCAGAAGTTGCAGTGCTTCGCCTTCTGAGAATATAGTTATCTGTGTAGGATCTGTGCTAAACTAGGCTAGCGGTGGGTGCGCCAGACACGCACGGAGATGAGAAGGGTATGGACATATCTAACTCTGGGGGATACGGTGAATAAGCTAAAGTCCCAATAAGTCGGCATGTTCCTTTAAGTAAAAGTAGAAAACCATCATCTAAAAATACTCCATTACAAGTAAAAGTCCTGAATTCAAAATGTATATAAAGTACAGAATTACTATCAGCAAGATGTACTTAAAGTGTCAAAAGTAGAAGTACTCATCTTGTGGAACGGCTTCTTCCAAAGTGTTATATTATTATAGGATATTTTATTGTTTGTAGGAGCCATTTTAATGTTGTAGTGTGTGCATGTGGAGCCAATTTTAGATACTTTGTACCCTACTGGGTAGATTAGTAGTATAGTATTGCATCATATTTTATGTAAGAAGTAACTAGTAACTATAAGAGTCAAAAGTATAAAGTAGGATAAAATGGAAATACTCACTCTTTTTAGTAGTTTCTGTGTATGTTGACTTTGTTTGTTCCTACATTGATTGACAGGTATGCCAGCCGCAAAGCAGCGCAGGTTCTGCATGGAGGCGGGACGTTCTCCAACAGCGGCAACCGCTGGTTTGATAAAACACTGCAGGTGAGCAGCTGCAATATTCATGACAAGATAATATAAGATAAGATTAAAAAAAAATGGTATTGTCATACTGCAACACAACACAATTATGATGGCATTCCCTGATATCAAAAACTGTATAAAAAAAGTCAAAATAAGAGCAGTCCTCAAAGTGTTATCCGGTGTTGAAATAAACAATGAGCAGCAACACAAGATGCAAGTATCAGTAGCAGTGTAAAAATAGAGTATGGACATATTGCACAAAAGTTATGAACATAAGACTAACTTATACAGGAGTTACAGCAGGCTAATGTGTGTGTGTGTGTGTGTGTGTGTGTGTGTGTGTGTGTGTGTGTGTGTGTGTGTGTGTGTGTGTGTGTGTGTGTGTGTGTGTGTGTGTGTGTGTGTGTGTGTGTGTGTGTGTGTGTGTGTGTGTGTGTGTGTGTGTGTGTAGTTTGTGGTGGGCGAGGACGGCTCATGGGGTCTTCTGTATGAACCAGCCACAGCGGAGGGTCCACCCATAGCAACACTGCTGGATCATATCCTTGAGTACTGGTGAGATAAGGCGTTAAGGAGGAAGTCCATTTTTGTGTTGAAATAATTTCCTACAGTGGGTCTGAATTTACAACTCAGAAAGCACCAAATGTGGGAATTTGTCCACCACATCATTTTGAGTTCCTCTGTAATACACAGTTTTTGGTTTGTCCTTGCTGACTGCTGTACAGTCTGACTGTGAGCCAATCAAACAAGGCCTCAGACACATCAAAACCACTTTAGCAATGTTGTTTATTTGAGATAAAAACAAACACCCAACAGCATCTACGTATATAAAAGAAAACCATGATACTGGTTCTATACATCCTATAGCATTTAAATTGAGCAGGGACAAATTTGTATAATCATTTTTGTAGGATCCAAATTATTCCTGGCAGGTAATCTCTTTTTGTTTGCATCAGAGTTATCAGTGTGCAGCTTTCCCATGGTCTTTTGATTTTCTTTTTCTTTCCTCACTCCAAGTCAGATCTGGACACTTATTTCATGCATGAAAGTACTGTTAAATAGTTGATTAGCTTTACCTATTTACTGCTAAAGCCAAACTATTAAAACGGTCTACGTTTAACCCAGATTGTAACCAGAGTATATGAGATTTTTTTTCTTTTTACCAGCCAGTAGCAGAGGAACCAAGCTGGACCAAGTTCAATTTTGACTCCGCTGACATGAAAGTATTGTTCACATGTCTATGGGCTTGTAAATGTGTCCTGTTAAAGCCAAACTCTGTTTACTTTTAATTTAAACTTTCATTATTAGAATCTTGTTACTAATCTTTACTCTCACAATCCACACACAGAAAAAGTAATTTATTCTGACGCTCTGTGTTCAATGAGACATCAATATTTGTACTTCTCAGTTTGTCTACGTCTTAACATATTGGTACTCTCATTTAGTGCTTTTGTCCAAAGTGACTTGGAACAAGAAGCCACAGGGCGCTGGCAAAGAGTTACTAAGGAGGTGCTGCATCTGCAGCTACAGTGCCTTGCGAAAGTATTCGGCCCCCTTGAACTTTTCGACCTTTTGCCACATTTCAGGCTTCAAACATAAAGATATAAAACTGTAATTTTTTGTGAAGAATCAACAACAAGTGGGACACAATCATGAAGTGGAACGAAATTTATTGGATATTTCAAACTTTTTTAACAGATAAAAAACTTGGGCGTGCAAAATGATTCAGCCCCTTTACTTTCAGTGCAGCAAACTCTCTCCAGAAGTTCAGTGAGGATCTCTGAATGATCCAATGTTGACCTAAATGACTAATGATGAAAAATAGAATCCACCTGTGTGTAATCAAGTCTCTGTATAAATGCACCTGCTCTGTGATAGTCTCAGAGGTCCGTTTTAAAGAGCAGAGAGCACCATGAAGAACAAGGAACACACCAGGCAGGTCCCAGATACTGTTGTGGAGAAGTTTAAAGCCTGATTTGGATACAAAAAGATTTCCCAAGCTTTAAACATCCCAAGGAGCACTGTGCAAGCGATAATATTGAAATGGAAGGAGTATCGGACCACTGCAAATCTAGGAAGACCCGGCCGTCCCTCTAAACTTTCAGCTCATACAAGGAGAAGACTGATCAGAGATGCAGCCAAGAGGCCCATGATCACTCTGGATGAACTGCAGAGATCTACAGCTGAGGTGGGAGACTCTGTCCATAGGACAACAATCAGTCGTATACTGCACAAATCTGGCCTTTATGGAAGAGTGGCAAGAAGAAAGCCATTTCTTAAAGATATCCATAAAAAGTGTTGTTTAAAGTTTGCCACAACCCACCTGGGAGACACACCAAACATGTGGTTGAAGGTGCTCTGGTCAGATGAAACCAAAATCGAACTTTTTGGCAACAATGCAAAACGTTATGTTTGGCGTAAAAGCAACACAGCTCATCACCCTGAACACACCATCCCCACTGTCAAACATGGTGGCGGCAGCATCATGGTTTGGGCCTGCTTTTCTTCAGCAGGGACAGGGAAGATGGTTAAAATTGATGGGAAGATGAATGGAGCCAAATACAGGACCATTCTGGAAGAAAACCTGATGGAGTCTGCAAAAGACCTGAGACTGGGACGGAGATTTGTCTTCCAACAAGACAATGATCCAAAACATAAAGCAAAATCTACAATGGAATGGTTCACAAATAAACATATCCAGGTGTTAGAATGGCCAAGCCAAAGTCCAGACCTGAATCCAATCGAGAATCTGTGGAAAGAACTGAAAACTGCTGTTCACAAACGCTCTCCATCCAACCTCACTGAGCTCCAGCTGTTTTGCAAGGAGGAATGGGCAAATATTTTTTTTTTATCTGTTAAAACAGTTTGAAATATCCAATAAATTTCTTTCCACTTCATGATTGAGTCCCACTTGTTGTTGATTCTTCACAAAAAAATAGTTTTATATCTTTATGTTTGAAGCCTGAAATGTGGCAAAAGGTCAAAGTTCAAGGGGGCCGAATACTTTCGCAAGGCACTGTAAATGTCCCATTACAGAACAGTTGTAAACACAGGGAACCAAAATGCATGTGATAACCTTTGTAGTGAAGAAATGTACACAGATTTAGTCCAAATGGATTATTATGATAGGGTAGAAAATAATGTTGTGTTTGCTTGACTGCAGTGAGAAACCCGACCCAAAGAGAGCGCCGCTGGTCCCTCTGCCGATGCCCAAGAAGCTTTACTTTCACATAGACCGAGAGATTAAGAGGGACATAGAGCACGCCAAGCAGAACCTCGATATGTAAGTTTTCCCACCTCTTCTTGTGAACAGGGTTTAAGTGTAAATGTAGAGTCTCTGCAATATACTCGTCATGATAAGAGAAGAATGGCCTCGCTGCACAGTGTAAGCTAGATGTTTGCTTTTGTCTCAAAATCTAACAAAGCTGAAATGAACTTGGCCACAGAAAGGTAAACATTTTTATCATCTGTGTGTGCATGTAACCTTGACAAAACAGAAAGCTGTCAGTGGCTTTACTGACTTTTTTTAAAGTCTTAATTGTGATCCAGCCCTTTCCCACAAGACTTTAAACACTGCCAGAGCGTCTTTAAATACCTCAGCTGCCAAGATCTAAATGAGGAATGAAGCTTTTTCTCATCTGCACTGTAGCTGTGAGCTGGACAGATGCTCAAAACACCTTGAATGAGGGTCTGTTGATCAAATTACATACTTGGCAACACTTTTATAATTTAGCATTCATGAGCAGTATACAAACATTAAATACATTTTGATGCATTTGTCAACAACTAAAACTCCTATATAAATTATATCTTAATATAAGAAGTTATGATTGTTGACAAATACTTTACATAACATTAAAAATGTGTGCTGCTTTCAACTACATTATAGTGTATTCTAAACATTGTATTAAATGTTCTTATACTACTTAAAAATGCAAAATAAAGACTTAATTATCTATGCTTGTAAAATTTCCAAATTCAATTTAAAAATCTATTATATTGAAATATGAAAAGTGCTTAAAAATGTTTTCATAGATTTTCAGAGATTTTGGCCAGATCTCACAGCCTTCAGTGATTGGACTTGCTCAGGGGAAAAAGAGGAAGAAGCCATGAGATGTGGGCCAAATCTCTAGAAAAAGCTAGTAAATTAACCTTTTGAGTTTGGAATATTTTTGTCACAAATACAAGTTTTAAATTTACAACAGACTGATCAACGACCTCGACGTCAACGTGTTCAACTTCAAGAGGTTTGGCAAAGACCTTCCTAAGAAGCACAACCTGAGTCCAAACTCCTTCATCCAGGTCGCCCTGCAGCTCGCCTACTACAGGTCAGTCACTGTGACATCACTAACTTTAAAACACACAGTTTATTTTTAATCTTTGCATCACAAGAAAAATCCTCCTTTTTTGATTTTCTTCTGCCTGTCTGCCCAGTTTCACATCACTTAGAACAGAATATAACAAACATTATAGTCCCTCCAGAGCAGTTCATTTGTCTCACTTGTGAGACAATAAACACAGAAATAATGTAGAAAAACCTGTCAAGTTAAGTTTAAAAACAAATTTTGAATAAACTGTGAATGAATGTCCATAAATCTGCTCAGACATCATAGAAAGAAGGCGCTCTTTGTAAGTCCACAACTTGCCTGAGAATCATCCATAATAAAGTTTTCTTCTGTATCAAAGTAATTCAGTGACATAGGTAGGTTACAAACAGGAACTGCTAATAGCTAATTTGTCATACTTTTAATGACACCAATTTTGTTCTTTCTTTTTTTAAGAGTTCACAATGAGGTCTGTCCTGCCTGTGATATCGCCTCTCAGAGGATGTTTCGAGGAGGAAGGACAGAATATATCCGCTCGCCCACAAATCAGACACTCAAGTTCATTCTTGCCTTCGATGATCCGTCTGTATCGGTGAGGAACGCCAGGGAATTGATCCACTGTGGCTAACACAGGATTCATCTTATGAATATGTTTGGATTTAGGGGATTGAATAGCGAGGAGAAATGTAATCATTGTGCGTTTTTATTTCTTGTGTTGCAGCGGGAAGCAAAGCTGCAACTGTTCAGAGAAGCTGTTGATACCTATACAGCTCTGACTCTTCAGGTAAATAACTTCCATTTGTCATTTGTTATTAACTGATAAACACTTTTCTCTAAAATCTTTTTGTTATCTGCTATGTTTAGGTACTTAAAGGACATGGCATTGACCACCACCTGCTGGGACTCAAGCTGCAGGCCATTGAAGAAGGACTGAGCATCCCCAAAGTCTTCATGGATACAGCTTACGGCCTTGCAACACACTGGAAACTCCGAACGGGGCAGGTGTGTTTCTGTGTGTTAAGTGTGTTTCTGTGTGTTAAAGTGTGCCTTTGTTGTTTTACAGAAGGTCTTGACGTTCCTGTATCACAACAGGAAGTGGGAATTTTGTTTTTGTTTTTTTTATGATGACTGTGAATATATATAGGAGGGAATTCTCAGCAGGTGATCAGCAGTTTTCCTATTGCTCTGGAGCGGGTGATGTCCCCTTAATGTGGCACATTTACTGCCAACAAAATGCAATTTGAGAGTTTCCAGCAATCACGCTGCTCATCTTTTATATCATTTTTTTATGTTGACATTTAGATTTGTAGGTTATTTGCTCCTTTGCTGATTTGACTTTAATTATGTTCTTGACAGCAGAAGCTCACATGGTTTTTATGGCCTGTTGTAATTTCCCAATTCACATTTTGTGTTATGACCCCTTTACAATGTAGCTAGCTACAATATACAGTATAGTGTGTATTCCTCATCTGGTGATTCACTCTGGATTCATTCTGCTTGTTTAAAGTCAACACTTTTCCTTTACTTCACCTTTTCACACTTTATTCAGTGTAGGTGTATAATTTACATACAGTTTAATGAATGACACCCCAAATCAACACTAGACTAGATTAGAATACTTAGTAAAAGATTATTAAGGACAGGAGTTCTCAGATGTTTTGATAAGGACACCCAAATAGGTATGCTTTGATATGATGTCATATATATATATATATATATTATTTTAAAATATTTTTATTTTAATATATAAAATATTATTTTAAAAAAATGTACTGTTTTATTTTTTATTGATTAATTGTTATATTTTTTATTATCTTTTACAAAATATTGGTGTCCAAAATAAATGAACGATTCCAAGTTAAACAAACTATTATTAAAGTTTTGTTTACACATTTTAAATGCTATGTCCAATGTAATGCTCAGCAATGAAACACACTTTATTGCTTTGAACATAAAATTGATGATTATGTGATTTTGCAATACATATGCCATATTCTGATATAATGTGTATCAATATCAGAACAACATAGTTGTGATACTGTTAAAGCCACAGTCTTAGTATCTCCATTATATTTGTGCAAGTCTAACGTTCTCTCTTTTGATACATAATCTCGTATTAATCCTCTATCTTGCTCCTTCAGGTGCCTGCGAACACAGACAGCGTGATGTGTTTCGGGCCCCTCGTTCCTGATGGTTACGCAATTTGCTACAACCCCCAGGCAGACCACGTCCACTTCTCCATCACCGCCTTCAACTGCTGTGAGGAGACGCATGCGGAGACATTAGCTCTCACCCTGAAGAATACTTTGTGTCAGCTACAGGAGCTACTGCAGCCCACTGTGTAGAGCTACTCCTGTCCAATAGGATAAACCCAATCTTCTACACCTGCAAAGAAAAACTTCATTTTCTTAAAACAACATTTTGTGAAAGTCTCGATGAGGCTTGTTTTGGATGTTCTTTTGTGCATGTAACGCTTCACTAAAGCGGTTAAATCTGAGAGTTTTGAAGAGTGAGCATGGTGTCTCTGAGTTGCTTCTGGTGCTTTTTTAAAGCTTTTGATGAAGTATAAAACCACTTTCCTTTTCTAGCAAGAGCTGAGCAAGCAAGCTGCATTATATTTGCTACAGTGGACAAAGTTTAAGGGCATCTCATGCTACAAAATGTCTGAGTGAAGCAAAACAAAGTCAACCTGTTACCTGACACTCCATCATTATTCAGAACAAGCCAAAACATTTGTTTAAACTAACTTCACTCCTGTCATGACATGACCATACTTGATATATATATATATATATATATATATATATATATATATATATATATATATATATATATATATATATATATATATATATATATATATATATATATATATATATATATATATATCATATACATATGTTGCACTGCCATCAGAGTTAATCGACAAATGTTTATGGAAACCATTAATTGTGTAGGTTAACATGTCTGTTTTGAAATGGACCAAAATCCATAAAGCTGGTTATTAATGGCGACAGTGTAATGAAGTTACAGGTGCTTTTGTTGAGTGACCTGATCTTCAGGATGTATTTACTGTGTGTTGAAATGAGTGTTGAGAAGCTTTACTGTTGTTATGCTCTCAACCTGCAGGATTGGTTAATAAAGCCTGCTATTACATGACTACTCCTTTAAAGTGTGTGCCTGTGCCTGCAGTCGTGGGATCCAAAAACTGGGAATACAGTATACTTGTGGGGTCTGGACCGCTTTGTGGGGCCAAAATGCTGGACCCCACAAGGTTAAAAGGCTGTTTGAGGGTTAAGACTTGGTTTTAGAATTAGGTTAGGGAATGCATTATGTCAATGACGGGTCCCCACAAAGATAGTGAGACACACTGTGTGTGTGGAAATCAACGAGCTATTATTTCTTTCTCTAAACCTCAAGAAGTTTTGCTTAGCTTTTTATGTTAATTAAAAGAATATTATTCATGCATAATTCCTAACATAAGTATACTGCAATAAAAAATGTGTTTAGTGATGGATTTTGAATTTGCATTTAAGTGTTTTTACAGACACTAATGGTACCCACCATTATGTTTTGCACTGGTCAAGGGGTACTTGGCTGACATTTTTTTAAAGAGGGTACGTTATTGATTTTTTTTTTTTTTTTTTTAAACACTGGACTAACGTTCCCGATTAAATAACATCATTTAAACAAATATTGTGAATAGCTATTACTAATAATAAGTGACTTGATAAAATGAAACATCACAGCTAAGGGGCGTTGCTCGGCCCGACCGACCATGGATGTATTATATCAGAGAAGGTCAAGAACGGTTTAGGATCTTTGATTAGATAAACGCAATCGACTCGTGGCCCAGGCCAAGATTCTAGCTGAGCTAACATAACGACTGGGACGTTCCATGTGTCCGCGTTGCTGATTGGACGAGCTGAAACCGGAAATTACGTCAACAGCGGCCGCATCACGTTTAATTTAAAACCGGAACAAACAAAAGAAACCAAAGCAAAGTTTAGCAGCTGATGTAGTGTTTTCGTCGAAGTGTTATTATGAAATAAAACATACAGTGTGGGTGTAAAACGGGATATTTAAGGGACACTGAACAGCTGACATTTGGCTCTTTTGTACCCTAGCTTGGAAAAAGAAATGGACATGAAGATGATAGCACATTAGCCAAACATCAAGATTTTATGTTTTTATTTTATTTAGTAATCTCTCTTTAATTTAGGAAACCTTTAAGTGTTTATTTTGAAATAGTTTTGAGTTATGATGAAGGGCTCTCATTCTGCTTTGTCAAGCCGGAGGAGGAGGAGCAGCAGCGGGGCGGCCGGGCTCCTGTATCCGCTGCTCGGTGCCTGTCTCTGGGCTGCTGCGGTCGGGTACAAGCCGGTGATCATAGTGCACGGTTTGTTCGACAGCTCAGGGGATTTTATAAATTTACAGCGGTTCATTAACGAGGTAAGTGGTCGGAATAAAGAGAGAGAGTTTCAATGTGGTTGTTTTGTAGATATTTTGGAGAAAAGAATATACCAGTATAGGTTACATTTTGTTTTTCAGGGGTTGACCACATTATACACTGCAGAGGCCTTACAGCTTACACCTTACACCACGTTATCAGCAAAGCGTTGACCTGCACCATGTAACATGTATACTGCCACACTAGTCAACTTGGTAGAGTCAGAAGATTATCTTGTGGTGTAAATTGAACTATTCTGCATTATTCCTGCAGCAACTTTTTGGTACATTAAATCTATGGGAAGTAGGCTGCGTGCAGGAGGTTTTATTTAGTAAAGTTGTCTGTGGTAATTAATTTCAAAATGCAAAGTGAAATGTGCCCTGTCCAGCTTTACTTCTTGAATTATCTTATTCCCTCACACACCCTTTTGAAACAGACACACAGATTCTAACCTGGTTGAGTTGAGGATGTGGTGAAGTTTTTGTGGGAACTCCGGCAAGGTTAAACCTAGAGTAAGTTCCTCTTTTCCCCTCTGCTGTAGTAGAAAGCTAATGACTGAAACCAGACTAAACATATTTCAGGAGGAAAAGAAAATTCAGATCTCGTTCTGTCTGTATCATCAATATTTAAAGCACATCCTCATCAAATAATAGCTAACATACCCACAGACCTTTGATACCAGTAGGTCTGGTACTGTACTGCTGTTGAATGCTGCTGTTGCTTTTAATGCTGAGGATACCGTGCTGTTTCTTGTAGATGTTTGACGCTTTATGCAACAATATGAGGAATTACTTAAACACAGTCCCTCCCTACAAGCCCAGTACACCCTGTTTATGAAGTGAAACCATCTTCTTCTCTCTCCTGCAGTCTCATCCTGGAACAAATGTGACAGTCATTGACTTGTTTGACAGAAGTGCCAGCCTGCAGCCCATGTGGAAGCAGGTGGAAGGATTCAAGGCAGCTATTTACCCAATAATGCAAAACGCAGAAGACGGGGTGCACTTTATCTGCTACTCTCAAGGTCTGTGAAAGCATTTGTGAAAGTGAAATAGAGACATCAGTGTGGTATTTGCTCAAGATTATAAAACAGTTTTGGAATGTATGTTATTCTTACAATAACTGACCTCAGGGTGACATTGTAGTCTGTAAATTGTAAATATTTCACACTTTTATTTAAAATATGGGGCTTTAGGGACTCTGTTTGTTTCATTCACTGGATATATTTGTTTTATGACTCTTGGAATTTCTTCCCCAGTCAGGAGTTGGAAATTCCTGGCCAGCAGCTTGGAATTCAAACTTCTAAATGTTCCAGTTTGTAAAGACCAGGGGAAGAAATTAGATTTTTTCTTTCTTTGCCCAACATACATGGGCAATTGTTGCCAACCTGCTACCACAGATATTTAGTATTTCTATGAGGAACTTTGGATTTCAATTTTTTAAAATCATTTTTCATGTTTTTATAGATTAAAGGTCATGCTATACTGAAAATCAAATTGAAATGTATTTTCAATAACATGAATGTGAAAAATCAATGGTGCGTAGTCTTTACGGTACATTGCAATTAATATGATTCAAACAACTAGTCGATTATTTGATTAGTTCATCGAAGATTAAAGCAATTTTCTGGGGCAGAAATGCTAAACATTTCCTCATTCCAGCTTCTAAATTATAAGGATACTAAGCTTTTATTTGTCTTATGTGATTGAATATCTTCAGGTTTTCGACTGTTGGTCAAGCAGGTAAAAAGACTGATACATTTTTTTTTTTTCAATTACAGGTGGGCTGGTTTGCAGAGGAATCCTCTCCACTCTCTCTGACCACAACGTCCAATCTTTCATCTCTCTGTCCTCACCTCAGGCCGGGCAATATGGAGGTGGGTTCAATGTCAAAGGCTGAATACGTGATTATGTTTAAAGCACCTATAATCAGTATTCTTTAAATAAGAATGTATCAACTGACAATGTAAAAACAGCATGACAATGTAAAAGGGTTCGCTCATTTTAGTGGATTTACCAACGGCCAGAAAGGAGTTGGTAGAGATCAAAAACAGAGCTAAAAGAGAGTGAATATTAGACTTACATTCATCATATGGACAGAAGAACGACTCCGGATTAATGATTATTTTGCTCCATAACTGCTGGATGTATAAAAAAGAAACCCCTAACAAGTTTACCACATTAACTTAAAAGATGATATGTCATTGTTGTGTTCTCAAATAGTTTTCGCTGCCGTCAAGTGGCCAAAAAAATCTGTTATTGCAGATTTACCATGGGAAGAACTTTTTTTTTTTTTCTCTCCATCTCTCAAACTTGTTCTTTGTCCTGCTCATAACTTTTTGTTTTCTCTTCAGACACAGACTACTTGAGATACCTCTTCCCACAGTTTGTGAAGTCCAACCTCTTCCACCTCTGCTACACGTCAGTAGGTCAGAGGATCTCCATCTGCAACTACTGGAATGGTGAGAGTCATTTGTATTCCATATCTTGTCAAACCTGAAAATGAGATATGCAGTGTAGATTATATCAGATTCAAAGACAAGAGATTTAGTATAAGAGAGCTTCATAAACCAATGTTTTGAGATACTGGTTGTTTGTCCTCCTACTCCAGACCCCCACCACAGAGACCTGTATGTGAACAGCAGTGATTATTTGGCTCTGCTCAACAGTGAAAGACCCAATCCAAATTCAACAGGTCAGCACATTCCTTGCGGGTAAAGCTTGATTTATGGTTCTGCAGAGCTTTCGCCATAGCCTACGTAAGTGGCCTGAAGTTTATACTTGTGCGTTGGTGTGTGCGTCGAGCCAACATATGTATGTGTAGGGAGTGTGTGGTAGAGCGAGGGAGAAGTGAGAGAGTGACTGTGATTAGCTTCGGAGCTAGTAGCGACTCTAAAGTCATAGTGAGAGAAACAGAGTGTCTCCCCTGTGCTTTCTGACCACGGTGGGAAATCTATAGCAGGAAAAGTTAACCCTCTCCTTGATTTCATGTTGTTTATGGAGAAGGAGAACCAGGAAATGGGTAGGGGGAAATGCAATGCTGCCAAGACACGATATGCGTTGCCGCGACGTGTTGTTACAATTTTCAAGAGGTGCACGTCCAGCTACGGCGTAGGTTGTGTGACCTAAGCCGTACGTAGCCACGTGTATATTTTACGCAGAAGTATAAACCACGCTTAAAACTCATCCATACATTTCGTGAATGTAACTATTAGTGGGTTTTTTTATCTCTGTGGTGCAACAGTAACTTTGACCTTATGACTAAAAGCAAATATCAGTGAGAAAAAGAAGGTTGTTGTGTCCAAATATAAGAGGGCAAAGGGGGCACATTCAGTGAAAACAAACAAATAGATTTCATCACAACATGAAAATATGTCAGACAAATCCATGACCGTATAACAACAGGAATACACAACAGTCGCACACGCAGACCAAACCTGCAGATAATAGTAGTAGTCGTTGCTGTAGTGCATATACATAGATAAGAAAAAAATCTTATTATCTATATATAACAGACTTTGGATATATAACAGAAGGATGCATATTTGGACAATACAGTTTCTCCTTGTGTAGTTGATTAACACTTCAATACAGGTTTCATCTTAAAAAGAGACTGTAAATCAATTTAGGAAGAAGTTTGCTCATCAGGTATTATTTGAAAAACATAACTTTAAGATAAAATAAGACTATTGATGCAAGGAAATTCACATTTTACAACAGCACAGAGATTAGACCAAGAGGTAAGAAAGCAGGGGAAAAAAAAGGAAATGAAAACATGTAAATAATACGCAATATATACATTACAGACAATACTTCTCACTAGTCCAGAAATGTAACTGGTTAAGCTAAGTTTATAGCAGAGCTGTTTCACTGAATTGCAACAGGTTGTACAGGTGTACCTAATAAAGTGGCCCCTGAGGGTATATTCAATGTGTTTTATGTCTCAATCTCAGAGTGGAAGAAGAACTTCCTCAAAATCAAAAAGCTGGTGTTGGTCGGAGGACCAGACGATGGAGTCATCACTCCCTGGCAGTCAAGGTGAGTCTTGAAAATATTTTTTCTACTTGTGGTCTTTTGATCTGGTAATAATCTTTCTTATAGACAAAACAATTTTACGGTAATCGTTGATACATTTGAGATCTTGTTGAAAAGAATGAGCACATTATGATTATTTTTCGCAGTCATTTTCGCAGTTTGATAGTGAACGTTGGGGTGTCATTTTATGCAATGAAATGTTTAGATTTTTCTACCATATACACTTGAGGCACACAGTACCATGAAACTGACCCTCATGCTAAAATGCCTCTAAAACAACAGAGTTAATTCATGCACTTCTGAACCCCTAATAAAAAAACATGTTGAGATTACGTTCTTTTCTCTGCTCCAACTGAGGGATTATTTCTTCCAGTTTCCACTTTGATTCATACCCCCCCCCCCCCCCCCCCCCCCTCCTCCCGATGTCATTTGACTCTTTCTATGCTCAGTTCACACATAACTAGGCTCTGCTACATTTGCTTTTATTTGACTGTGGCTTATCAGATGACTCTCATGTGATGCTCACACATTATTTTCCTTCTGTTTCTCTCATGATTTTTAGCCAGTTCGGATTCTATGACGACAACGAGACTGTTGTTGAAATGCAGCACCAAGATGTGAGTGAAAATCACACAACAGACACACACATACGACACTGTTTATAGTTTATTTCAATGCCCTTTTATGATTGTTGCTAATACTTTTAAGAC
The DNA here is from genome assembly GCA_023566125.1 of Zingel zingel. Lineage (NCBI taxonomy): Eukaryota > Metazoa > Chordata > Actinopteri > Perciformes > Percidae > Zingel > Zingel zingel. The sequence goes on along the minus strand of CM042330.1, from coordinate 11,058,528 downwards.
ACCAAAACTACCAGTGCAGTGGTGAAACAAAGCTTTATCAAAAAAGAACACAGAACTTCTTACATATGTTTCATTGCAAACAAAAAACTTTGTCTTTTGTCCCAACGTACAAAATGTAGGCTTGTACCAAACAATCAACAGACAGTCTTTCCTTCCTACATCAGAAATAATTTGCCCTGAGCATCATTGTAGCCTGTTTTGCAAGATAAATGAAGCATACAAAATAAAGATTTCACCTTTTACTAATGTCCCAGTTAAAGATCTTTGTAGTGAGCAGGAACATTTAATATGTATGTCTGATGTTTGGAGGTTCCCATCCCAATGCAGCAAATCATCCTTCAGTTATGTATTGGGATAATATACCTAGTTTAAATATGCACTAAGTGCACCTTGCGCAATAGGTTTATCTACAGCTTATCAATACTAGTTAAACAGTTATACATTGTTATTCCCAACTTGTATATATTTTAAATTATTTGTTCTTATATTCTATCCTATTATTATCTCATGTATATAGTATCCTATTATTTCATTTATATTCTGTATGTGTGCTGTCTGTCTGATATTTTACTGCTGCAACACTGGAATTTCCCATTTTTTTGGGATCGATAAAAATCTATCTATCTATCTATCTATTTATCTATGTAATAAGGGTGAAACTTTAAGAAGAAGTAAAAGAAGGTCAAGGCCTAAATCATTTTTTTTTTTTCTGTTTCAGTTGTATTTAAGAGATGTTTTCGGTCTGAAGACGCTGGCGGCTCGTGGAGATCTGATCGTCTGTTCTGTTCCCGGCGTCCAACATGTGTATTGGCACTCGAATGAGACGGTGTTTCACACGTGCATGGAGAAGTGGCTGGTGTAGAACGAAACTAATTTACAGCACACACAGATGCACACACACACAGATACACATGCTGCAGTTTTCTAAGCTCTTAACTTCCACCATGTATAAAACTCTACAACTACTGTAAAGTATTCTCACAAACATTTGTGAGTGCACTCTTAAGGATTTAGTCTCATCTTTTGGATTACAGTTCTTAAAAATCACTTGGTAATCAACCAGTGTTGCCAGTGTTACTTTTTTCTTGTACTTGCTGCTGGTGAGGTTTGTGTTTCTGTTGTACATTATGTTTTTTTTTATGCTCATCCTAGTTAACGACTAGGTTACTTTTAAAAGAAATAGTTTAACATTTTGGGAAATATGCTTGTTAGATAGATAACACTCTAGCTAAGCCAATGAGCTTGCCTTAGCTCATTGGCTCATAAAGACTGGAAGCAAAGGCAAACAACTAGCCTGGTCGTCCGTCGGAGGGGCCGTCTGACTTTATTTTGGCCGATTTGACATGTTGAATCAAAGGGCAGGCAGACGGACTCAATGACCAATCTGATTGGTGGAGTGCTAACCCAAAATGACGAAACTGACATTTGTCGATCTGAAATGAAGACAGATTCAGCAACTGCATGGCCTATTTCTTGCTTTAAATGTTTTCAGGAACACGTTTAAGTGAACTATTTTCGTAAAAGACGAGATCGTATTCCAAACGAGCCGCCATTATGGCCGGCTGGAGAAGCCAGAACCACGTGGCGCGTTCGTCATTTCCGGTTTTCATTTTGCCGCCTGCTGTTATGGAGACGTATTACGTCTCGCGCACACGCAGAATGTACGCTCAAGTCGGCATCGCTTCGGTGTTTGTTCTGAGGCACTTTTTGGACCTTGGTGAGCCGATCAGTCCGACTGCCTTTGCTGCCGAGGGTCGGTCGTTGGGTTGGTGTGTCAGGGCCTTTAGAGGTGCTGGTAGGCAGATTTTTTGCCACTGGACAAAACCAGGCTAGCGGTTTTCCCCTGTTTCCAGTTGTTATGCTAAGCTAAGCTAACCAGCTGCTGACTGTAGGCTCATATTTATTGTAAGAGTGGTATCAATCTTCTTCTAGAAAACTAAAACTCTGCAAGAAAGTGAATAAGCATATTTCCCAGAATGTTAAACTAGTCTTTAAATTATTTGTTTTAAACCGTGTTGCTGCTGTCAAACAAGTCCAGCACATCTCTTTCTGCTGAAGGTACTTTCTCAGAAAATTAGCACAAGGCACAAACTGTCAGAAGCAACAAATGAGAAGGCTCCCATAAACTTGCTAAAGGTTTAACTAGCTATTATGTTATTACAGTCTTCAACGGTAAAGCAAATCAGACATTGAACGAGCACTCTGGCACTTAAGTATTGCATTTCAGTAAAGTATAGGGACTTGTAAGAGAGAGACTAAAAAGAGAAAGGTCAAAAATCAATGGAGCAGAGGTTGAGACATTTTACTGTTTTCACAGCCTGACTAGTCCCTCACAACTGAAATAAGTCTTTTATTTTTATGAAAGCGAGCCCGCATACATACAGTATGTATGTGTGTGTGTGTATATATATATATATATATCTATATCTATATATATATCTATCTATCTGTGTGTTTGGTCACACATACCTCAAAACCCCACACAACACAACAGTGCCTGAGCGACATTCTCTCAACTTGTCTACATGTAGAAACTCAATGCCCTGCTCATGTTATGATGCAGTAATTTACATATTTGTATTCTTTTATTTTTAACCCGGGGGGGGGGGGGTCGGTCGGTCGGTCCGTCGTGTTTTCCTCTTTGTTTTTTTAGTGTATACATCTGATCGTGAATATCATGATTATTGTCATTATCATGCAGTGCTTAGGAGCTTTAGTAGATTAAGCCTTAAAGTTTCCCATCATGCCTCAGTGTTTCATGTCCCATACGAAGTGCTACGACACACTGCCTCTTCTGTAGTGATGGTGCTAAAAATAATGATATGGAGGGGTGGATGTAGAGTGGCTGGAGAGTGGCAGTGCTATATTAGTGTTTACTTGTCCACCTGACTATTGTATGTGGCGCTCTTTACCTCTCATCGCATTTAGAAATCTCAGGCCTTTGAGCTTTATTATTGTCTGTCTGTTGGAAAATGGATTGTTGTCTCTTAACTGTTTGCATTTTATCGGATATGTATGTACTTTATAGATGTTTCTTTGAAGAAGAAAAGCAATGGAAATAGCTTTTGTGTGATAAACAAGAAGTGAATTTGAGTTGGTAAAAACGTATGCATTGCACAATGTTTAACCAGATAAAGAAAAGGGAAACGGTGAAGATGGGATGATTTTAACCGTTTTAAAGTTGTTAGATTTGTAGTATTATTTTAATATTGTTGCATCCTTTTGTTTAATGTATGCTAGTTGTACAAGTTAACCTAACTACATGAATGTCCTCTGTTCAGTTTTCTTGCTTTAAAAACCGTAAATGTGGTTATGGACATTTTTTAAAAACTTAAACAGAAATAACTATTTTGACTACAATCCTACAATTTCTACAGTTTTTGGTCTGCAAGTGAAAATGTGTCAAATGTTGTCAATTCCTCAATAAAAGACAGTTTTGAACATCTTTTTTTTGTCTTAAGTTATTACAATAGTATAATAGATAGTCTTTCTCTATTCAGGAATCTTAAAAAAGATCTTAAAAAATAAAGTCTGACTTAACTGACTCTTTATTCTTCTTATTTCATCGTATATGTTTCTGCTATGTTTGGATTATATTTGTTTTTGCTGTTACTATTTAAAATGTACAGTTACAGTTTTTGACAACTTTATTTTCCAACTGGTTGGTACATACTGTATCTTTGCAGCAATTCTTTAACTTCATTTAAGGGATACTTATCAAAAGCCTGAAATGTCAATTATTTTATGTTTATAATGCACAATTATTGCCTTACAATTTCATTATAGTTATTCGATTCAAATTCATTTAATATTGTAAACTTAAATATTAATATCAGCCTTTGATTTTTGCCATAGTTATTACATTTACGCCGGATACCTACTTGAAAAAATTATTGTTTTGGTTATTGGGAGAATGAAAAGATGAAACATATCTATAGTCTATCTTATATATCAATTAATAAATGATTATTATTGAAAAGTGTTATGGCAGAATAAGGATACAAAATCATTTTAAGAACATTAAAAAACAAACAAGCATTTTCTTTAACATATTTATTTATCCAAACTACACACTGTTAGCGTCAGTCCATTCTAAAAGAAAAGACTACAATTCCCTTCAAGTTTTGCGCACCGGAAGAAACCCACCAGCTCACCGGATATCTGCACGCGGCGCCTCGAAAAGGCCCTTTTCCGTCTCAGAGAAGTGTGGTATAGAACGGCAGATACAAGTGAGTGAAAAATTCACCTTTTGCTCGCTTCATATATATTCAAAAAGATTATTCTTGGATAATTAGAAGCGGTACTGATTCCCGTTGTCCGATAAATAAGAAATAAGCATTTCCGTTTTCCGTAATATTGTTTTATTTGTACTAAGAATTTCCATACAAGCAAAACGGTGCTTAGTGTTAGCATGTGGCTAGCTTTTTAGCACATGTGGATGCGGCATGTGAATCAGCTAGCTACCTCAATACATCTCAGTACTTTATTTCACTAAATGTTGCGATAGTATACTTAATATTGGTATGTTCTCAAAGTAGAAGTTACCACTTCTGTTCAGGCGTTCGCTAGCTTGTCAGGCTTACGGTTACTCCGTAAGCCTGACTAACGTTACGTTAACTTTGGAGAAGCAGGCTTCAACTCGGGCCTTGCTGTGAAAATGTGGCCGTGTTTTCGCCGATGTTCTGACCTTACATTGAATCATAACGTTATGTTCAAGTGTTCTATGCTAAAGAGAGATTTAGGTATCTGTATAATTGTGTGTAGCTACGTAACCTCGGCTAGGTTAGCATGAAAACGGGTTGAGTTTTGCAATGTAGCTAAGATATCTATCCAAATTGAGGTTACGTTCAAATATATTCAGAATTGATGAAATGTGACAATGAGAGATCCAGTATTGCGTAATGTGATCAATATCAACCAGACCACTAACCACTGTGTGCCTCATTTGTTAACATAAGATAACCTGATGTGACGTGAAGGTTAATATTTCCCAGCCCATTTTTTATTTTAATTTAAATGACTCAGTTAAAATATAAATGTATCTTTTTAAAATGATGAGGTGCACCCAATGCTAAATGAAGTGACCAGCTGTTTGTTTTTTCATCCTCAGTGACTGAGTGGGAGACTGCCCCAGCTGTGGCCGAGTCCCCGGAGATCAAACTCTTCGGGAAGTGGAGCACTGACGATGTCCAGATCAATGACATCTCCCTGCAGGTAAGCAGCAAGAGACAGTTGCTGCTTGTGTCAATTGATGATTGATACAGAAATCTTAATTTCTTTTTTTTACTTTAACTTTATTTGCTGAAATAATTGTTTGTATTTGATGCGTTAATCGAGGCTAGAGTCACGCCTAGACACTGCCCTGTTGTCCTGGTGTGCTAGAGTGCTCGTAGAGGAAATGTCTTTGCTTATTCATTGGCTGTAGTCTGTTGTGGCCCAGTCAATCACCAACTCAGACACACCAAGTCTTCATACATACTGTACCTCAACAATGTTGGGTTAAAATCTGTATAAACCACGATATTTAAAAACATCTCTGCAGGATTACATTGCTGTGAAAGAGAAGTACGCCAAGTACCTGCCACACTCTGGAGGACGTTATGCCGCCAAACGTTTCCGTAAGGCCCAGTGCCCCATCGTGGAGCGTCTGACCAACTCCATGATGATGCACGGCCGCAACAACGGCAAGAAGCTGATGACCGTGCGCATTGTCAAGCACGCCTTCGAGATCATCCACCTGCTGACAGGAGAGGTATGCACCACTAACTTTCACGACAATTCTCACTTTTGTTTAGTGTATGATGAAAGCGTGAACTATACTTCTGTGTAAAATATACGCTGTGGCTACTTAAGTACGTGGAGACATGGACCTACGCCGTAGCCTGACGTGCACCTCTCAAAAGATGTAACTACACATTGTGGTGACGAATGCTGCTCGGCCATGGCTTGGTAGCGTTGCATTTCCCCCTACACCTGATTCTCCTTTTCCATAAACATGAAATCAAGGATAGGGTTAACTTTTCCTGTTAGAGTTCCCACCTTGGTCAGAAAGCACAGGGAGACACTTTGTTTCTCTCACTATGACTTTAGAGTCAGTACTCGCTCCGAAACTAATCACCCTCACTCTATGCACACCCTCCCCAAGCACACACATGCCAGCCCTGCTATTCTCTGAAAGAGTATAGTATAAACATCAGGCCACTTAACGTAGGCTACGGCGAAAGCTCTGCGTGGAGCCTCCGCAGAGCCATAATTCAAGTTTAAGGCAGATCCAAGACTGAAATTTGAAAGGCAGCATACAATTAAGAGCTACAGCAAAGTGTGAACTGTGAAGCACGGTTAAGTCTCCAACTGATTTTATGGGTCAGGTTTTCATTGCAATAATACCTAAGCTACTTGTAGTTTTTACCTTTTTTTTTTTTTTTTATACAGGAACTTTTTTTTTTTTTTATTAAAAGAAGCAGATTACATTAATTGATTTTTATCTAGTTTTAAGTCCCCACAGATCCAACAGTTTGTTTCAGAGCAGATAACAGTAAACACAGTGCCCAATTCAGATGCTTCTTCTGATCGAACTTAACGAGAGAAATACAAATGAGCTGTCAATTATAATGCAGGCACCATTAAAGTGTCTAATTAAAACTATACTGTTAATGATACCTTTACAGTCTGTGTATAATTGAAATGGTCAAATTCCCAGATTTGTACTTAAGTTGTAGTGAACATCGCAGAAGTTACTGTTGAACAGATGTCACTGAAGTGAAACCCGAAATGCAGCGTCCAGAGCATTACTTAAAATGATTACTGTTGGCATACCACAACATTGAGCAGATTACCTGCACTTCATGCCAGGTTTCCGTTGGTATCCAGTGTCATATCTTTCTTGCTGTTATGTTGCAACATGTTAATTGAATGAAATTTCTAAACTATTTTAAATGTTGTCCCCAGAATCCCCTCCAGGTCTTGGTGAACGCCATCATCAACAGTGGACCCCGTGAGGACTCCACCCGTATTGGCCGTGCTGGTACCGTCAGGAGGCAGGCTGTGGACGTGTCGCCCCTCCGCAGAGTCAACCAGGTAACCACACTCATTTGCATTAAATGCATGTTTTTCTTAAAGGTTGGGGCTAATCTTTGATCTAATGTGGCATTACAACAAACTCCTTATACCAGGCAAAATGAGGTGTTGTGCTTTCACATATCTGGTAAATTTAGTTAATTGAACCCAAATATTGCTTTTATTTGCAATTGCTGTAATAGTTAAATGCTGTGCATTAAGCGAGGCTAGAGTCACACCTGGATACTTCCCGTTTCCCTGGTGTGCTAGAGTGCTCGTAGAGGAAATATCTTTGCTTATTCATTGGCTGTAGTCTGTTGTGGCCCAGTCAATCACCAACTCAGATACATTACACTACCAGCAAGTGTTCATTCCTAAGTTAATTTGTCAGTCCCTAATATGCTCTGCTCTCTTGTCTTGTAGGCCATCTGGCTGCTGTGCACAGGAGCAAGAGAAGCTGCTTTCAGGAACATCAAGACCATTGCTGAGTGCCTGGCTGATGAGCTGATCAATGCAGCTAAGGTAAGTTTATCCACTTATAGCATGATTCTGATAAATACAATATAATTCCTATTATTGCACCCTTCGGATGCTCAAAAACATACCTGTAATTAAGGTGGTGAGAAACACAATGCTGTCATTCTGGTCCTGTTTATATTGATGTGTATTAAATCGCCAATTTCTCCTAATTTCAGGGTTCATCTAACTCTTACGCCATCAAGAAGAAGGACGAGTTGGAGAGAGTTGCTAAATCCAACCGTTAAACAACAAACTTTCTAACAAATAAATGTCAAAATTTCTTCTGATGGTGCGAGTCCTTTATTATTATGTACTTCTACACACAAGTTTTGGTTCGTGAACAGACCTAGATTACACAAGCCAACTACTGGCCTCACTAAATTTAATAATACACATTCACACACAAGAAGGCTAAAACAACTGGTTTTAAAAACTCTGCATTTCTATAGTGAGCAGCTCCACGTCCTGTAAGTGTCAATTCAACTTTAGAGGATTGAAATTGATACCAACTGATTGTGGACAAGAGGTGGTGTACATTGTTACAAATCTACAGACATGAATTTGGGTACCATGTTAAATCTGCAGGTCTTACATTTTCTGTTGGTTGTTGTAAGCAGTTAAGTTTAAAAGTGACACTTTATTATTTCTATTTGTTTTATCCAGGTAACATTAAAAACTGAAAGTCAAACTTGGTACCAACATTTCTGTCAGCTCAGTGGTGGGCTGCAGAAACTGGAAAAGTCTTAGCAAGTTAAGTACAGTAGAATTTAGTGGTTTTGTGAGGAAGCCAGCGTGCTGAGAATCAGCTTACAGTAAGTCAGTTAACCAATGTTACAGATGATGTGTCAATGTTTCCCCCTAGAAATAAATAGACCGGAATTTTTATCTGTGGAAAGTGTTTGATTAAACCCTCCCTTCACCCCACCATGAACACGTGCAGATAATGCTGCGTACATACTGATGGTTGGAAGTGTTTTCAGAAATATGTGTGCTTTCTATTGATGAGGAGGCAGAGCGAGGACAGGGACGCTCCCAGTTTGGAGGCCTCACTGCAGGCTGTAGGCAGGAGGGTGTAGTCTTGTAGCTTCTGGAAGGCCTGCAGACAGGAGGGAGGGAACATTTTTTTATATATATATATATATATATATATATATATATATATATATATATATATATATATACACAAATTTACTCAGACTTTACTGATTAATAAAAGATGGAAACTTAAGCGACTGTTAATGTAGACTGGATTTTGTCTGACATCTAAAATGTATACCAGTCATTAAGTAATTTTCAAGAGAATTTAAATCATCAGGAAAATAAGTATCTTACCTCCACGTTTGGGCCTTCCTTTACATAAATTTCTTAAACGCATGACATCATTATTAAACTACTACAGAGTCCCACCTGCCCTGTAAATAAAATTACAGCCAATACTGCATTTGCAATGATGGAATGTGACTGTACCAAAAAGTGTCATAGTATATTGAAAAACGATAGAATGTTGGAAAAAAAAAAAAAATCAAAGTATAGCATGTCAAAAAGTGATAAAGTCAGTATAGTATTTCAAAAAAAGTCATAGCATTTTGAAAGCCATTAAAAAGTGATATGGTATGTTGAAAGAAGTCAAAGTATAGTATGTCTTAAAAAAAAAAATAGTATAGTTTCTCAAACAAAGTCATAGTCTAAAAGTCATCAAATCGAAAAACATCTAAAAAAGTCATAAAATAGTCATAGTATAGTATGACGAAGACTCATAAAAAAGTCATAGTATATCGAAAAAAGTCATAGTGTAGTATGTTGAAAAGTGATAAAAAGTAGCTCCCCGTGTACAAAGGCTCAGTCCTTGCTGCAGCGGCCACTGGTTCAATTTCTACCTGCGGCCCTTTGCTGCATGTCATTCCCCCTCTCTCTCCCCTTTCATGTCTAATCTGTCCTATCAAATAAAGGCCTAAAAAAAAATCCTAAAAATGTCATAGTATAGTATGTCAAAAAAAAGTGATGAATAGGGCCAGCCCGGACTGGGAATCGAACCTGGGTCAAAGTCTGCATTGCCTACTTGCTGGTTCTAGTTGAAGCAGTACAAAGAATTTGAAAACAGTCATAGCATAGTATATTGAAAAAAGGCATTAAACATTTTTTTTTTTTTTTTTTTAAACGGCTTTTTTCATATACTATAGAATGTTGAAAAAAGTCATAGTACTGTATCTCGAAAATAGTCGTGAAAAGGGCCAGCCCGGACTGGGACCTGGGTCTGAGTACGCAGTAACTTTCAGAGTGTGCAGTGACTACTTGCTAGTTGCCTGTTGGCAGCAGTGCTAAACACTGAGCCAGTGTGCCACAAAAGAATTTAATGTTAAAACAGTAATAGCATAGTATGTCAAAAAAAATCCTATAAAAAGTCATAGTATGGTATGCCGAAAAAAGTAATAGTATTTCTCAAACAGTGATGAAGTCATTTTATAGCATGTCAAAAAAGTGATAAAAAAAGTCATGGTATAGTATGTCAAATAAGTCATAGTAGTTCTCAAAAAGTGATAAAGTCATGTTCGTTGAAAGGACTAGATGTTGCAATTAAAATATAATATTAAAATAGTCATGGTATAGTATGTCAATAAAAGTCATTAAAAGTCATAGTATTGTATGTCGGAATGGTGATAACAAAATGTCACAGTTTAGTATGTCGAAAAAACAGCTAGCCTGAACTGGTTATCGAACATTGGTCAGAGTGTGCAGTGACTACTTGCCTGTTGGCAGCAGTGCTAACCACTGAGCCAGTGTGCCACGAAATAATTTAAGGTGAATACAGCAATAGCACTGATGTCGAGAAAAGTGATAAAAAAGTCATAGTAGGCTATAGTTTGTCAAAAGAAGTCTTGAAAAAGTCATCGTATTGTATGTCAGAATGGTGATAACAAATGTCACAGTTTACTATGTCGAAAAAAGTCATAAAAAGTCATGTCAAAAAAAAACAGACAGCCTGAACTGGGTATCAAACATTGTATGTCGAAAAAACCTGGCTCAAAGTGTATGATATGCCGAAAAAAGTCAAAGTATGGTATGTTGAAAAAAGAAATAAAAATCATAGTTTTATATATATATATATATATATATATATATATATATATATATATATATATATATATATATATATATATATATATATATATATATATATATATATATATATATGTCTCAAAAAGTGATAAAGTCATAGTATAGCATGTCAAAAAAGTGATAAAAAAAGTCATAGTATACATGTCGAAATAATTCATAGTATGTCGGAAAAAGTCATAGTATTGTATTTCGAAAAAACCTGGGTCAAAGTCTGCAGTAACTACTTGCTGGTTGTCTGTTGGCAGCAGTGTTAACCACTGAGCCAGTGCCATGAAAGAATTTAAGGTTAAAACAGTAATAGCATAGTATGTTGAAAAAAACCCTATAAAATATACAATGATATGTCGTAAAAAGTGATGAAAAAAGTCATAGTATGATATGCCAAAAAAGTCAAAGTATGGGATGTTGAAAAAAGTAATAAAAAGTCATAGTAGTGTGGCCGGGTTGGGTCATTGGGTAGAGCAGGCGCACATATACTGAGACGTTTATGCCTCGACGCAGAGGTCCAGGGTTTAAGTCCGACCTGTGACGATTTCCTGCATGTCTTCCCCCTGTCTCTCCCCTTTCTCACATAGCTGTCCTGTCCATTAAAAGGCGGAAAAGCCCCAAAAATAATCTTTAAAAATAGAAAGTCATACTAGTGTATGTCGGAATGGTGATAACAAATGTCACAGTATAGTATGTCGAAAAAAAGTAATAAAAAGTCATGTAAAAAAAAAAACGCCCAGCCTGAACTGGGTATCGAACATTGGTCAGAGTGTGCAGTGACTACTTGCTAGTTACCTGTTGGCAGCAGTGCTAACCACTGAGCCAGTGTGCCACAAAAGAATTTAAGTTGAAAACAGCAATAGCACTGATGTCGAAAAAAAATTATTAAAAAAGTCATCGTACTGTATATCAAACTAAGTCATAGTATTTCTCAAAAAGTCATAGTATAGTATGTCGACAAAAGTCATAAAAAAGTAATGGTATATACAGTATGTCGAAAAAAGTCAGTATAGAAGAAGCCTGAAAAAAGCCTAAACAATACGTATGTGGCATAAATATAATGACCACCAGAAAGCATTTGCGAACATATTGATATATAATTTGTGTGGATAAAGTTGTGGAAAAATGTGGGCATATCAGCGATTTGAAAAACTGATACTGGTCCAGAAATGTCAAAGTTGTTTAAGGAGGGCTGTCAATGAAGGAATGCTTGTGGCTCTTGTCATTTGGAGGTTCACTGAGCCAAATGTATAAGTCCCATTAATTAAATGAGACATTGGCTGAAAGGAGACAAGTATATCTACGTTTTGACATATAAGTAGTGTATCCACTGATTCTACACATAAAGATCAGTTTACTTGATGTAGTTAGCACTACTTAACCCGTGAAAAGAGTTCCTGATTATGTTTTCAGGACTACTTGGATTGGATTTGAGCCTTCACATCTTTTTTGTCTATTTGGAGGTTGACAGATGTGGGTGTTTACCCGGCAGTAAAAGTATGTTGAGTTGCATTGTGAAACTGTAGGATCCAGTGTTTTTGGGAGCTTAACCTAAACTAGGGACCTAAAGTCAGGAGACAGATTTTTTTTTTAAAAAGGACAAGCTGCATAGGTCAACATATCCTGTGATACTCACAGCTTTAGGGTAGTGCAATATTAAATTGCCAAAGATGAATTAAAATGCTGCTGCCATGATCCTTTAATTTAACAAAGATGAGACTCTTTTCGAACCTGAAGTCTGCAATAACAAAATCCAAATCCTCAGCTGTACTCACAGAGACGCTGTCAGGACATTCCTCTGCAGGCCGGTGGAGCAGGAAGTCCAGTTTAGATGGACCTTTGATGTAGATGCAGTTTGCTGCTGATTCCTCTGGAACAGTAAGCACTTCATAGTGGTGATCAGTCAGCTGTTCCATCATCTGGAGACAAACACACACTTAATATTACTGTGCACCGCCCTGAATGCTCCACACACACGTATTGCAGACCACTGCCAGCATTACACACAGACTCAAAGGCAACATTAGTGCTATTATTAATATGACCTCAGCAGTTCACGTTAGGACAGAGAGAAGGGAAACAGGCACTATATATATGATAGATAATAATGTCAATATTGACTGGAAAGAGATGCTAGGGCCTGGCTAATAAATGATTTGGATATTCATGACAATATCTTAATTTAACTGCATATATTTTTGAATATAAAAAGTATACAAATATATTCACACATTAAAATCAAATCTCAAATCTTCATCCAGAATTCAAAAACACACTCTGGGATTTTGCTTGGGCTTGTCCTTCATTTTTTTCATCACTTATGAGGCTGTTGAACATTTTAAAGTAACATATTAGCTGCAGTGTTGGTGAATTTGCATGAAGGCTGAACACATTAGTTTGAGGTTAAAGGAATAGTTTCACATTTTGGGAAAGTGAGAAAGAGAGTACTAAAGGGTTCCTTTAAAGATAACGCATATTATTTTGTATTTATTAAAACCACATGCACACACATACACTTACCCGGAGTGTCTTCTTGGCTCCATCACTGTTGCTGATGATGATTGTGTCTGGACCTCCCATGGAGCAGATGTTTCTCAAACGGGCTCCACCACAGACGGGGACGGTGGAAACAGCAAAGTCCTTAACAGATGGAGGTCAAAAGGTTTAACTCATTTTAGCTCATCTCTGACCAAAGCTGGTGAATATTTTGGTCTTTAACTGCATTAAAAGGAGACTGAATAACATTTCTTTGTGATGCTAGTCTGTAAAACATGCAGTCTAACAGCCTGCTGTCTGACCAATCTGAAACAGTTTTACCAACAAGTTTTTTGTCCCATGGTCTAAGAACTGTCACTGAGGCTTTTCCATCTTGTCAAGAATAACATTTGATGGAAACACAGTACCCGTTTAAATAGTAGGGATGTTTTCGACATTAAAATGGTCCTTTGTTTAATGTACTGTGGTTGCTGTACAATAATACCAGACAGCCTCAAAAAACAGAGATGAAATCCTAATTAAAATAATGTTTTAGTGTCATAAATGACCTCAATGAAAATGATACGTCTGTGTGTCCAACATCAGTATTGTCAAATAAATAGCTATAATTACAGGACAGTCTACAGTCATGCCAGGAGCTATGTGAAGCTGTACTTAGGCACAGTGGTGCTTTGAGTTAAATGTTAATGTCAGCAAGCTAACAATCATCTGACAATGACAATGCTAACATGTGGAGGTTCAGCACATATGTTTCCATGTTCACCATCTTAGTTTAGTTTCTTAGCATGCTTAACTGGCACTAAACACACATTACAGCAGACGCTGATGGTATTGTTGTTATTTGGCCATAAACCAAAGTGTTGGACAAATAAAAAATGTTACCTGATGAAATTTCAGAGAATCACCAAAGTGATTACAATTCCATCTTGAAGGGGGACATGGATGTGTGTACTAAATGTCATAGCATTCCATCCAATAGACATTTCACTGAAAACCACAAACTTCAACCTCATAGTGGCACTAGAGGAAAAGTCAGGAGGATCACCAAAGTCAGCAGGATTCATCCTCTGGGCGCCATGAATATCTGTACCAAATATCATGGAAATCCATCAAATAGTTGAGATATTTCAGTCTGGACCAAAGTGGTGGACTAACCAACCAACACTGCCTTCCCTGGCTAAAAATACAAATATTTGATTCAAGCTGAGGCTGCACTATAACTGCCACTTAGTGTTATTATTACAATGATAAATACGTGGCTATAAATATGTAAAAAAGCACTTGTAAAATATTGAATTTTATGAATGACAATTGTATAGCATGCAAAATGCTAGTGTTACCAATTTCGAAACACAATATAGTGGGTGTAAATGGTTGTCCTCTTTTATCACACACACACACACACACACACACACACACACACACACACACACACACACACACACACACACACACACACACACACACACACACACACACACACACACACACACACACACACACACACACACACACACACACACACACACACACACACACACACACACACACACACACACACACACACACACACACCTGCTGTAACTCCTGTATAAGTTAGTCTTATGTTCATAACTTTTGTGCAATATGTCCATACTCTATTTTTACACTGCTACTGATACTTGCATCTTGTGTTGCTGCTCATTGTTTATTTCAACACCAGATAACACTTTGAGGACTGCTCTTATTTTGACTTTTTTTTATACAGTTTTTGATATCAGGGAATGCCATCATAACTGTGTTGTGTTGCAGTATGACAATACCATTTTTTTTTTGCACTAAGAGAAGTGGAGGAATCAATACTTATAGGTGGGTCGTGTTGAGCCGGAGGGCCCCACTGTGTGGCCTCCATTATTTGGCCAATAGAACGACCTTATTCATCACCGTTTACATAATTCATTACTGTTTATATAATTCCCCAAATGCAACACAGCAAATGGCCACCTGCTCACTTTGGCAGCTGGGTTTATTTTATTACAAGCATTTTGGCACTAAGAAGAGCCAGAAGTTCATACCATAACCAATACATGCAACATATTAAACTGGCAGTGTTTTGTAGGTACATCATCCCATTTTAACACCCTTTATTACTTACAGACTCATGCATTCATGACAAAAGACCCCAAAAAAACAGTATAAAAAAGTACTCTGCTTCATGTAGAGATTCCGCCACTGCTACATCTTATCTCCATGCCTCTTACCCTGAACGTGTCTGCCAGCACTTCAGCCCCTCTGTGATTGGTGTGGGAGGAGATGCCAACAAAGAACTCCCTCCCTGTGAAGAGGACGTCACTGCCCTCCAGCGTGGCCCCTCCAGAGTCCCCCTCCTCGGCCCCCATCTCCACCACAGTCAGGTTCAGCTCTGACACCACCCTCCTCACTGCCTCCACCTGGAGAGATGAGGAGCAATTAGAAGCAAGTAACATGAGCAACACATTCATGCTCAACTTCATTTAGTATGAGAAGTTGACTGTGTATGCATTACAGTTTGTACTATTCATTTATCTATATACTGTATTTTATATATGTATCACACACAAAAAACTTCACATTACTGCCTAACAAGTTCCAAAGCACAAACAATGATTTTTGATATTGGTGCACTCAAGGAACCTCTGTAATGCTTTTTTTTTTAATAATGGGTCTGTTTCCTCCAAAGAACTATGCAATTTGGTACATTCTAATTTTAGAGAAAATAAGTAGGTAGGTAGACAAAAATATGAGGAATAAACTTTCCAATAATAAATGAACAATTGAGCTGTTTTATTAATGAAATTCCTATTTCATCTACAATTAGGACCAAATTATACAGTTCTGTCCACTTGAACTTGCATTACAGACCTGTAAAATAAAGCATAACCAATTATTAATTGGACGTCATGTACCATTTTCTACCGCTTTCCCCCCTATAATTAGTACCAAATTTCATCACTTTGCAGGAATTTTTAGGGAAATGATTCTGAAATTGCAGACCCCAAAAATAAAGTTTTAACAAACCTCTGACATCCAAGACCCAAGTCAACTCGATTGGCAAAAAGCATTATACTGCTTTGCAAAATCCAACATAAAAACAACAAAAGAAAACATGGACGGCATGATAAGGGGGATTTGAGTTTGGTTGTCTCTTGTATTAAAAAGGTTGTTTTCCGTAGTCTACTCTCAATTCTCAGATATATATAATACATAATGCACAAACGAGTATCAACAAGGATCTTTTGGACCATGAGACACAGATGAAACTTAAAAACAAAAGGCAAGTAAATTCCCTCTAAACAAGTGAAGTATCTGCTGCAAGTTCATTCTCAAACTATACTGATAAGAACTGAAACTAATGGCTACTACTTACTGCCCTTTATCACACAAAGCAAGATTAAGTGCATAATCAGGGGATAGGGTGCAGAAATCGCTAAACTAAAGACCAGTTTCTTCTCCACTGTGTTACCTCACTGCGTCTCTGCTGTTTGAAGGGCCTGGTGATGAGCGCTGTGTCTCCCTGGATGACTGCCACATCCTCTATCCTCCAGCTCTCTGGCAGCTCGGGGTCAGGGGGGATCTCGATCAGCTGCAGGCCCACCTTCTGCCTTAGGGCTCCTGTCAGGCAACCGAACTGACGCTGAGCTTTGGCCAGGTCCACAGAGGTCTCCCCGTTCTTACCACCATCTCCCACTGCTTTCCCAAAGGTCTCTGGGATGCCCCGCACCACGGCGTGGGTAAAGCGGCCATACGGGCACATGTTTGCCATGATTTCAATAAACTAATAACCGTCTGTCTATAAAAGAGTGGTAGCAAGTATTGGTGTTCTGCAAAGATGCCAGATGACAGACAACAAGCAAGAGGTAATAAAAAAATGTGCGTTATCAACTTTTCCACAGTCTAGTCTTAAAAAAAAAACCTAACTAAATTGAGCTAATGGGATGGATCAGGAGGTCCAGGAGGAACATGCAGAGCATCTTCATCCCTGTCTCTCTGCTGCTGCTTCTTTGATTTCAGTTCTCCACTGGCTACTCCTGCATCTGCAGATGCCAGGAAATTGAAGCAGCCTAAGACAGAGGGACATGCACACATTAACAAGGCCAGATACAATGGGACAAATGTTTGTATCCCATCCTCTGTGGGATACAAACATGTCCGGGCCACGAAAGAGCTAAATATCTAAGACATTATTCTGGAGATTAAAATGAAGCGTGTAGCTAAAGAATTGCACTTGTGTGAATTGGTGATTGCTAGTTTGTAAGTGTACACATTGTCACCCATAAACCCTTCAAGAGCAGCTGAAATAACAGATAGATAGAAAAGCTGACAGTAGACTAAAGGAGTATTGTCCAAGGTTAGATTACAAGGAAACATTATTCATAATTCCTGCAATATGGTGCAAAGCCTTTCCATGTTTGGGCAGAGGGTTAGATTTGGGACAATTGCCCTTTCATCATCTTCCCTGTAACTTGCAGCAGTCGCCCACTGTGAGGCTGCAGAAAGGGACTTCCACACAGGATGTTTCCTAAATAACTTGAGCAACAAGTGCTGGGCTTTGATATTCATTTAATTTTGTTATAAAGGCAGCACATAAAGCTTGTTAAAAAAATACTAGCTTGCAAGTTTAGGCTTCCCTATCAACTCACAGTTATCAGTGCTTAAATTAACTATTGTTAGTGTCTGTGATACTTACTAATGAGATCCATGATAGGCTACGTTATGGAAAGACAGTATTTTTTCCTGATGTAATCTGCAATATTTACACTGTCGAAACCGAAAAGAGTAATAAAAACTAATCTTTCTGACTGCGCAGTCTGTGTTATTCAGCTGCATTAATAAATATAAACCACAGCCCAGAACCAAACAGCTTGAGTGTTGGGCTGCAGAGTGCACCGCCCAGCAGTTCTTCTTCCCAAATACTTTTGATGATGTTCCACATCTTTCTAACAACCAAACTATCACCAACACTCCCAGAAGTTGCACAATAGCAAATACAGATGTAGACTTACGTTATAGCCAAACGTTGCGTGTTTTAAGTGTCGCCGCTTCCACGCTCGGTGCGTTTGCCCTCGTTTGATTGAATGTCCAAACCAAACCCGTTCCCGTTATTTTGCCGTTGGCTCTACTCTGCTGACCAACTATGTTAAGTCAAGATGACGACTGTGAATATGACCATATCCGGTTACGTATTTCAAAATAAGACGGCGACAGGAACCCGTAATTTGAGCCATGTTGTGTCATCTAATCTTACATAGGGTTAAGACAATTACACTACATCTCACTTTCTTAAATTGAATACGTAATGTAATAAAACTCAAACACAATGGTGGTCAAGCTAAAAAAAAAAAGACGCAGTTACTTATATATAGGATTTAAAAGGTTAACATGTGGGCACTGTTATGCTCTTATTTTGTAAAAGCCAAATCACATTAGTTCCGGTCTTCTTTGCTTATATATGGTACACAGCTCGCCTCTCTCCCTCCCTTTCATCCCAGCACCTCCCCCCATCCCACAAACGTCCTGCCCGGATTCAATCAACCTTGATTTGAGTCACCACAGCTGCTGTATAGTATTGGCTGCCAATAATGTTGAATGTTGCTACACATTACAGTAATCAATAACGTCGACTACAAAATCGATAACGTTTTGTTATAACATGAAGTATTTAGCTAGCTAGCTACATTTTTAAAAATAGATACATCTAGATCCAAGTTTATTAATATCTCTTCTTAGTTTAAGCTATGAAACACGGTTTTGTCCAGAATTAAACTTAAATAGTAACGTTAATATAACAATAGGCCTACTGTGATTGTAAAGTGACAAAAAGATTATAAAATGCATATTTGACATCAACAATAGCTTGGTTGTGACCATTGTTCTAATGGTTGTGACATTAGCACAAACATTGGGGTCACAAATAGAGCTGGTTTCCATGACAATTAGGGGAAGGTAACCGTAAACCGTTTTAGCAGTTAGGTTAGGATTAGTGTTAGCATTAGCTTTTAGCTTGACTTTAAGGGTGACTGTAACTAATTAATAGTGTTGATAACATAATGACACATCATGAAACATGAAATTAGAGTAATTTTAATTAATTACATTTTTTAAAGTAATTTCAAATTGAATTCAACATTAGCTGTCTACATAATTGACAAATGTAAGCATAAATTAACCATGTGATGAAATCCTTACTTTTGCCACATATACTCTCTGACACCCTTTAATTCCTGGTATTAAAAACACTAAATGGTATTGAGACACTAAATTAATGACAGATTGGAGTATTTCTATGAGATTTTCGAGGATTAAGGACACATCTAATATTCTCCCCTTAATCCTGATGAATTGTGTAAGGTCAGATACATATCAGCAGCCCTGTCTATAGGCTAACCTACTTGTTTCTGCCTTTGAAATATATTGTCTTTCTCCTCTCCTGTTCAAAGTCATATAACACCTATATTACTGAGCCACCATTGTCTTTTTTTTGTCTGCGTTTAATGACACAAAAATATCAGGCTTTTCCTAAAATCTGGGTCAAATGATATTGGACACTGTTGAGAGATTGTTGGATAAACATGTCAACCTCATTAGACACTAAAGAAAACAATTTGTATACTTTGAAACAGCAGTCTTGTGAATCATGTTAACCAGAAATCAAACTTTTGTTTGCTGAAACTTGGCAATTGATATTGGAGGTTTGTACTACATGTAAACATAGTCTACATAAACACGTTTTGGACTCATAAAGCTGCACAATGTTCCCTTCTACTGACTAGATTAAGTTACTGCAGCCAAGGGTTGTTTGTCAGCGACAGAGTCAGAGATACAGAGGCAACTCATTGACAACGAAGAAAGAAAGACAAATTATCTGTGTATTTCTGTACACAGAGGAAGAAAAAGAGACAGGAAATGTGAGGTTGATGTACTAGTGGCTGAATGTGGGGAGGGGAGAGGGAGGTGGGGTAAAGGGCACAGACAGGATTAAAGAACATAATCTGTTCACTGAGATCCCTCAGCCAGCACACAAAACATCCCAGTCAAATAAAGCATCAGCAGGTTTTCCACTGTCTGTCCTCCACTCCTCTACAAAGCACCCCATCTACTCTAATACAGCTGGCACAACTACACTTAATTTTCTTAGAATTAAGTCACACACCTAACAAAAGTGTGTGCTGATATTTTGCAGTTTTTTTCCCTGTGGTTTTATTCCACTGGCAGTTTAAGTTTTTGTATTGTTTCACATTTACACATTGTTTAAGAAATGCATATAATATGAACTACAAATAGGCAATTATTCTTAGATCATGCAAAGCTAAAATATGAAGATAAAATACTGCTTGAGAAAGTGAAGTCACGAAATATATGAAGACAGATGTGCAAACTAAACTTTTTTTTCAGTCTTTTTGACTGTATGTTGTGTAATTATTCATCTGGTAAACAGCTTACTCAGTCTGAGCGCTCACTCCATCACAAGACTGCTGTCAGCAGACCGTCCTGCATGCTGCCCTCATGTCTCCCATTACGCCCTAAAGGATAATTCAGTTAAACTACCTTGCTCTCCAACTCACTGACGCTCTGTTTCTGACATGCTGACTTTCTCTCTCTGTTTCTTTCTCTTTCTAAGATGCTGACCCCTTTCTCCACTGTGCTTACTTTAGTGGTCTTTCTTTTTGGACTTCTTAGCACCTTTCTTGCTGTTTTCTCATGCATATACACACAACATAAACAAATATGTCTTATTTTGCAGTAGTTGTTTTTATGATTCAGATCTTTATGGCCTGTTTTTGCTTCCACCTAAAAAAAATTGTAATCACAATAATCACTCAAAGTGTTGTATACCCACTTGTTTTGTGCATTTTTTTATTGAAAGTCTATGTATGACTGTACATCACTGAAAATAATAGTAAAATATAGTTATCTCATTCAGCTGTATTAAACAATTCCTGTTGTTGTGAGGGGTCACTTCATATGATATAAAATGAACACCACCCAAATGCAAAACACAACATCAGTCTTTTACGGTCATCTGATCATAATTACCTCGAAATTAAATTAGAAGTTTTGGGAGGAGACAGTGACTGCCCGAGTAACATGGGCATTCAAGACAAAAGATAGGAGACAAGAACAAGAGTGTCTTTAGGTGACAATTTAAACTACATTTGAGAAGGTGGCACTTTATCAGCTTAATCGAAAATAGAGTGGAAGAAAAGCAGAAGAACAAGACAGAGGGTGTAGGCTTGCACTTCAAAGACGAATAGAAATTTAATTTAGGAATGAGTTGTGGGGACGTATCGGCTTAGCAGTAAGTTTGATGAGACAGCTGTAACGTCCCAAGAGGCAGATTTTTGGACGTTCTTGAATCGCTACCTGAAAACAATTTGAGGACTTTTCACTGGACGCATCATGTCTCATTCAAGACTTGTGATTGTACTCCTGTGTTGTCTACCTTTGGCAGGTATGTAGTTCATTTATTTCAATTTGAGTGGAAGTATTACCAGAGGACATTAAATTGTTAATTTATTGTAAAATGTGTTTTCAGTGATATGCTACTAAAACTGAAATATCTAATTTATTTTAGATTTGAGGCAGGGTTATTATGGTAAACTAAAACTGCACATATTCAAAATAAGTACTGAAAAATAAGTAAACTGAAACTAAATAAAAACTAAACTTTTGCAGATGGCACTGTGACACAATTACTTTAAATTGGAAAATAAAGTAGCACGAAGAATAAACATTAAGGTCTTCTCCAACCATGTATTTTGTATGTAGCTACATACGTCTGTATTTCATAGTTTGTACTCAGAGAGCACTGACAAGTTTATTTTTAACCGTAATTAACTATGATTACTGTACAAGGTCCCACTCAGGACGTATCTTGGCCACAGCTCTTTTATAACCACATTAACAAATCAAAAATGATTGTTTATGTTATCTGTTATCAGTCAATCATTATCAGAGTATCAATCAAGTATCAATTACTCTCACAGTAAGTTTCTTTATATTTTTTCCCACCGTTTCCGTTAGCCTGTTTGACCTGTTACACCTGTGTATTCCCGGCCATTTCTCCTCTGGACTGCTTTAAGTTTCCTCAGGAGTGTCCAGCCGGGCAGCGCTGCCTATCCAGTACTGCGATGGGGAGACGGGGTGAGATCCAGATCTGTGTGCGTGTGTGTGTGTGTGTGTGTGTGTGTGTGTGTGTGTGTGTGTGTGCGTGCGTGCGTGCGTGCGTGCGTGCGTGCGTGCGTGCGTGTGTATGTGCGTGCGTGTGTGTGTGTGTGCGTGCGTATGGTTTGTATGTGTGTGTGTGTTTATTTCTGTGTTTGTAGATGAGATTATTTTCTGTGAATCTAGGGCAGGATGGTCACAATTTGGCAGA
Source organism: Zingel zingel (assembly GCA_023566125.1). Lineage (NCBI taxonomy): Eukaryota > Metazoa > Chordata > Actinopteri > Perciformes > Percidae > Zingel > Zingel zingel. Next base: position 11,035,961 of record CM042330.1, on the reverse strand, counting down.
CAAATCCTCATTGTCCTGAACATTGTCTGGGAACAGATTTTGAGAATTGTACAATGCACTCTGTGTGTACATCTGTAACATGTACTGTATATTAAGACAGTTTTGTTTTGAATTTGAAGAAAAACAGTGGCTATTAAGTTTAAGTGCTGACTATCATCTTTAATTTAAGGCCGTTTAAACCCACATCCAAAGAAATGTGTAGACACTGTAGTCCTTTTTGTAGTTACAATTCCTTCACTGCTCACCCAATATAGGCCAAATGCTCTTAAAGCTGCATTTAAATCTTTTATTTACAATCATGTGAACCAGGCCAGTTCTGAGAGGCAGGTTTACTAAGTTATCTGAATAACTTGGCAAGGAAAACCCAGAAAACTCTCTAATCTAGAACAAAGACTGATGTAGAAAAAAACCTGGTCTGAGTTAGTTATCCAGATAACTTAGTAAACCATCATTTTTTAGAGACAAACATTTACAGTCTGATCTATGTGTGTTGCTGCTATGGATACTAAAATAAATATTGTGATTGTTTTTTAGGGCCTTTTCACAGGCCTGATTCTGTCCCGACTCCACAAGTGTAAAAACAAAATGAGACAAAAGAATCACTAAATGAATCAGAACTCAGCGCCATTTCTCATCTGGCCAGTTGTCAGCTCACTAATGGCTGTGATGCCATTCAATTATCTCTAAAAATAGCTCTCTGGGCTCCATGAAAAACGTTCACTGTTTCTCGTCAGAGGATAAAGACCCTTGCATCGTAACCCGTAAATGCTCGGGCAGTTTTCAATGTGAGCACCATGTGGGACAATCTTTCGATGTCCACCACCTTAAGGGTGTACAATTTGGTAAATGATTGAGATAAAAATCAGCCAAAATACACTCACATTCTCTTAACATTATTTTAATGTCAGTGTTGTGACAAATTGAGACTGGGTCTTTTGTGCAAGAATATAATTTAAGCAGTATACTAGACAATAAGTGCAGTGCACCAACATAAACTCCTCTCCTTTCTCTCGTAGGCGCTCTACAAGTGACAATGTACGAGAAGAGCTGTGCCGTCCATTCCCAGTGTGGTGTGAGTGGGCAGAAATACGCCTCAGGCCTTTACTTCAACTACACCAATGTCTGCTGTGATACCAACCTGTGTAACGGGGTCGAGTCCTTTGCTGCCCTCAGCTGGGGAGGAGCCGCTCTCTGCCTGCTGCCTGCACTCAATCTCCTGCTGGCCTGAACATCTGAAGTGGGGGTGGTGGTTGGGGGTGGAGGTCTGGATGGGGTCACGCTTATCACTGAATATCGAAAGATGTAGGTGACCTGGAAAATACGTACACTGACAGGCACATGAGCATGCACTTGTAAGACAACAGGGTTTTAAATTCCTGTCTTTTAGCAAAGAATTAACAGGAATATGTCGCATTAATGATGCATTGATGTAGTTTTCAGAGACCCGTATTATCTGATATTTCCCTACCCATTGTATCCACTTGTCTTCTTAGAAAGGTCAAAATAAACCAATAAGACTTGGTCAGTGGTAAGTCAGTAAAATTAACAGATCATTATCAAAATATATGTAAGGGATAATGTAGCGCGAGATGATCATTATTGTGAATTAAACCCTGACAGGGTGACGCAGGACCCTGACGCTCTACATTATCCCGCTCATTAAACAGCTACTTACTACAAAAATCAATAATTTGAGTCGATAGAATGCTTGATTATCCAATCAGAATCAAGTATTCAACAAAGCCCTGTAATAAACCGTCATAGGTGTATATGGATTTCTTGGCTGTTCTGGTGCTTTTCATCATATCACATGATCTTCGTTTGGAGATAAGAATTTGCTCAGTTGTAGATGATCCAACCAAAAAAGAAACCTGAGCACTTTAAGCACTGTTTTGGCTTAAAATGTCATTGTTCATTCTTGACTTTGGAAACAACAGCAGACAGAAATAAAAAAATAAATAACAGAAGGTAGTTTACAGATGAAGAGCATGTGATAGGATAGAAAGCTCCTAAACAGCTACTGACTTACTGAGTTTTTCGGTTTCCAATGTCAAGAACTAGCTTGGAATTTTTACACCAACATGGATGAGAAATAATTAAAATACACTCAGAAAAGGTGAAACATTTGAACATCCACATTTCCATGTCAAATGGGCTAAAGCTCCAGAAGACATACTAAATGGTTTGAAACTCAAAATACATACCATTTTATTTTGGACAATAACTTTAGTTTAACAATGTATCAACCTAATTAACCTTAATAAACTACATTGAAGAGTCTGATGTCTTTTTATTTGTGCTCTATTAAATATGTATTGGCTGTGTATGCATACATTTTTTTGAATTACCGTACATGACATGTTTACAATCATTGCTGTCTATGCTTTGAGCGTAATCTTGTATAGACTACAAATCTTACATATTTTTGAATGCCTTCTTTTTAACCATCTCAATGTTGTTACTCTCCACAATGGTTAGTAAATAAAAACACATCTGGCACTTGTTGATTTTTTATCAAGATATTTCTTTATTAGGATATTAAAAAATGTGTCTGTAAAGGGCTTTAAAGTACAAAATACAATTCAGCTGTGCCATTAGTTTGATTGTCTTTATTGTTTATTCAGATCTACTAGTTCAGTGTCCACACCATTGTTTGTTTTGATCCTGTGGACTTTTAAGTGCAACTGCTTTTGACTACATGACATGAAAAAAGACAAAAAGTTAAAATATTGTAGGGAAATGAGTCAAAAGCACAATATGGGTCTTATAAAAAAGAAAATACATATGGAATTTAAAGAAAAAAAGTGAAAAACTAACTAATTAAAGTAACATTTTAATGAATATATCCAATTAGTTTTTTTTATTATTAAATGGTCCCTGAAATGGTATCAAATCCAACAGTTAGAAGTGAAAAACTTCTACACTTGGAGAGAAGAAATACTAAAATACAAGAGCACTGAAATTATTCAGACATGATCCCTTTAAACGTTGGTCCATTTTTTAAAAATAGATGAAATCCATAACAATTGAGTCAATATAAAATATACAGTATCATCTATTTGATCAACAGTTGCATAACACCTCAAGGAAGGATTTAACTAAAATCATGTAGAAAAATAACCAACTGTGCTCACACTGGACGCGTAAAATAATCAGCGTCTGATTTATGAGCTTGCCTTTTCAATCGGTTTGAATTGCACTTAGGTTTAATTTTTTATTTTAAAGAGCTTCACCCTGATCTGAGATACATGACACATATTGAGGCCATCTTGGGCTCACAACAAACCTACTGTATAAATCCAGTCTTAATTGCCAACAGCCTCTATTAATGGTAATTTTCTTAGTTGCCGTGAAGTTAATAAAATCGTCTACACAAGCTGCTGCAACAGTCGGACAAGGCCTGGTTAGTAGTTCTTCTCAGCAGTTCAATTTCAAGTCACTTTTACAAGAATGACTTCAGACTAGCAAACTTAACAAGAGTGCATTATACTGGAGACACATGACTGTAGGGCTGCACGATATGACCTAAAATCAAAATCACGATTAATTGCACATTTTACCTCAATAACGATAAATGAATGATAATTTATCACGTTGTTCTAAATAATCTTTTCTGAAGCCAAAATGTTTCCAGATGACAGACACTGAGTTTTTTTTGGGCACAAGTTGCTCAGTTGACAAAGTAGGCCTATCAACAGGAATACATTATCGAAATTATCATCATGGGAAAAACGATAAAAAAGTTTATAACAGCTTCAGAATTTCGATGTCGACAGATTTTCGATTAATCGTCCAGCCCTACATGACAGTTAAGGGACAGCCTGCACTCACTAAGTATGCACAGTTTTTCATTTAAGGATAAGTCTGGTGATATTGAAATTTATCAATTGTATACATTTTTGTCAACAAACACCATAAAAGACCAAAACCATAGAGCTAGAAACACATCAATGAGTTACATTACATTACAATGAACATATGCCCTGTAGTTTGTTTGTTTAAAACTACAGTGCCCTGCAGTGTTAGGAAACTACTTCGCATTTGCATAAATGAAATAATATATTTGTGACCCAAGATTCCATCTTCAGTAGGACTGAATGATCTCAAGGCCAGACAAGGTTGAATAATTAATTCATAAAGTATTGATATTTCAAATGGGATCTGTTGTGAATTGATGTTAATAAAACAAGTATTGAATATTGCCAGTCTTATACTTTCAATTAATAAAAGACAGCAATCTAAAGCTGCAAGTGTGATTTTCACTTTAAACATTGCATGTTTATATCTAACTTGTTGCTGTTTTTTTCCCCATTAGGAGAACATGTGACAGAGCCGGCCTTGTGCCCCGAGCTACTAGAGGAGGCAGTACAAGTGCTTTCAAGAGATGCTCAACAGTGTGGTTCCCGAAGTAAAAATCCCATTGATTTTCTCCATGCGGATTTGGATTATTAGCCATGAAGTCCAAACCATCCAAGTAGACTTACCACGAGGTAGCGAAACAATGTTTTATGCCCCTGTAGAGGCCACAAGTCTATATGATATCAACCTTGTTTTAAGAAAAAAGGGTTTTATTCACGATGTCATGGAGAAGTACTACACTACTCACAATCCTATGCACAAGAGCGACGTCTCTGATTGGTGGAGGTTGCCGTTAACATGGAAATGTTTTTTCTTTGCTTTTATTTGCCTTTTTTTTTTTTAAATGTTCTTTTGCGCCGAATAAAATGTTTTGTGGTCACGATTCATCTTGTAGCTGGCTTGGTTCCAGGCTTAAAACTCTTTGTATAAGCATTTTCTGAAACTTCAATGGAAATATTGAATGGGGAAAATCACTTCCGGAACCAGAGCAGTTCAGAAGTGGGCGGCCACTGTTGAGCTCTATTTAAGACTAGCAGTTAACAACAGTATTTAACTTCTTCATCCACGGCCACTTCAATACACTTACAATCTGATCGCCCTCTTTTGTATGACACTAAAAAGGATCCTTCATATATGACAGGCAGAACAAAATAAACTTTTGGTAAAAGGCTCCGACAGCAGATCACAAACAAGCTGGGTAATCTTTAATAATCCTTCACCCCTGCTGTGGGAGTGCAGAAAGGGGAAGCCCGAATCTATTCAAATAGTTTCCTGTCTCTATAACTGTTTTCAGCTCTGCCTCCCTAAAGCGCTACCCGGTCTGCAGGCCGCTGAGGAAAACACGCCACTTCCTCTCTGAGGTGAACTATGAAGAATAAAAAGCTGTTATATCGATTTAATAAAATTAGTATTAATAATACTATTTGTAATCCTCAACTATTAAATGAAATGCCTTGGTCCTTCAGTAATGAAATAATAAAATCAATGTGAAGGATCTGTAATTACAGACAAACCACAACACTTTGGCAGGTGAGCTGGCGCTGGTCAGCATGTTTGTAACCTAAAAAACCCCACTTCCTTCATACCAAGACTAACAATAAGAGTTGAATCAGCTTGTGTGAGGCTTGCAAAACCCTCCCCCCTCCCCTCGCAAAAAAAAACAAATATACTGTTAAAAAAAAAAAACTCATCAAGAAAAGAAAAAGAAACAACTTTACACTGCATCTACGGATGGTGAAACTGCTGTAGTTTTAAGTGTGTGTGTGTGTGTGTGTGTGTGTGTGTGTGTGTGTGTGTGTGTGTGTGTGTGTGTGTGTGTGTGTGTGTGTGTGTGTGTAAGCAACGTGATCCATCATTAACTTCCTACAGAGGTGAATGTACAGGAACACTGGGAATACATTTTGCCACAGCTAATTCTTTTTTTGTGTGCATGCATTTGTTTTTGCATCTGCTTATCTGACTCCTGTGCTTCCTCGTTTCCCTTCTGATGTAAACAAATCCACTTGGCAAACAAAAAGCTGGAACACTACATGAATAAACATCTCTAAAACAAATCTAAGAGTATAGTTTGATGATAGGAAAACCAGCTGTATGGACTAACATTATAAAAAGGTGATATTAACTTTTAAAGCTGCAAAAAATGACCGTACAGATGCAATGAAGCCTCTTGAGAAACAGATCGACCAAGTTGCTTGCAGAGTGTGTACAGGTGAGTAAATGTGTGTTTTTGTACTGGAGTATGACGGGTGCATCCCGCTGGGCTCCTACTTGAGAGCTTTAGCTACAGAGGAGTAGGCGATGTGGATCTCCTCGTCGATCGGGCAGGTGGAGGCAAACTCCTCCCTGGCGTACGCTGCATTCAGGTACCTCCAGAGGTTTGTCAGAGACTGAGGGATGCTGAAGTTTCGGTATTTTAAACACACCACCTGGAGAGAGAATAAGAGCAAGATTGTGAGAAACACAAACAACAAAACATGCTTTTCAATTTCAGACCAAAACATGGACTCAACATTATAATCTTTTCATCCCAGGTCCCTAATGCTGCAAAGCTTAAAACAGAAGATTACCTTCACGATGTGGAGCTTAGGCAGCAAGTTGCAGTCAGCTAGAGTAAGCTCTTGGCTGTCCAGGAAGGGGCGGGATGAGGAAGTGAGCTCATCGTCGCTATTCTCGTCGATCTCGTCAGGAAGTGGGGAGCCGAGGTAGTCGTCCAGCTTCTTGAGAGCCTTCAGCAGGCCTTTCTCTAGATCTGAGCACATGTGCACACAGAAAATAATACACGAATACAGTGTTTAATCAAAGCTAAAAGGGATAGTTTGTTTCTCCAAAATAGATGTGCAAATCTAAGCTGATTTCAGAAATAATGCATTTTATTTTTTCATTTGTTTAAATGGCTGAAATGATTGAGTGAATTTCATCTTAAAGAAATAAGCAAGTAGAACGAAAAAAAAAAAAAAAAACTAAAAACTGGCTAAACCCAGAGAGCAGCAGGCGAACTGTTTGCACTGAGGCAGAAAAGCTCAGACCGTAATGGTATTAACTCAGACGCTCCCTGCTGGTTTTCTGTCCTGTCCTAGAGAAAGACAGAATGTTAGATATACTTACTTTCGTTGGCCTGAGGGTTTGAGTTCTTGACGTAAGCAGAGAATTTGGAGAAAACATCCATGCCTGCTGTGTTGGACTCTGGGTTACGAGCAGCCAGACGGGGATACCTAAACAAACAGAGAAATCGATGATTATTTACATATAAACATTACAAGCATACATTCACAAGAATGAATGGTGCATGAAATGTGAAGGGCTAAGACAAAGAAGATTAATACAGGATGACACAAAATTAACAAGAAGTCGAAATAGGAGGCGAGTAAAACAAATAATTAACAATAATCTTTGATTAATCCATTCATTGTTTGGTCTACAAAATGTCAGAAACAAATGAAAAATTACTTTTAAAATTTCCTATGATATCGGCAAATATTTGATTTGTCTAACAGAGTCCAAAGATATTCAATTTACAATCACATAAGACAAAGACATGTAGCAATTCTTCACAACTGAGAAGCTGAAGATAGGAAATGTTTGGAAAAATGACTTAAACAATCATTTTTTAAACATTTGTGAAACAGATTGAGTGATTACTTCGGAGGGCTGAGATTTTCCTCCAGGAACTCCTCGATCTTGTTGGTGTCTGTTTTCACCTCGCTGCCGTACAACAGGAAGGGAGGCTGGGCACCCGGAGCCAGGTCCTTCAAGATGTCTGGCTTCCTAAGGTGGACGGTATTGAAAGAAAGTCAGAAACAGAGACAGACAGACATCCAGCAGAAAAGAGAGAGGGTTAAACAGCAGGAGATAAATGGAAGAAAAGGGGAAGAAGGAAAAGGAAAATATTTGAAACCACAGGAAATGACTCATGTTTGCAACTCAAGACTTCCACAGCTGTCACTGAAATAAAAAGCCAGAGCGGCTTTATATCTTTTAACACTCAATATCTGAATAAAATGCCCCTAGTTAAATCTTTTAACACTCAATATCTGAATAAAATGCCCCCTAGTTAAATACCACACACCCACATACACACACCTCTTCATATCCACTGTGGTAACATCGAAGGTGACTCCTTTCAGCCACAGCACCATGAAGAGACGCTGGGAGAAGGGACAGTTGCCGATGCTCTGACCATCGCTCCCTGCCTGGCACACAAAAACAGAAAACATTTTATATTCTTTCATGTTTTTCGTATCGTTGCTTACATGTTTATTTTATGTGGTGCCATTGGGTCGAGGCAACTAGTGGGGGCCATGGCTGTTACTTTGCCATTTTTGTAGTTGAATTTTCTCTCCTTTTTGTGTGGAAAAACAAAAGGATTAAGTTTTCACTCTTAAACCAAGGTAATTTTTTTCACATCCACACAGCCTCTTTTTTCTTAATGTTAATGCAAATAAATCATTTTCTGAATCTGAAGCTGCAAAGTCAGCCCTCAAAAACTATTTACTACACCCTCCATCAACCTTTAACTAATTGGAAACCTTGTGTAGAGTCCTGACTTTGTTTACAGACAATACGGAAGGAAGGAAAGCAACAGAAAAAGAGGAGAGTTAGGAAATGAATCAGCAACTATTTTAATAATTCAATAATCGCTTAAAGATTTTTTCAAGCAAAAATGACAAACGTTCTAAATTCCAGCTTCTCAAATGTGATGATTTTCTGCATTTCTTTGTTTCATAGGACAGTAGGGTTGCAGCTAACGATTATTGTCTTTACTGATTAATCTTCCAAATATTCTCTCCATTTATCGATTCATTATTTGGTCTGTAAGTGTCAGAAAATAGTGGAAAATCACAATTTTCTAAAGCCCTGCTTTGTCTTTAAATGTCTCGTTTTTTTCCAACCAACAGTCCAAAACACAAATATAATCATCACGTGGTATCACAAGATAAAGAAAAGCACAACATCCTTATGATTGAGAAGCTGGAACGATGCAATGTTTGTTTTTTTGTTGAAAAATTACTTTGATTAATTAATTGTCAAAATAGTTGCTTCTAAAATATGCAGATTTGCTGCTTGTATTTGTTTGATAACATGGTAAACTGATTATCTTTGGTATTGGATTGTTGGTTTGGCTCAATCGATAAATGGAGAAAGTAGATTGATGATGAATATAGCCTACTAATTTGCTGCTCTCTCAGAAGCAACATAATTCACTCTTGAGATTTTATGCTGCTCAGGAAATGCTCATACAGCTTTAAAATGTTCCTTGTGTGGCTGAAGGAAGTCATATACTGTATATTCCATTGAAGGTTTGTACAGTGGCATGAACAGCATACAGTGTACACTTACAGTTATAGTAAAACAGGAAATCTCTTACTTTCTGTTACAGAGGCCAATGTGAAACTATAGGCTACTTATATATTCTGTTAATGAAGGGTATCAAATGTCAATGAAGAGGCTGACTTTAGAGAAGTTACAACAGCATCTTACACCCCTGAAGAGGGAAAAAAGTAGAGGTTGTTGCACATGTTCACATGTTCATACAGAGGAATCATTATTTAAGACCATGAGGGGAAGCCATATTTGTTGTATTGGAGTTTTGGGCTCAAAGAAAATGGGATTAGCCTGCCTGACATACTAAATATAGATTAAAGTCGCCTGCCCATTATGTTAACGTGCATTTCATTAGATTAGTCTTACTGTAATTTATAAGCCCTGGTGAGTCAGCAGAGGTGGTCTAACTGACATGAATATAGGCTATAGCATATGCTGTAATGTGATTTTAAGTGCAAGGTGACTTTATGTCCCCAAATACAAAACAGTGTACGCTTATCAGCTTTTAATAACAATACAGTGAGAAGGGTAATAAAATATGATTAGATAAGAAATCTCAAAACACACCGTATCTTCAGCTTTAGGCCGTTAAATAAATGAACGTCACCGCCGTGTCGACACTTGGTGGGGTTTTGGGGGGCTCATTCAATCACTTACCTTCACAAAAAGTTCAACTTTGGGCTGATTCGCTTCGCTCATTTTCCCCTGCTGATGCACGATACCTTTTTAAAAGAGTAAACAGAGATAAATAAGTTGTTAAAATAAGGCTGAATAAAGCACAAAGTTACATTTCCTAAACAAAAACGAGTTCGAAACTCGAACAGCCAAGCCCATCTTCCGCTACAAACCCCAGTCAGTAACTGACGGATTAAACATTGTATCAGCTACGCACGCAACGTAAACGTCAAACAAAGCTAACTTTGGCTTCCTAAGAGCTCAAAATATCACATTGTAGCACATTTTAAGTCTGCAGAGACTACCTGCAAAGTGTTTAAAGTTGTCGCTGTCGCCTGTAGCTGCTTGCTGGTTTCCCCTCCCAGTTCTGCTGCCTCTCTCGGCTGCAGCGACGCACTCATCATCATCATCATCATCATCATCATCATCATCATCATCATCATCATCGGCAGCATCATCATCATCACAGCTCCTCCATTTCCTGGTGGTGCACTATGACGGATGGAGCTTTCAGCAAATAGGGGGTGCAGGGTGAAGGAGGGAAGGTTTGTTTTGAGTTAAACGTAATTTTCATCTTAAAGATAATTGATTTCTAAACAGAAACGCGACGTGACAGAAGTCAAAATGTGCGGTTATAGGCCTATGAAGCCTAATGTGGACCAAAAACGTCCAGGATATGGGTTAAAATGTTATTTAGAAAAGCCATGTTGTGAATAAGCCGAGGCTTATGTAGACATCCAGGGCGCATACACAATAATAACACTTGTAGCTTACATTTTAAGGCAGTCCAATTTAGCAGCTTTGTGAGTTTTTGTGAGGCTTTCTCGTTGTGTTGGATTGCATTGTAGGTGTAATAGTTGGGCCTTTTCAATGGAATTCCATTGCTAGGCAACAGCCTGGCCCCTTGTTAACTTCCTGTCAGTTGATGCCATTCACATAAACTGCAAAAGGAAATCAACTTGGGTCCATTTTGAATGTTTATGTTTATCTGTGAAAAGGGCACAAAAAAGTTTGTAAATGTATAATAATAATAACAAAACATATCATTAATATCTAGTGATTTAAAAAAAAAAACAACAAAAGGCACTTTACATAAAAACTTTAAAAAAGAAAAACTATCTGGAGGTCTGCCTGCCTGCAGTGTAATATTTCTTAATGTGTACCCTCTCCATAATATACACTTTTGAGTGTGATACCTCAGTATGTCTCGAAAAGTCATCTTAGCTTTGTTGGATACTCCTGGATGCCATTATGAACACACAATGAATATTTATTTATATATTTACATGATTCTGTCAAAGACAATACAGCACTGTACACAGTATAGTAAAGAGTCAGTAGAGGGAGATATTTACCTTTACTTTGCTTGCTGCTCTCAGGAGGACAAACAAGACGTGAAAAACTGTAGGCTCCTGAGTCTAGTCCAAAAATCTGTAAAATTAATATTATGAGGGAAGTCCTGCTGGGTTGTCAGTCCAATAAGCGTGTTCAAAGCCTTAACTCAGATACAGTGTTTCCTGTCAAGGAGGCCCAAACTAGTATCCAGAGAGCTCCACAGAAGTCCCTACGGAACTTTTAGGGGACAGTTTCAGGATAGTTTAATATATTTAACCAATGAGAGACAGTGTATTATAATTCTAATTCCAACTATTTTCAATGGCCAACAATCTAAGCAAGCCATTTAGAGAGGGACTTTAAAATTTTGAAATAATTGGTATCTAAATTGTGCAGCTGCGGCTGACACTATAATATCAAGAAGAGGTTGTTATTTTAGCATATTCTTTGCTAATATTATATAATAGGCTACATTTTTTTTTTTTTAAACATTGAATATAGTGTATAAAGCTTGCTGCAGTAGCTTTAGATAATCAGGTTGTGGTGTAATTGTATTCAGCCTGGTAAAGTGCCCTAGAGGGCATCCTTGGTTTTGAGATGACTTGTAGGTAGGGCGGTGAAACAGGATTAATTAGATCATCAGGTTGTCTGTGAAGAAAACAATAGTGCATTGCAGACTGTAGCTGGTATGTGTTGACAACATGTCACAGTACAAATCCTCCTTACAAAACAAGCTCTGCACATTAAGTGCATACAAACATGTGTCTCTGTGAATAATAACAGTGTATCATTCCCAGTAGTAAACATTTTAAAGAAGTAGTTAGGGACCCATAAATAAAGCATTTTTATTTCCCAACATAAAGCTCTAAAAGAAATTCTCAAAGCTCTCTCCAAGCTGCCTGGAATTCAACACTGGCAGGGAAATATTAAATTCTTTAGGGATTTTTTATTTTATTTTTTGGGCCTTTAAACTGAGTCTAAAAATACAGGATTAATGGAATCAACCTAAAAATTATAACTGCAGAATGTAAACTCTCTGCAGGTTGCCCCCCTAAATAAATGTGTCGGCCTATCTGTAGGCCTATAAGTAGTCTGTACTGTATGTGATAACACAAGGCAGAAAAACTGATTACAATTATTATTTTTTAATGATGCTTTATTGATTTTCATAGTAAATAGTTGGCTATAGTATTCAGATTTATAATGATCACTTCATAACAGAATTAGTGCAAACAGTTAACAAATCCACTCAGTGAACTGTGGAAACAGAGGCAGATCATGTTAAACTACAACTCCCACAAGCCCCACAGAGAGGACAGGATGACAGCACAGAGAGCCACAGTCAGAGAGAGTTGGACAGAAGTGGCTCCATTACACAGGTTTGTTGTACAACACTGGAAACTGCTGGTGAAACCAGCACCCAGGAGACTGCCGGTCAGTGTCTTCCCACACAGGTCTGAGTCCAGGCAGCCGCGGATGTGTAAAGTGAGAGCGCCTGTCGCATTGAACTCTGGGAAGGATTGGAAACAGAAGAGGATATTTCAAAATGTAAAAAAATTAAAGGGAGATTATTTTTTTCAGTTAAACATTCTGTTGCTAAAGCAACGCTACTTCCATGGCAGTTTAACTGACATTGTAACATCCACCATTTTCACACATATTTTCGCAAATATTTACAGGCATCTTTTATTTAAATGGCCGTGTTGGAGCATTATCTGTAGGCTACAGTAGACTCTTTTCAATTCATTAAAATGAATTGTTTTGTAAATGTTTGTTAATTTAGTTTTGTGTGATCAGTTCAGTGCTAACCAAACTAGCCATTATGCTAACCTAGCTGTCTGAGGGTAATGTGTTATTTAGTCTACTGTTGGCCTAACTTACATGTTTTTACTGTTTTTACTTTTACTCCAATGTGTAGGCTATGTTTACTAATAATTACTAATTACTGTGTTGTAGAACTTGATGTTGCTCTTTCATTTGTAATAGCCTATATGTTGTTTCTACTTTGTTTCTAACGAGGGACAATGTAACTAATTTAACTACTAGTCTATACCTTTGTGAATCCAGTGTTCTTGTTACTGTAGTTATGTTTTTTTTTTTTTTTTTACAAGAAATTAGCTCTAACTCTATTTGTTATGGCATCTCATCTTTTTATTTTTTGTAATCACTAACAATTAAGTTAGTTTTCCAAAACTATTTTAATAGTTATTTGCTTCTAGAGAAAACTTTAAAGGCTATTGGAACACAAGATGTGTAAGCTTTTCAAGTTATTTCATTCAAACCTTGAGTCGAAAGCCTTTGAATTTATTATTAGTCATGTATTATTCATCATGGCTCTGGTGCAAATTTATTTTATTTGGTAATCTCATGGTATTTTGATTTATTACACACTTCCATATGTTGGAAGTAAATGTCAAATTTTGTTTATTTAAATTATATTAAGAGTGTTTTAGAGGTTTCCTTACGTGCTTCTCCACGGTAGCAGCTCTCAGTCGAATTATTACATGTGATGTCGCTTCCGAACAGACACGTGCCAAATATATCAACAGGGCACTGACGACATTTCAGGCATTGTGCTGTTCAATGAAAAGAGAAGATAATCAGGGGTGATAATCAGATTCACGGTACAGTAACTCACTCAACAACATAGTTTGGTTTCTTATCTCGGAGTTCAACAGGTTTAGAAAATCATCTGTGCTAGTTTCTAATTTATCCACCTACAAGCACCTCTAACACTCATGTTGTAGCCAGTTTGTTTAATGTGTATAAAACCAAAGTGTGAATGACTATTTGTAGTTTTGAAGCAAATTTATGGTGTATTTCCTAAAATTTAAAACTGTTCATTCAAAGGTACGATTGATAAACTGCTCCTGCTGGCCAGTCCTTAGTTTAAGTTCTTTCAGATCTGAGCTATGTTGATCTTTTTATAATTGAACATTACTGGGTGGGGATTTTGGGGTCAGTTTTAAAATGGTTTATCCATGACAAAATTTGACCTGTGGAGTTCCCCATGGCTCTATACTAATATAAATAAATGTATATACCTTTATTTCTCTTTCTTTTCTGCTATAACATCCTTCTCAAACAGGTAGCCTACTCATTCATATTCAGGGAGCTCTCCAAATGCTTTATTTTGCCTTTAAATATATTATACTGATTCTGATACAACATAAACAGAAATACCCTGTTGGATCTGTGGCAATTAGTGTTGGACCAGACACTTGTACCAAACTGAATGTCATTAAGCTGCAGTGCAGGGAACTCACCTGAGACTTAATCATGAACAGCATTTCATATAACCACTCATCTTTATTTTTGTTTGTCCAAAGTAATGAACCACAGTAAAAGCCATTTCTTTTGACTACATTTGTCATCCAATTAAAGTGTTAGATTGTGCTTAACAAATACATTAAAGTATATATTTAGTTTATACAGAGGTCAGATTAAAATCATATGAAAACAATGACATAAAAGACATATTTATTTCACGATAAGAATTATAGCGAACAAAGGCATATGTTACTCTTAAATCCTCCATTTGCTTCCGTGTAGTTCTACTGTACTGATACTATACTTTTTTTTTTTTTTTACCTCAGGGCACATTATTCTTAACTTACCTGCTGCAATGAAGGCGCTCAGCACAATTACTGCGCTCCAAGCTTTATTCATTCTTCTTGAGGGTTACGAGGTCTATGGATTCCTTTTTTTTAAATGTACTTAAAGTTCTTAATACCTGTCTCAATATAATAACTGATAACTGAGTCTTATGTCCATCTGAGAAAGTCCTGAAAAGATACCAGAAGAAGAAACGTGCAAGAATGAGGTTTATCAGGTTTTGTGTTCCAGCTAGGGGAAGTGGGAGTCTCTCAGTCATTACTGGAAAACCCAGCTCAAACATTCAAAGCGTGGAGGAAACTCACACTCATCAAGATTGAGAACAAACAATTATTATTATTTACTTCCATTATAAACATGCATTAAATGGTTTCATGCAGTTAAAATATTCGTTTTTATACTGTCTTTATATTTCCTCAAAACCCCACATTTACAGGCATAGATGTTATAACAATGGGATTATCACACTATAGGAGTGTGTTCGAGTGTAGCAATTATAGCTATTACTTGTGTACAAAGGCAACACTCAGTCATTAATAGGATCTTTTTTCTTTTAAAGGCTCCAGCTGCTCCAATCGGTCCGTAGGGTGGCGCACAAAGCTGCAGTGAGAGGGAGCTGGATGGATGTGGCTCCAGTACAGCAGTCAGTGCTGCAGCAGTTCCTGGTGACGGTGCATTCCGCAGTTAGGAGGGCTCTGGATTCAGTTTGGTTGAAGAGAGACGAAGCCATGCAACCTCGAGTCTGAAGGGTCATAAAATGACTGATGTTGAAGGCTGAAGGAGGACAAGAAGCTCAGAAGAGTGTTAACTTTTTTTTTTTAGAAAATAAAAAGGTACTAGGCTACATCATCACTCTGCGTCTGTCATTCCATATAGCCTAATGCAAGATGTATTCAGACCCTCTACTAAAGTAATAAGTATATATCTTGTCCCGAGTAAACCTTTCTCCTGCACGTAGGCTATATATATCCAAATATCCCCTGCTAGCTGAAGTTAACAATATCAAAGCTGATTGAGGTGGAACTGATTTGTCCTATGTTGTATTCTGGGTAGTTTCATCTAAAACAAAGCATATTATTTTGTGATGATCCCATGTTTTGTAAATGATAGTGAGTAATCTGCGGCATACTAGTAGCTGCAGCTGCCAAATAAACATAAAGTTAAAAAGTAGTAAAGTAAAAGTAAAAAGTAACAGAACATGAAACTACTAAAGCAAAGTTTAGGTAGGCTGCCTCGTTACTTTCCACTACTATCATGTGTATATTTGTGTGTTTACTATTCTAACCCCAGTTGGCCTGAAATGGACTTTTAAGCTGTGAGTGTGTGTGTGTGTGTGTGTGTGTGTGTGTGTGTGTGTGTGTGTGTGTGTGTGTGTGTGTGTGTGTGTGTGTGTGTGTGTGTGTGTGTGTGTGTGTGTGTGTGGCATTAGAAGGTTTATACTATTTGCTTTAGACATGACAGGTATTGTGCCAAGTTGTGTCATAGCAACAGTAGTCTCGCTTTGCCAGACCATCCACACGCTGCGGAGTGAAGGAGGCTCTGGCTAGTCCACACAGCATTCCGGGATGGGAGAAAAACGTGTTCTGGTTTATTGGTATTTCTTTAAACCAATCATAATCGTCATGGGCGGCGCTAAGCTCCGCACGGAGCTGCTGTAAAATAGTCGTGTGAGAGAAAACTCAGATTTATACAGACAGTCCAGCTAGCTGTCTCAATTTACCATGCAGAGATCTGAGGAGCAGTTAACCATAGTCCTCATAAATACACCGGAGTTTAAAATTCCAACACAAAGAAAGCAGAAGAAAACGGACATCAGCAAAAATACATGTATCCGGCGGAATTTCCTGCGGCACCGGAACAATCCCGGAAGTGGAACATCAAGGATATAAACTATAGCCATAGCAGCAATGGCTGAAAGTAGCAGACTGACAAAGACATAAACATAAACACTGGCTTTACTGAACCTGGTTACTTCAAGGTTAAAAAAGTAACACTATATTACATTTTTCACCCATTGACCTAAGTGCTATGTTGTAAATTACAGTCCAGTATTTCTTGCAATGAACTGCTAAGTATTATGATTTAGCCCATTTACAGTAAAAACAACAAGTTCTCTAAATTAAATTACAAAATACATTGTTTGTCCACACACATAATAGTATGACACATTAATCATTTTCTGATCAGCATGACATATATTGTCTTGGAGCAGCCTGGTATCAACAAAAGGCCTATGAATAACACATCAATTTCTAGCAGCATGGCTAAATGCTAGCACCATGGGGAACACAATGCATACAGAAATGGGCCATTTAGGTGACACCGCTGCACAACCGTGTGCTAAACGCACCAACACCTGAATTGGTGTGAATGCAACCTAACGACATGTGGTAAAATGTTTTGACAGGTGCAACATACAAATGTACTCGTTATACAGTGTTTTGACTGGTTACCACACCATTACTTAATACTGAAAATGTCCATAATCATATCTTATGATTACTTTTGGCTGAGTATTTCAACCCTTAACTATTATGCTATTATTTTAACTATTGCAACCATTTAGGGGTTACTTTTTGGGGAAACATTGTAGTAAAAGTTGAATAGAGTTACTAATATTGTATACTGATATATTGTATGCTGTTAAAATAGGTGTGAATGTGAGCATGAATGACTTTCTATCTCTATGTGTCAGCCCTGTGATTGTCCAGGTGTACCCCAGCTCTCACCAAATGTCAGCTAGGATTGGCTGCAGCCCCCCACGACCCTTAAAGGATAAGTGGGATGCAATAAAATAAGAGCAAATAGCAGAGGCAACAGATGTGTTTCAATGATTTTCTTTATTTTTGACATCAATGTAAAAGGATGAATGAAAAATTAAAAAACAACAAAGCATAACAGCCACGAAGACTCACGAGCTCAATGTTTCCCTGAAACATCCCATTGATCAACTTCCATGACGTGGATACCTTAGTTTGGAGATTTTATATAATCGGTCATTAAAATTGAACCTTGACATGACAAGACCTAAGTTATGAAAAAAAGAGTGTCACAGCATATGAACATATAGATGATCATACTTATAAGCTCATAAGGTCAAAAGAGTTTATTTCAGATAGTGCTCTTGGCCTTGTGGTATGGTTAAAGATATAGTGTATTACAGTGCAAATGGATTTGAGGTGCATCTGACTGCAGCAGTCCGCTGCTGTTTCTGTGATTTTGCGTTAGGCATATCACAGAATGCTGCCCCACATGGAGGCCAGGACGGCTACACCAATGGCGGCGGTGAGGGTCATCTTGGTCGATGGGGCGCCGCTGACCTGGACGGGGTTGCAGTTGTCTGCGGAGCAACAGTTGACTGTGACCGTGTATGGAACATTCAGCAGGGTGCCGTTGGTGGTGGTGTTGCAGCCAGCAGTCTCCTGGCACCCCTGGGTGTTGAAGCCCACAGAGACTAGTGAGTTGAAACCTGAGGAGAAATGGTTGTGAATATTTTTTACAGAGATGGAAAATAACTGTTGTACATTTCATCAAATACAGTTTGGAGGCACTGGTCCGTTATTTGAGTGTTTCTATTTAATCACTGAATACTTTTAAATCAACTGAATGGATGGATATCTATCTATCTATCTATCTATCTATCTATCTATCTATCTATCTATCTATCAATCATTCTTTCCTTCACTACCTTAAAATACAAGTTTTTTTGCCTGACAATGAGATGAGTAAAATGAGTAGCCTACTTCACTACTTACAGCTACTACTAAAGACTTGTAAAGAAGTATTTTAGATAAGTAAAATAGTCTATATACAGGATTTTACACAGTATAGACACAATAAATAGATTAAGGAATTGCTAATTGAATCAGTATGAAGATAAAATATTAATATAGTCAGATGGGATACTGGTTTCCCAGCTGGGAACACTGTGTGGTGTGCTTGTTGATCTATGTGTGACTGGGTGTCACAGTATTGGTGAGTGATTTAAATTGAGTCATGCCTATGCTGTTATGTAATGTTTGAAAAGAAAAGGGTGTGGTGTGAGCTTGTAGGCAATGAGGAGGAGACTTACTTGCTTTTCCAGTAAAGCAGACACTAGTGTTGGTTGAGCAGGTCTCTTGATTGTTGCTAAGGCAGAAGCCCAGCAAACCATACTTGCACCGGTTGCAGGTCAGGGATTCAACTGAAACACAAGAAAGCACAAAAGTTGAAATAAAAACACACTTTATGTAGAATTTCCACAGTAGTCATCAAAAAATAGATTAAAACAGGTAGATTCAAAATTGTGGGAGGTTTGTGTAGACCTTTCTAAAACATAACCTGTAATATACTTTACACTTATGGCAGTGTTTTTTTTCTAAAGAAGAATTTGCGTTAATTTTGTTTTGAAACTAAACACTTTTGGACGACAGATATTGGCAATGATGTATCATCTATCACACATTCTGTGCTGTGGCGCATGCAAAATGCGTCAAACCCAACCCAAGCTAAATAAACAATCAAACTCTGATTCACCCACCATTGTCAAGGAAAACAAAAATAAGGTGTGAAAGGGTGATAATCATTGGTACGCTTTTATATGGTTTAGCTGATTTGGAGGGTTAAAAAAAGAGACAAAGGGCTATGTTTATATTTAATAAGGGCCAGTTTACCCAAATGACTTAAAGAAAACTTGTCTCAGTTTCCTCTAGTGATAGCCTGATAGCTGTCGAAAGTTGTGGTTTCCCTTGCTTAGATTTTGAGATATCTGCCTCTGATTGTTTGCCGTCACCCCAATTCAATCGAGGTAAATACATTTTTTTTATTGGAACTACATTTACATTACATGTCATTTAGCTGACGCTTTTATCCAAAGCGACTTCCAATTAAGTGCTTTCAACCATGAAGGTCTAAAGTTTAAACCATGAAAGTCTAAACTTTCAACCATGAAGGTCTAAAGTTTCAACCATAATAGTCCAAACTTTCTTCCAAAGAAATAGTCCTTTACATTTTTTTTTAAGTTTGTGAATTATCCAGAGTAATTGTTTCTGGCAACATACTGATGTTGAGTATTCCTACTGTAATTTCTTTGTGGTTTTTAAAAAAATATACTTTTGGTGAGCTATCCCCTTCTCAGAGAACTCAAAATTGGTTCCCTTAGCTACATGTTGGAGAAGCATCATGAGTTTTCTAAGTGTTAAGAAATTCATCAGTTGCAGTAGTTTAAGGATTTGTTAACGAAGAACGTGGATGAAATTGATCCACCATTGGTTTGTGCAAATTAAATGATTCTGATTTGTGCATAAAATTCACTTTGTCTTCTTTAATTAGTTATGACTCAACTGAGTGATAAAACAATACTAAGAAAATAAGTGAAAAGGCTTTGAAAATATTACTATATATTAACATTAACATACAGACACTGCCAGACCATTTTCCTGATTTGTTTTGTCTATTCTTTCTTTGTTGGTTGAATTATTTTTTTTTCCAGTAATACATTTGTGATAACTGTTTGATAATTGTTAAATCTTACCCAGCATGAAAGATGCAACAGCTGCAATGATTCCAAACAGGATCTTTCCCATCTTGATGTGTTGGTTTGGTTCTTGGTTTCTACTCAAAGACAAAAAAGAATTCCTTCCACCCAGGTGATCAGATGCTGTGTGTAGCAAAAACTGATGAGCTTGTTTGGTGATGGGCTGTATTTATACATGAGACAGGTGACTGGAGGGGACAAGAGGGGAGTTTCAGGTCTTTTGTCATCATCTTTACCTCGGGGGAAGAGCCACTGAGAGTAAAGGATGATTGAACCACAGAGAAACAAACTGTACAAACTGCCTGAACCTGTCATTCAAGTAAAAGAGTCAGGCATTGACGATTCCTACAGTGCAATACTCACAAAAATAATTTGTTTTCTATCACATGACGCAGAGAAGCATCAAATCTTCCATTTTGATAAGCTCTAAGGCCTATGAATAACACATCAATTTATTAAGTAATTTTTCGTATTATCACCATGCATTTTTTGCTTTTCGCATGCCATTTCATGCCAGTCTCTATTGACTTGTAATAAGACGTGACACAAAGAGTGGGAGAGTCCGCATTCAAACACATGACTTTAACCCAGGAGACCGCTGTTTGTGTCCTGTGTGAAACTAAAAGTCAACACTGACTGAATTATGTTCAGTGATCCAATAGTACAAGTACTTCTGAAGTGGGATAATCATGACATTGATATGTGTCAACAAATACTCTCTAAAATGATTAGGGTTGTTTGACAAGAGGGAAATTTATTAAAAAGCCAAACAAAGAACAAAGAAAAAGAGACGATGGATGACAGTGTCACTGGCTTTGTGTGTGTGTGTGTGTGTGTGTGTGTGTGTGTGTGTGTGTGTGTGTGTGTGTGTGTGTGTGTGTGTGTGTGTGTGTGTGTGTGTGTGTGTGTGTGTGTGTGTGTGTGTAAGTATGACAAAATAATATAAATTCAAAGGTCAATTTACAAGCATAGCATAGAATAGATATTGAACGTACAAACATGAGAGTGGTATCAATCTCCTCATCTTACTCTCAGCAATAAAGAAGTATTTCTCAAAAATGCCAAACTATTAACTCCTGCTTTGTTAGTTTAACATCTGCAACATCCAAACCTTGTCTCAGAGACAATACGTGAGCATATACCATCATATCAATCATTTACGAGGTTTTGTTCCAAATAAACAGAAAACACAAATACAATGCAAATAATTTATTGTTGCAATAATCAGTATTGGTATTGAGTTGCCTTTAGTTGCCTTCAACAGCCTTCAAATCTAGACTGATACATTAGTCTGGAGAGGTTTTGAAATACATGATTACATTAAAGCTTTAGTGCATAATTTTTTGATATTAATAAATGTCCGTTACATTCAAGCCATTGCCAAATGAGTTGATACAAAGCTAATTAAGACTATCAGCTCCACACAACTCTCTCTGTATTTCTGTGTCGTCCGGTGACTTTCCCGCGCAGAAACTCAAGTGAAGATAATTACCTCTTCTGAAAAATCCATTATGTTTTTTAATCCTCCTTGTCCTCCGTGGCTACTAGCAACTGCATGGAGGAGGGGTGGGGGCGCATGCGCGATCACGTAAGGCTTGCATTATGTGGACGCGCTGACAGTTTTGTTGTCATTAGCCTACTTAGAATTCCTCATGGGGGTTACAGAAACTACGCACTATAGCTTTAATGAGGTATTAAAATGCATTTGAATTACATAGAAAAGTATAGATATTCAGTCCAGATATAGGATAATAACAGCTACAAATTTCTAAGCTGAGTCATATCGTGCAGCCAGTATCTCTCCATTATATATCATGGGGACACTTCTTTAAAGCATATGTAAAAGATTAAAGAACAAAAAATGATGGATTTTTAAAATGAGAAGCAGCAACCCATTTTCTTCCTCCTATATTCTTCTTTAAAGGGCCCACTGGTTCCAAACTGCCACCAGAGCAGCACCCAGAGCTGCAGTGAGAGGCAGCTGGATGGAAGCAGCTCCGTTACACAGGCTGGTGCTGCAGCAGGTCCTGGTGATGACGTATTTAACATTCAGGATGGTTCCATTATCGTTTACGCAGTTGGAATTTTCTATGCAGCCCCGTTCATGGATATCCAACAGGTCGGCACTAAACTCTAGAGGAAGAAAGAGGAGATACTTTTTTGTGATTCCTACGTGCTTGGAACAGATTTTCAAGTTTTAAGTGATGTTTTGAACTCAAGTTGATAATACATGATAGTTTATGGCAATGTGCAGTATTCAAAGCATGTTGGGGATTTAAAACTCTTAACAAAACAACTAAAACAAAGTCAGTGTTACAGATAACACACGTGTATTAATTTATAAATCCCAGCAGGCCAATTCAGAGGGTAGATAATTTAAATGCATTATTGTTCCCTGTTTTACAGTAGCTGTGGCCGTGAAATTCTGCAGTATCAGAGGAGGATGTGGTATTATTGAATTACTGGGTGTTTTTGGCATCATGCAAAAATGATGAATGAGTCATTCAGCTGATCGTCTTACTGGCTACTGCAGTGAAGCACCTGTCCTGAGCTTTGGTGCAATTTACAGAAGCCTTGAAGAGGCAGGTGCCGAGGATCCCCTCATCACAGGTGTAACAGGAGAGGGACTCAACTGTGGAGACAACAAACCAATAGGAAAGTGTAAAGAAGAATGTTTTGGATCTCAAAGTATCAATCTTTTGTCATATACTGAAGGAAAATAAAGTTAAATTAATACATCTGGCTTCATTCAGTTACACCTGATATCAAACAAGCACCTGCTGTAACCACAAAGTACACATCTAGAGTTAGTTACATAAGCTCTCAAGGTGAACACTGGCTGCAGATGTGTTATCTGAAATGGAATTCAATCCAGGATACATGTGTATGACTTTGAAGCAAGTTTTGAGATTGTTTTGCCTCCACCTGGATACATTGGAGGTGACTGAATTTTGTTTGTGACTCTCAAAACATTGAAAAATTACATTTTACAGCAGCTCGTTTTTCCAGATACACCATAAAAAATGTTTAGCGTGTGTTTTGACAAATTCTGTAAAATAAAAACAAAACTACAGTGTCAGTTTCTGGTTAGTGGCAGAAATAACAGGGATTATATCTCAAATCCTGTGCAAATAAAACAAAAACAATTTGCTAAATAGTACTAGAAATATGTGATACAATATGTTTTTTTTGTAATTTGGGTAAACTGAACCTTTCAATGCAGGACAGTTGTGATTTTCTTAGATGAAGCATTCGGTTGCTTCAAAGTCATACAAACAAATAACATCACACATTTTAAAGTGAAATAAAAAATTGTGCTCTGACAACATACTGTATATCTGCAAAAATCACTTTAATTATTGCTGGATAACTTTGTCTGCAAAGTGTATGGGCTTGAATAAGGGTTAATAAGATTTTGAGTTTGTGAAAAGATGTTCAGAAATAATTTTAAAGACCATAAATAAGCATGAGAAATTCTAGTATGTGGAAAAGATTTGC
Organism: Zingel zingel; assembly: GCA_023566125.1. Taxonomy (NCBI): domain Eukaryota; kingdom Metazoa; phylum Chordata; class Actinopteri; order Perciformes; family Percidae; genus Zingel; species Zingel zingel. Next base: position 11,012,143 of record CM042330.1, on the reverse strand, counting down.
AGTTTTGAGAATGTCTAAATACACAGTTAAAGGTACACGTTTTATGTGAGTTTCTCATGCAGAGTTTTGTCACAGGTTCACAAAAGGTGATATACAACCACAGACTTGGAATTACTTTTGAATACGAATTCACAAGCTCAAAATCGTATTGATCGTTATTTGAGCCTATACACAAAGTTAAAGGTTTTTGCTTTCCCTCCAAAAAATAAAGTAAAAAACCTCCTACCTGTAACAAACAGAGTCAATAATGCTGCACAGCTCCATAGAAATGTGTTCATCCTGATGTTCTTAGATGGGGAAAATACCACAGTGTTGGTCAGTCTCTAATTTTTTAAGCTCTTACTGTGGGATTCAATTTTGAGGAACAATGACTCGCAGTCAACCTATTTATACGTGGGGAAGTTATATCAGTAGTACGTATAAACAGTAGTGATAAGAAAGTTTGCAAAGGGTGACATATTCCTGTAACAGGAATTAAAACTTTTATGTACAGCCCTTCAGTGGAAAAGTGGTTCCCAACACTTCCTTGGATGACGTACCCCCACAACCCCATCAGATGAGCTCAAGTACCGCTCTCCGGCACAGTATTGTTTTCATTCAATTGAATTAACAATGTTTAGATTTATATGCATACTAACAGAAGCATAACATTTCAACCATTTACCCATTTCTTACTTTTTATGCTAACTTTATTTGGGGGAGGGGGAACGTCTGTCTAGGGACCCATGCTGCTTCCATGTGTAGTTACTCAATTTGGCCTTGTACACAGGTTGAAAAAACCCACCGTAATGCTAGGCCTCGAATCCTGGTTAATTTTTTAAAGTAATAGTAAAGTATATTCCAATACATAGAATGTCAAATGCAGTATGCCAAAAATACCAGGATGTCCTGCTGCATCTGGTTGCATTTTGCAGTTTGCAAGCCAGTATGCTTTTCTGGCTTTTCTGACCCACAATCCTTTGTGCAGCATACAGTATATGAGCAAGAGGGTCAAAGTTCAAGATGCAATGTTATGAAGAAATAGTATGTCCCAAATGTATGCATACTACATGCAACAGTACATAAGATTGGTAAACGCAGCCTAAACCTGTTTTTTTTTTTTTTAAATCTGTTGATGCAGAAAGACGATCACTAGCACAGGCAAACTATCAACATGGCTAAATGCTAGCAGCATGGGGAACACAATGCATACAGAAATGAGCCATTTAGGTGACACCACTGCACAACCCTGCACTAAACGCAGCAACACCTGAATTGGTGTGAATTCAACCTAAGAACGGCATGTGGTAAAATGTTTTGACAGGTGCAGCATAGAAATGTACCTGTTATACAGTGTTTGACTGGTTACCACACCGTTACTTCATTCTAAATACTGAAAATGTCCATAATCAAGCAATCCTGACCATTGATGTGAAATGTTTTCTACCCCTTTGCTGCACATGCATCGTGGATTTGATGTTTTTAAAAAAGGGAACCTGTCTAGTCATTACTTTTAGCAAACTATATTAATGTTTATTACTTTTGGCTGACTATTTCAACGCTTAACTATTTTTGGGGAAACATTGTAGTAAAAGTTAAATAGAGTTACTAATATTGTATACTGAATGCTGTAGAATAGGTTTGAATGTGAGCATGAATGACTCTGTCTCTATGTGTCAGCCCTGTGATTGTCCAGGTGTACCCCAGCTCTCACCAAATGTCAGCTAGGATTGGCTGCAGCCCCCCACGACCCTTAAAGGATAAGTGGGTAAGGTAAATGGATGCAATAAAATAAGAGAAAATAGCAGAAGCAACAGATGTGTTTCAATGATTTGCTTTATTTTTGACATCAATGTAAAAGGATAAATAAAAAATAAAAAAACAACAAAGCATAACAGCCACGAAGATTTACAAGCTCAATGTTTCCCTGAAACATCCCATTGATCAACTTCCATGACGTGGATACCTTAGTTTGGAGATTTTATATAATCGGTCATTAAAATTGAACCTTGACATGACAAGACCTAAGTTATGAAAAAAAGAGTGTCACAGCATATGAACATATAGATGATCATACTTATAAGCTCATAAGGTCAAAAGAGTTTATTTCAGATAGTGCTCTTGGCCTTGTGGTATGGTTAAAGATATAGTGTATTACAGTGCAAATGGATTTGAGGTGCATCTGACTGCAGCAGTCCGCTGCTGTTTCTGTGATTTTGCGTTAGGCATATCACAGAATGCTGCCCCACATGGAGGCCAGGACGGCTACACCAATGGCGGCGGTGAGGGTCATCTTGGTCGATGGGGCGCCGCTGACCTGGACGGGGTTGCAGTTGTCTGCGGAGCAACAGTTGACTGTGACCGTGTATGGAACATTCAGCAGGGTGCCGTTGGTGGTGGTGTTGCAGCCAGCAGTCTCCTGGCACCCCTGGGTGTTGAAGCCCACAGAGACTAGTGAGTTGAAACCTGAGGAGAAATGGTTGTGAATATTTTTTACAGAGATGGAAAATAACTGTTGTACATTTCATCAAATACAGTTTGGAGGCACTGGTCCGTTATTTGAGTGTTTCTATTTAATCACTGAATACTTTTAAATCAACTGAATGGATGGATATCTATCTATCTATCTATCTATCTATCTATCTATCTATCTATCAATCATTCTTTCCTTCACTACCTTAAAATACAAGTTTTTTTGCCTGACAATGAGATGAGTAAAATGAGTAGCCTACTTCACTACTTACAGCTACTACTAAAGACTTGTAAAGAAGTATTTTAGATAAGTAAAATAGTCTATATACAGGATTTTACACAGTATAGACACAATAAATAGATTAAGGAATTGCTAATTGAATCAGTATGAAGATAAAATATTAATATAGTCAGATGGGATACTGGTTTCCCAGCTGGGAACACTGTGTGGTGTGCTTGTTGATCTATGTGTGACTGGGTGTCACAGTATTGGTGAGTGATTTAAATTGAGTCATGCCTATGCTGTTATGTAATGTTTGAAAAGAAAAGGGTGTGGTGTGAGCTTGTAGGCAATGAGGAGGAGACTTACTTGCTTTTCCAGTAAAGCAGACACTAGTGTTGGTTGAGCAGGTCTCTTGATTGTTGCTAAGGCAGAAGCCCAGCAAACCATACTTGCACCGGTTGCAGGTCAGGGATTCAACTGAAACACAAGAAAGCACAAAAGTTGAAATAAAAACACACTTTATGTAGAATTTCCACAGTAGTCATCAAAAAATAGATTAAAACAGGTAGATTCAAAATTGTGGGAGGTTTGTGTAGTAGACCTTTCTAAAACATAACCTGTAATATACCTTACACTTATGGCAGTGTTTTTTTCTAAAGAAGAATTTGCGTTAATTTTGTTTTGAAACTAAACACTTTTGGACGACAGATATTGGCAAAAAAAAAAAAAATCAGGTGTGAAAGGGTGATAATCAGTGGTGCGCTTTTATAGTTAAAGTAGGGGTTTAGCTGATTTGGAGGGTTAAAAAAAAGACAAAGGGCTAGGTTTATATTTAATAAGGGCCAGTTTACCCAAATGACAAATAAAACTTGTCTTAGTTTCCTCTAGTGATAGCCTGATAGCTGTCTAAAGTTGTGGTTTCCCTTGCTTAGATTTTGAGATATCTGCCTCTGATTGTTTGCCGTCACCCCAATTCAATCGAGGTAAATACATTTTTTTTATTGGAACTACATTTACATTACGTTTAGCTGACGCTTTTATCCAAAGCGACTTCCAATTAAGTGCTTTCAACCATGAAGGTGTAAAGTTTAAACCATGAAGCAACCATAAAACAATACTAAGAAAATAAGTGAAAAGGCTTTGAAAATATTACTATATATTAACATTAACATACAGACACTGCCAGACCATTTTCCTGATTTGTTTTGTCTATTCTTTCTTTGTTGGTTGTATTATTTTTTTTCCAGTAATACATTTGTGATAACTGTTTGATAATTGTTAAATCTTACCCAGCATGAAAGATGCAACAGCTGCAATGATTCCAAACAGGATCTTTCCCATCTTGATGTGTTGGTTTGGTTCTTGGTTTCTACTTAAAGACAAAAAAGAATTCCTTCCACCCAGGTGATCGGATGCTGTGTGTAGCAAAAACTGATGAGCTTGTTTGGTGATAGGCTGTATTTATACATGAGACAGGTGACTGGAGGGGACAAAAGGGGAGTTTCAGGTCTTTTGTCATCATCTTTACCTCCGGGGAAGAGCCACTGAGAGTAAAGGAAACATCTGACTTAACACTCTAAGCCAGTGGTTCTCACACTTGTTTCAATAATGTACCCCATTTGAATTGTGTTTTTAAGCCAAGTACCCCCTGACCAGTGATAGATTTACCAAACAGCCATGTAACTGAAAAACATTTAAATGCTAATGAAAAAAGGCAACAAAAACATAAAAACTTTGAAAAAGTCAGTAGAAAGAAGGAATTAAGGCAAGAATACGTGGAAAATAGTATCAAAAACTTAGAAAACAGCAACAAAAACCTTGAAAAAGAAAGATTTTTTTTAAAAAAGCGTCAAAAACTTAGAAAAGAGAAGACTTTAGATAAAAAGGAAGGAAGGCAAGAACAGGTTGAAAATAGTGACAAAAAGCACTCATGCAGTCTGCAGTCCTCCAAAGTACCCCTTGGTACACATACCCCCATTTGAGAAATGCTGCTCTAAGCTGTACAAACTGCCTGAATCGGTCATTCAAGTAAAGGAGTCAGGCATTCAAGATTCCTACAGCGCAAAACTCAGAAAATTATTTATATTTCTGTCACATGATGCAGAGAAACATCAAATCTTCCATTTTGATGAGCTGAAACCAGAGACTATTTGGAGTTTTAGCCAACCAATTTTTTTCAGCTCTAAAGCATATTGTTGTTGCAAGGAGAACAGTAAAGTAGTGGGGGAAAAAAAAAAAAAAAAAAAAAAAAAAAAAACTGTATTGCAGGTCTTCTGAAGAGGAAATAATGGAAGAAACACACCAACATTTGAGTTAAAAACAGGGTGTGTTATGAAAACCAATGATCATACTTTAAAAAAAATAATAAAAATTTTCAAGCTTTCATTATCAGACAGTTTTCATATCAGTATCACCTACTTTTTTGTATCATTAAAGCCTCTGGATCACAAAGGCCAGACTACATTCAATAATGCTTCATTTGAATTGTAAAAAGATTTAATAACTTTGGTTATTTGATGATTTGAAAGCAGCTTTACTCTGGTTTGAATTGTAGATTATCTCACACAATAAAAATGTGCCAAAACCTGAAATCAGGAGACTGTTCCTTCATACCAGTAGTGGCATCCTTTCCACGGTGACGCACCGAAACCCAGAAAACCAGTTGGTCCTGCAGGGTGGCTTTGAGCAGTGGGCGTATCAGAAACCAAATCACAAGAGTGATAAACACACACCGGAAGTTCCATTTTCCCCAATATGTATATTTATTGCATTCTTAAAATTGTTTGCATACCAAAATTTAGACACAGCTACACATTTATTTTAGAAAATAATGCCAAAAATGTCAATTTCAGGAATTCAACTTTAATGATTTGTGTTAAATAGAGAATATCTAAAGATAATTGCGGCAATCTCAAACATGATTCAATTTATATTAATTGATTCAATTTTTTTGAGTTTATGAGTAACGTACAGTGTGGATTTGACACAAATATCAAAAATAATAACAGGTTAAACACAGAACTGATGAAGCTATTTGTGTGAACATGCTAACCACAAAGAAATATTTTCACAGACACTAACCAGACATAAGCCAAGAGACAATTTACATTATGATAGCTACACATTAACAAAGCAAACAAATGGCAATAAATGAAATTAATAGATATATAAATGTTCATAGGAGCTTTGAAATAAATCTATCTATCTATCTATCTATCTATAAACACAATGTGGTTTTTAAACTTGTACAGATGTTAATTAGTGCACTTTAGGAGGTGCTAGTAGCCACAGTGTTTACCTTTAGACTGCCCCAAGCTAGCCATTTCACCTGTTTCCAGTCTTTATGCTAAGCTAAGCTAGCGGCTACTGGTTGTAGCTCCATAAACGCAAAGTTAAAAAAAATAAGCACATTTCCCAAAATGTTGGGACTATTCCTTTGAGTTGCACCAATTCACCTACAAAAACAATTTAGTCAGACAGTGAAATGCCTACCATGTGATTCATGTATCTGAACTTAATTCCACACGTTTTCAAGTGGAGAAAGTAAATTACAGGGCATGTTAGCCAAGTGGTGGACTACTTGTATCATCTCTGATGTCTTGTGTTACACTTCAAATTGTCAAGTAACAATTTAATATCTCTTATAGAAAATGAGGACCGGGACAGCTTACTGAGTAATCTAAACACAAACACAAAAGAGGGAATTTAAACTGATATTTGTGTGAAGTACAATACACATGAAGAATAGTGATCACAAGACCCATTCGTTTAAAAAGCAAAACAAAAAAAAAAAAAAAAAGGAGAGAGCATTTAATCCTTGTACTGCTGGTGTGTGTGCAATAAGTGTGTGTGTGTGTGTGTGTGTATACACTTTGGGTTATCCATCTTCTAATTTATTTTCTTTCAAACCAGGATGTTGGCCACAAACAGAGCAGTGATGGTGGCGAGGGCCAGGTTCAGAGCGGAGGTCCCGGGCAGACCGGGCGCAGCATTGCACAGGTCGGTGTTGCAGCATGTCTTGGTTATGCTGTAGATTGTGTGGTTGTCACGGAAGGTAATTTGTTCGGTTTTGTTGCAAGCGGACACTGGTAAACAGCCCTTTGTCTTGATATCCATAACTTTTGCTGTGAAGTGACAACAAACACGCACACAATCACCGTCAGGGTCTATTGTCATTGTGTTGGACTGAAATGGTTGCACAATGAGGAGGTATGCACTGAATTTCATTGCCATTGGTTTCCATTCATTTCCATAGGATATACAAACCAATTAGCAGCTGAACCGTATTGGAGGTATATAAAAAGTTACATTATCATTGGCATAAAGTTAATGCAGAATATATGTTCACTATGATGAATTTCACAACTCAAGCTTACACTGTAAGAAATGAAGGGAAACAGACAGCTGCCTGGCGCGCATTAAGAAAACTAAAACTCACGCAGCACAGTATGAATTTTTAGGCCTAAAAACAGTTGTTCCCTAACATTTTAAATTGACATTTTGGATTTGGACAGTTTTCATGAGACATATTAATATATTTACTGTGCATTAGCCTCCCAAATCTTAAGATCCAGTTTGTAAATACACTGTCAAGAAACTGTAAATAAGATGTTTTTGTGCACATGGCTATTAGGTGAGGCTAAAGGAGAGATTGAAACAGCCTGTGGAAACTTGGGTTCATCTATTGTGAGTGAAGACAGATCAGCGATCATTATCACCATTTCAAAAACAGTTCTATAATAAATATCTAAGGAGGCAGATCTGTAAAAACTTGATACAAACGTAAAAAAGGCACAAAGGTGAGTATGTATCTAGAGCTGCAACTGATTATTTTAATTAATCTAGGTTGGACCACCTACACTTAAAAAACAAAAACTTTATACTGAAGTACATAGTGTTGAAAATTGTAGATGACTGTTTGAACCCAGTATTTCTTTCCTTCACTTTCAGCTAACTATTTAAACTTCTCTAATCACTTGCCAACTAGTTTTCCACGCTCTCTAAATTAAAGTACTTGATGCTGAATGTGTTACAACTGACTCAGGTTGATTGGCAGCTTACTGGCTGTAAATTCACTAGTTAATCAGTTGAGCTACACAATCTTTCCATGTACACCCTGGTATCTGCAGGTGTACACCCAGAGGTAAAATAACCCATGATTGGGAACCATTGGCTTAAATGACTAAAATGTTCTGTTGATCAACCGATTGAGTAATCCAAACAATCCTCGTCTTAACCTTTTGATGAAAATGATTTTTACAAGCACCAAGGTATTCTCCTTTATTGCAGTTACATATGCATTTTAAGAATGCAAAAAAATGTTTTATGCAAGTGTTTAAGTGGTGACAACCTTCCTTTCGGGAAAATGTCGTCCGGTGAGATTGTCAACTTCTGAGCTCCTTACCTGCTTTCCCGACACCACTGAAGCATTGTTCTCCGCTGTTACACGTCTTTTTGGTGGTTAAGCACAGGTTAATGAGGCCAAGGTTGCATTTGTAGCACTCCAGAGCTTGAACTGGTATCAGAGAGAGTTGGAGGGTAAGGGAGATGGAGGCAAGGAGAGAGGAAGAACAATAGTAAAATTAGCATAAACAGATTTGCAATGGGCTATATTCAGGAGGTTAAAATGTGGGTTAATTAAAACGTAGCTACACTAACATCTTCTCATGTTTGTCTGAAATGAAAGCCTTTGCTGATCCCGTTTCAGTGTTTAACATCCAGTCACATGATGCAGTTCGGCCTTACAGTTCTTACATGGTTGACTATGAGATAATGACAAAGTCAGTGATCATGGGCAATATGAAATAATGGGTGACCTTTAGCACAGAGGAGGTTTTATGGTCGAGGTCATACCAGCTGTTTGTAGCACCTGATTCAGTCTTAACTCGCACACACTTTTACGCTTAGCATAAAACTGTTTCTTATAACACTTAATATTTACTATTCATTATTGACTTATGTTAGCAACTTATACTTGTATAGCCTACATGACACCTATTCTGTTTCCGTTTTGTTGATCCACAAATTGATCAACTAATCGTTCCTAGTTCCAACCTTGATGAAAATGCTTTTAAAGTTATGTTTTCACCAATTAAATATGTTTTGTGGTGGCTTTTCTCTATCCAAATTGAGGGTTTAAGGATTACACACACGCACACTATATAAATTAATCCTGAGCCTATTTTACCAGCTGTTATTAGTTTCCAGACAGAAAAATGACTGCAGACTACAGGTAATAGTACCCTGTGTAGAACCTACACATTCCAACCATTAGTTTGCATGATGGGACATCTGAATTCAGTTTACAGTCGAGATCTGTTGACAAAGGCCATGCCTCACAGATAACAGGCTTTAAAAGGCAGTCATCAACTCAGGATGGATGTTTGTCAGCTCACATGAAAGAAGCAGGTTTTTAACAACAGAACGGCAGTCAATTTGGACAATTTCATGTGTGAGAATGTGAGGCTTGCACGTCAGGAAATGAAATTAAATAAATAAAAATTGTATAGATAGGCAATAAAATGCGCAAACATAAATACAGAACCACAGCTTAAAAACAATAACACCTAAAGATAAGTTTAGTCGTAATGGAGAGTATCAGCGCCTCTTATATGGCTCTGGAGAAGCTTTGTCAATTCTGAAAAAAATCAGGGCTATCTCTGCAAATGTTGACCAGAAAAGTATACTTTAAAAACTGAGGGCAGATGTGCTGTGTCCTGAGTCCATACAGCATACAAAGTATACAGTACCCATTTTAATAGTATAGCCTTATGTTTTTGCAGTTTGCATACAAGAAATCAATGCACTTTTCCATCTGCACCAACAAAAAGTGAAACAAGTTGCTGACCTAATAGATGTAAACTAATGTATTGTAACTGTTGAAACTGTATTATCAGTCTAATTTCATGTGCAATTATTATTTATTTGGATTTGTGTTTAAATTAACCTATCTCTATTTAGTCAATATATATGCTGCTTTGATTTTGTTTCTTTTATTACGTCGGTCCCTCGCAAGTTCCTAAATCACATTTAAATGACAATTTTAACAATGTATAAGCATGCCAGCTGTGCATTTATGTAAACAAAGTATAACAGTATAAAATATTGTAAAATGACATGTTCAAAAACTGGATTGGAAGAAAATATAGTGAGGGAAATGTAAATAAAACCAACCCAATGGGTGCTATGGCTTGAGAGGGTCATAAGTCAGCTGAGGTGAAAAAGTAATAAATCTAATTTTCTCAGGAACACCTATATGCACCTGTAAACTTTATATGTCACTGTAACTGATAAAGTAATAAAGCTACTTGATAACAAACCCTCTGTTATTACAAAGTGGATTTAATGTGTTCCTGGACACGCACCAAACTAAATACATATTTTGCAATAAAGTCTTTTCTTACTTCTTAAGTTTACAGAGTTTCCTGCTACTAACCTTAACTCCAATGATAACTTTTTTTTTTATAGATTTAAGAGAACCAACTCAATGCTTTCTGTTGCTATGGTGATCCACCAAGCCTTAAAGCCAAGTGGCCATTGTAGACTAAAAACTATGTGACAAAGTGCTGGGGGGGGGGGGAGATACTCAAAGCCTTTGTTAGAAACCTGTCAGTCCAGTTTCAACGTCAGTGTCCCCTAACTGGAATATTTATGGGATGTAACCACTGCAGTAATTTCTGTGAAGTTCCCTTTTCTTTTTTTAAATGTCTGATCAAAATTTAGTTAGTTTAAAACTATTAAAACAAGTTTGTGAAGCCGCTCTGAGTGTGGTTTGACCTTAGTGTGTGTAAATGTAACGTGGGCTCTTTCCCCAGTGTACATTTCATACAAGAATCCCCACACTAAAAGAAAGCCATAAAAAAGGTTCAGATGCATTGGACAGCTCAGTTTTGTGAATTTTAACCAGTGCTTCCTTAAGCAGAATAAATAAAGAAGAGTAAGACTGCCGTGTTAGGGTATAGGAAATAGTTTAAATTCTGCTACACACATTATTATAATAATTTTTTTGGACTTGTCTAATGTTTTTATTGCAAAACACTGTATAATTTAACCCAGTGGTTCCCAATCTGGGGAATAATAAAATAAATTAAAGGGGGCATGATGAGAGCATTTCCTGGGTAGGAAATACGAAAAAATTAATTCTGCCAGAAAAAAAACTAATCTTATTTTTTCCTTTTTTCCTTGTGAAACACTATCATTTTACCTTTTCAGACCCCTAAAAATGACTGACAGTCTGAGCAGGAAAAACCACTTCCATCTCAGACATTCACACTGTGATGAGGTCATGGGCAAAAAACATTTGGTAACCATACACTTGGTCGGTGACTCGTCATAGCTGGGGCATGGCCTGTAGCGGAGTTGCCGTGCGGGCAAACAATCCATTCCTCTTGAAAGGATAACAGTGTCAACCCAGTATGGTCTACTCAAAAGAACTTTTACTGCTTGACAGAGCAAGATACATTACAAAAAAACGGAGCCGTATTGGGTCGGATTGTCCGTACATTAGCCTATATGTGACTGGACAAACGACCCAACGGAACAGCCAGAGGTGTCGTTTCCAGACATTTTGTTAACCGTTAGCTTATCTTAGACGATTTAATCTGACTGCATTATCAGAAACGTTATTTTTCAGAAACTTCTATTGTTATCCCTCGTTCATTGAAGCTATATTAAAGACCAGTATGTTTAAGCATGTTAAATGAATAAATTCCTTGTAACTGTTACAGTTTGGACTGCAGCTGCGACGTAAGTGGTATTAACACCAGCTCCGGCTGTCTATTTGGCAGTATGTAAAACTTAAGATCAGGATTTTTATAAACTTATTAGAGGCACAAAACGCCACACAGCAATTTTTCAGCATTGTACTAAGCACAAAAATAACCGTAAATATGATAAAGATTATCCGCTAACAATGTCTACACTCACCCACACATTAATTTGAATGTTTGTTTTCCCCCACAGCATAAAAAGTAAATTACATTTTAGTGGGTGTTCCCAGCTATGCCGACCGAGTCTATTGGTTTAAATATGCAATATATTGGTCAAATATGTAATATATTTACTGTAATAAATCCAAAAATGACCCTAATGCGTCAGATATTAAGGAAACATGCTAAGTTGAAATACTATCTTTTCTGACAACAATGCTAATGTGAAGTAATGTCTGGCTATGTGAGACAAGCATCTAGCAACCGGCTATCTGAGAGAAGCATCTAGCAACCAACTTGCTAGCAGCATTGCAGCAATTGATTATTAGAATTGATGCCAATAAACTTATTTTAACTCTATGATTATTTAAGTAAAGGATTAACTCACTAGAATTCTAAAGAATCGAATAATCTCACACGTTGAGGAAAGATGCAGCTCTTATCAGCAAACAGTCTCACATTAAAGTATCACAATACATTTACAAAAACTAACACTTAAGGCAATGCCTCAAGTAGAGAAGATGAATGATATTTAACTCTAGTATTTGAGATAGAGAGAAATATTTAATGCTATATTTAGAAGATGTTTGCTGGGCTGACTCATCAAAACCTGTATGATCCTGTGGGACGGCCTGATTGCAATTCGATAATACCAGAGATTATAAAGCATTGCCACGCCTTTTTACACAAACATTCCCACACCCTGTCCTGCTGGTTTTGGTTATACCTGAGTTTGTGTAGAAACTGACAATTTAAAGACAATGCTCATGTCCTCTCTTATTACTCCTATTATTAGATAATGTACCACATACACTAAATATGTATTCTGTTGTGAGATAGAACAGCAGATTTCATTAGGGAGACAAAATGACCAAAAACCTTCAGAAATATGTCAAAAGGGTGCCTACAAATCACACTTGCTTTTACAAGATTACTAAAAATAGTACGCATATTAGTAAAATGTCAGCACACAAGTCCTAAGGTAAGTCACTGACAATTACAGTCTTATATGATCTTGGCAAAGCCACACCTAGCAAAACGTAAGCGCTATTCAATGCTAACCGACGTGTTGCCTTGTGGAATCCAATCTGACCTGATACTCTGACCTACTGAGTAATCTCACCCATTGACACAACACACAGTCAAGCAAACAAATATCTTGCTCAAGACTTTTTTCAGCACAAAAGGTTTATTGTGGCGGTGAGGAGAGTCTGGAGGTGAAGTGACATAGGAACAGTAAAGCTTATGTTCAATTACAGAAGAGTGTTCACTGCAGCAGAAGTGTCTCAACATAATCGGTTGTGTCTTCACCTCCCTTGATTGCAACAGATTATCTACACAACAGCAGATTTCCTTAAAGATGGATAAAAGATTAAGTATGTATAGTACAAAAACAAGACACAGTAGGCAGCGTAGATATGGCAGGTGAGATGCAGGCTACATATTTGGTTAATTATTTATTCATGACACAGGTGGCTTCTTGGACACACACTCACGCACGCTAGGTCATAGTGAGTCACAGCAATGATTTTTCAAAACACTCAAACGGCGTTCGCTACAATATAATGGCGAGCCGAAAGCAGAAGTTGAGAAGTTGAGACAGGTGTGGGAGGGGAGAGGGAGGAGTGTAAAATGTTCTAAATAAATAACATCTTCATCTGCAAAGTAATAACTACAGCTGACAAATTTTATTTAAATTTAAAAAAGATTGGTCGCTGACATGTAGATGAAGTAGAAGTATAAAGTAGCAGAAAATGTAAATACTTAAGAACAAGTAGCACCGCATTGTACTACTTGAGTACGGTTATCTGCCCTACAAAAGGCCAGAGAGCAGTTATTGCAAAAACTGAAGTTAAAGTTTTCTGGCTGATTATTCTACAATAAGACTGGCAACAGACGGACAATACATAACACTTCACACTACCTTTGGAAAATCTTCCATGAGAGGCGAATATGTAATATGATCATATAGTTTTAAGGAATTAATTGAATCTGTTTTGCTATGTGTCAGTCCAAAAAAACAAAATGTTTACCAGATATGTTACACTGCATTTACTTTGTAGGACTGTTAAGTGTATGTAAACTCATTCAAAAGAATTTACAGCCTTAAATATGTACATATCAGAATTTGTAAACAATTGAAAATGAAGAGATGGTGCAGATAATTAATTTCAATAAATGACAGTTAAGTTACAAGAGCCCTATTAGTAAAGGGACTTTTGAGGATGAAATTTAAATATTACAACTAGTTATTCCACCTAGAATTGAGCAAAACTCTCAACCGTTGCCATCCATTTTATAACAAGGGAACAGTTTAAACTAAGGTGTGGCACATTTATGTGCAATGTCAGCTGAATACTGCCCTCTAATGCTCTGTCACTAAAACTACAGATAATGGAGCATTAGCCCCTTAGGTTCTACACATACACCGTATATAACGGGTTCTACCACAAGATCAGTTTTTTTTTTATTGCTTTGGTACTATTATTGCAAGTAGGTGGTTAACCTCACAACTCTTAGTACAAAACTCAAAGCAGATAGCTGTGTTTTCAAACATTAAATCACATGTTTAATTGACTAAGTACAACACACAGAATTACAGTAACTTTCTCCACCACACCTAATCAGTGTGTCATCAAAGACAATACCTTTCATATGAAGTAACTGTCCATCACAATTGGTTTGTCAGCTATATTAAATGTGTGTATGTATGAACATTTAAATGACATGTAACCACACATAATGAATACTGTTATTGCTAATTGGACTGGCAATGTCCTTCAACATGGAGCAGGATAAATAGCAAGGAATAGGAAGAGGGATCCATCAGAGAGGTGGGCATGGTTCACCAACAGAGAGGCCAGAAGTTACTATAAATACTGTAAAAACACATTTGGCTAATGGATTGTAGAGGAGGTCTTCACTGATCACAACTTAGTTACACATAGGACAGATATTATGGAAATTATAGATTCTGTAAATGATGGGTAATGTAAGTGTATTTCCTACTACAGTAACGTGAAAACTGTAATCCGTCTTTTAGCATATTACTTTCAGCACTTCTAATGTCGATTTGAATGTATCTTGCATTGTTTGTTACTGGAGTCACTGGTGGTTAAAAATAACTAAACTAAAAAGATAAGTTGTGTTTTGGTGATTTAACCGTATGTTCTCATGACATTCACAAAAAGCTTATTTTGAATCAATGCTTGTGTGGTGAGAGATGTTTACAATCCAAACAAATGCAAAATTTCATTCAAAGTTTTGAATGAAAGACTGTTACAAGTGTGATGAGTTTGGAGTTTTGTACTAAGTTGTGAAATTGTACCACATAGTTGTGATAATAGTACCAAAGTGATACAAGAAAAACTGTAAGGGAACCCAAAACAGAGAAAACTAACAAAGAAACTAACCGTGCCTTTGTTAAAAAGACTAAAGTCCTATTAAAATCTAATACTAAGGACAGGAAAAAAAAAAAAAGTGATTACAGAGAAATAATCTGATGTGGTTAATAGTGTCTAGGTATATTCCTTGTGCTTTGGGAAGAGTCACCCAATAACTTGAGGGCATCCTTAGTCCCTAATTCACTACTAAAAGTGCAATTTTAAAAAGCTTTAAAATTGTATTATTTTGAATGTCTCAACTCACTGTGGGGAACAACTTTGAAGAAAAACGGTAAACAAGCTGAAATTAAACTCACAATGTGAGTCATGCGCTACAACGCCAAACCCACTGTGCACGGAAAGTTAAAGTGAGACAGCATGTCATGAGATCAATTTGCAAACAAGTTTATGCAAAAAAAGATTATGAAAAGTAATGTGAGGGTAAATATTCAAAGACTGTCATCAAAGCATTTGCTAAAACTGGGACCATTATCATTCTCACACCTACACCCTCACAAAAGGACAAGATGAATAGGGTGGGTCTAGTGTCTTGTGTAAATATACTTATTTTACAAGGATAAGATTAGCCAGACTGATGGGAAGGAGCAGTCTGATTAAATGTTTTTCCCCCCTCTGAATTAATTTTTACAGATTAATAAAACATAAGTTAAGTAAAAGTAAGTAAAATGTATTTATGAAGCGCTTTTCACAGATTTAAGTCACAAAGTGCTTTACAGAGGCATACAAGCACACTAGAAACACAATGGGTGTCACCCAATAATGTTGAAAGTGCAGACAAGGTGCATGCTGGTCAACTAAATGCATGTCTAAACAGCTTTACCTGTTTTTTAAAAGGAATGCACAGAAAGAGCAGACCATATATAGGGGGCAGAGCATTCCATAGTTTAGGTGCTTTGGACTCAAAAGCACAATCGTCTCAGGTCTTTGGCAGATGGCGTGGGACAGACAGTAACTATAGCATATTTAACCTAAGAGAGTGAGCGGACAAATATTTAACTGTTTAGTGACATATGCAAAAGCCTGACTGTGTATGCTCTGCACGCAAGAATTTTAAACTGAATCCTATTTGCAAAAAAAAAAAAAAAAAAAGAAAATTGCATTTAGTACAAAATGTAATTCAAATCCAAAACAGAAGAGTTGACCTACTCTAAAGACAAAGATGTAAACACTAAAAAAGGGGATACAAAAATAGGTCAACAGTCTCCCAACTTCACAAATTTACTGCCATCTGGATTAAAACGTAGCCAAGTTTTTGTCCATTTTACTGGCAGCTCGTGCTTGGGGGGGAAAACTTCTCAGTAGCCTGTAACATACTGACCTCAAAAATCAACCAACCAGATTCAATAATTTACCATTTGTGAAAGAGCTGTCACTCTTCCTCTATAATGCCATTCAAATTTCATTTGTTTTTAAATATTCAAATATTGAATATATATATATATATATATGAATATTGAATGCTCAGATGCAGCCTGTTAAATATGTACCAACTACTCAGGCTTATGCATCGGCAATACCATTATAAGCATGTGGTTGTTGTTACACATTCTGTCCACTAGATGGACTTCCAACATCAACCATAGACTAACAGTCTGTGATATCAACATGGCCGTGAAGCATGAATGTAGTAAGCAGGGGATCTACATCATGGCGCATTGAATTTCTTGCACGCCGCTCTCTGTTTAAATTATATTCCACCACGAGCACACCGCGATAAACAAATCAACAGAGAACTGTGTAATGAAACATTATCTAACAACTGTAGCTAGTGAAGCGGCTCTGTTGTAAAGGCTAACTTTGCTCTGTTAGCTCAATGACATGTTAGAAAGCACAGCCAAAACGATTTGTCATAAAGTAAAGTAACAATATATCTTATATACGGTCTATGGTAACAACAGTGTTAGCCACGATGCTAACGGCATTGATAACTGCCACTACTATTTTAGTAATTTAAGCAAACTGTTTCTTGCAGATTGTCACGTTACTGATAATCCAGCTGTTAGAAGGTACGAAGTCGATGCTAACTCTGACAGCTGTAGGGCAGCTAACATTAACTTTAGCTGTCTCCATGAAGCTCAAAGCTAAGCTCCTATAACTCGCGACGCAGTTAGGAAGCCAGAACGAGCTAACTAATGATAACAAACACTTATGCTAGATGGATGTCGATTTTAAAGTAGTTAAAACTATTTAGTATCCTTCTTCCGATTTCCAGCCGCAGCCTGTCACTCCCCCTGTAGCCTACTAGCTAGCTAACTTTTCTCGATACGTAAGGTTAGCCCACAATGCCTTGTGTTTCTCACTCCGATAACTTATTGTTCATCAGACGTGACATGAGAAGTCGGAGATTAGCTAACGTTAGCCAACCAATTTATAAATACAAATAAAATAAAAAAATAAAAACATTGAAATATTAATTTCAGCATTCGAATAGTATTGATTTTTTTACTATTCGAATTATATTCGACTTTCGGAATTCGTTCCAACAGCCCTATTGTGAATCAACTATTTAAGTAAAGGATTCGTAGGCTTTAAAAAGGTCAAAGTTATTACCTGAGAATGTAAAAAAGCAGCCAGGATGGGAATATGGTTCCCGCTAAGAAGTGTTTGAAACAGGAGACCAAAATAAAAGAGGATCCAGGGAAGACAAATTGACTATAATAGCCTCAAAACACAATAGTAGAAGAACAAAATGGCCATTTTAGAGCATCCAGTCTATAGAGCCTGTGTTGAAGTGGAATTTGAGACTTGGGCAAAGGCTCAACTGTTACAGGTTGAGGAATTTCTCATGCAATAGCTGGCAGGTTGGAACATGATTCAGTCTTTAGATTCTGGGGTGAAAAAAGAACCTCTTCGTACCACAAACAGGCTGCCTCACCCTAACCTGTAATAACAGCATTAGAGTAAAGCCTGGGATGTGCACAGAGGGTAAACAGCAAAACTGCAGCTTTGTTAATGTGGGACTCATTCTGTGTTCTGTTGAATCTTACAATGTAGTCCTTTAAAACATAAAAAATGGTTTTAGGGCTGCAACAAACCAAGGCGATGTGTCCAAATTTCTGGTTTTATCAGAACCACAATTAAAATATTTAGCCTCCTGTCAGATATGAAGAAAACCAGCAAATCCTCACATAGGCATTTTTGCTTGAACGATTACAGAAATAATTAATCAATGATCAAAATAGTTAATTTTCTGTCAGTCGACTAATCATTTAAGCGCTGAATGATTTAACGGTTCATCCATTAGCCTACTTTTAGTTAATTATTTCAACAGTTTTTACATTACTTTAAGCTAACTGTTTCAACTGTTAAGCTAACAATTTCAACTGTTTCATTACATTAAGCTAACTATAAACTGTATCAGTTGCCTTTAGCTAACTGTTTTTCACCCGTTATCCACTAAAAAGACTATTTCAACTGTTTATCAGTTACCTGCAAAGTTAGTTGTTATTTAAACTATACATGCTAACGTTTATTTTCCAACTGTTTCATTAGCCTACTTTTAGCTTAATGTTTTCCCCATTATTTTGTAACTATTTTAAACATTTTCCCTATTACTTTTAGCTAACCCAAATCAATTGGGATGACTGATGGCTCTTTTAGATGACATTAAGAGAAACACAAAATGGATATAACCAAACAGGTGATGTTATAGCTAGCTAGGGCATCTGCAACAGTCAAAACAAGTTCATTATAGCCTTGTGTCCACCAAGCAGTCCGGTTCAGTTCCGCTGAGTTTGTTATACTGTACATGTTATAGCAGAACGGTTATTTTTACGTTTCCATTGTCTAAAGTTGTGAATGGTACTGGTAAAAAATGCTCCATTTAGGCTGTAGACTAATCTTAAATGACAGTTTGGCCATTTGTCACAAAGGGTGCCCAGATCCAGTTTTGGGCACCCTGCCCTTAAATGATGTGAGCACATCACTGGTATACAGAGTGTAGACTACACTCAAACTGTAATTTCCCCATTGGGGATCAATAAAGAGTATACATTAAAAAAATAAAAAGCACCAATTGGTCTGCAGGCTTCAACACTAAGGTTAAACTAAAAAATAACGGAACTCTTGTGACGCTGCTGACGCACACTTACCAAATCACCCCGAAGGGAGCAAATTATTAAAGATTTTAGACCAACAAAACGTATTTGGCAGCTAGGATCTGATAAAAAAAAAAACGTCAAGCTGATTTTTTTTTTCTCGTCTAACAAAAAATAGATAATTGAAAAGCAAAATCTAGCCTATACTTTTAAAATAGCCTTAGCTAATCAGCTAACGTTACAGCTCGCAAAAAGAAGTGTAATTTCTGAACATAGCAAAACTGAAGACAACTTTCTGTGATGTTGATAAAATCAACCAATAAAACACCAAACTTCGAATCATGTAGCATACCTCGGGGGTAATGTTTAAATAAATTAAGTTTTAATAAGTTAATTTCACTTTTAGAGGTAGTTAAACGTTTTAAAATGATGGAAAACTATTTGCAATTTCAAATGAATTATGAAGTCATAGCCTAATTGATTTAGGCTTAGCCTACTTACCGACTGCAAAGCAGAATCCGAGTGCAAAAAGCTGGAGAATAATTCTATTCATCTTGGAAAAAGGACAGAAATAAGGTAACAAACTCGACTTTCTGGCGAGGGTGCCTGCAACTACTGAGACGCAAACCGTTATAATGTTTGAACAAACAACAAACGTTCTCCCCACCATTTATAATCTCCCACACCCACCCAAATGTCACCGTTATCCAATCAGATATCCACCCAGTTTTTTTTTAGCTCACCCACCTGTGGGAATCACGGTACTGGGGGATATTACATTCCAGCAGGAAGTTAATGTGTGGAAAAGCTGCGAAAACAGGGAATTGGTGATTTTAAGGTGAGGTATTTAACCCCTTATGTGTCATTACAATATATAGATTTATAGTGTTTTGGTGGTGCTGAAAAGTGACTTACATGTTGTTTATGGCCCCTAAGCCACTAAGTACATTTATTTAAGGATTATCAATATTTGTCTTCCTGGTGCAGTTACCCACGGCACCTCTTGCTCAAAGTGACTCAGTTAACAGATCACGATCAGTACCCCAGTCTATCATGGTCTCTTAAATCTTTCGTTCTCCCATGTGATGAGGCAGCCTCACTTCACTTAATTTCAAGAAAAAAACTTTGGAGTTAAATTATTTACATAAACAAGTCTGGTCTTACCCAGAGTTAGTCACCAAACAGTTTACTGTGTCTCTGTTTGTCTCTTAGTGTTTTCCAACAGCCTTAGGGAGAAACGATAAAAGCATTTAATAAATGACTGAAAAGTGGAGCCTTGGGTGAGGAAATGTGTTTGTACACATCAGTCACAAAAGGACAGGACATTTTTTGCAATTATAAAATGAGATCTTCAGAGTCATCGTTTTGAAATACTTTGCTGAGAGGGAGGCTGTTTGGGCCGGTGAAATGCCTCTATTGTTTTGCCCACAGATCCTCAGAGTTTCTCAACTGTTGTCACTTGATAAGAGGGCGTGTGGGAGAAGGCAGCCAAACTAACCCTGATTCCATCTGTCACAGCTATAACAATAAAAGTCAATATGCAAATCCAAACTGGGCAGAAGTAGATAAGGTGGAACCAAAAGCAGGGAAGTTTATATATTAACATATAGTGCCCTATAAAAAGCAGAACATCTCATGTTTTGTTGTTTTGCAACATGAAATCACCTGATCAACAGAAAAAGACCTTTTAAAGTGGAAACAGATCAGTACAAAGGGATCTAAAATAAGAGACGAGTCAGCGCGGAGACCAAGAGACCTATGACACTTCATAAGCTTCAGAGGCTGAGATTGGATAAACTGCATACAACTACAGTAGGACTGGTGCTTTATGGGAAAGAGGCAAAGATAAAACCACTCCTAAAACAAGAGTCAAGAGTTTTAGACCGTAGTCTGTTTGCTAATTAGCACTAAAAGTACAGCGGAGGCAGATGGGAATGTCATTACAGTAGTTTAGCAGGTATTTGGTGTTGGACAATTTGAAAATGTCCTTTAAGTTATCATTATTCATCCTATCATCGTTTGTTTCACATTATGAATGTGTGTACAAACTTTTAAGACAATCCATCCGCAAGATGTCAGATATTTCTATCAAAACTAAATGTCAACCTCATGGTGGTGCTGGAGGAAAAGTCAGGGGATCAGCAGTCAGTAGAATTCATCCTCTGGGGATCATGAATGTCTGTACCAAATTTCATTGCAATGCATTTAATAGTCGTCGAGGTATTTCAGTGTGGACCAGAACAACCAACCGACTACTTACAGTGCCTTGCGAAAGTATTCGGCCCCCTTGAACTTTTCGACCTTTTGCCACATTTCAGGCTTCAAACATAAAGATATAAAACTGTAATTTTTTGTGAAGAATCAACAACAAGTGGGGCACAATCATAAAGTGGAACGAAATTTATTGGATATTTCAAACTTTTTTAACAGATAAAAAACTTGGGCGTGCAAAATTATTCAGCCCCTTTACTTTCAGTGCAGCAAACTCTCTCCAGAAGTTCAGTGAGGATCTCTGAATGATCCAATGTTGACCTAAATGACTAATGATGAAAAATAGAATCCACCTGTGTGTAATCAAGTCTCCGTATAAATGCACCTGCTCTGTGATAGTCTCAGAGGTCCGTTTAAAGAGCAGAGAGCACCATGAAGAACAAGGAACACACCAGGCAGGTCCCAGATACTGTTGTGGAGAAGTTTAAAGCCTGATTTTGATACAAAAAGATTTCCCAAGCTTTAAACATCCCAAGGAGCACTGTGCAAGCGATAATATTGAAATGGAAGGAGTATCAGACCACTGCAAATCTAGGAAGACCCGGCCGTCCCTCTAAACTTTCAGCTCATACAAGGAGAAGACTGATCAGAGATGCAGCCAAGAGGCCCATGATCACTCTGGATGAACTGCAGAGATCTACAGCTGAGGTGGGAGACTCTGTCCATAGGACAACAATCAGTCGTATACTGCACAAATCTGGCCTTTATGGAAGAGTGGCAAGAAGAAAGCCATTTCTTAAAGATATCCATAAAAAGTGTTGTTTAAAGTTTGCCACAAGCCACCTGGGAGACACACCAAACATGTGGAAGAAGGTGCTCTGGTCAGATGAAACCAAAATCGAACTTTTTGGCAACAATGCAAAACGTTATGTTTGGCGTAAAAGCAACACAGCTCATCACCCTGAACACACCATCCCCACTGCCAAACATGGTGGAGGCAGCATCATGGTTTGGGCCTGCTTTTCTTCAGCAGGGACAGGGAAGATGGTTAAAATTGATGGGAAGATGGATGGAGCCAAATACAGGACCATTCTGGAAGAAAACCTGATGGAGTCTGCAAAAGACCTGAGACTGGGACGGAGATTTGTCTTCCAACAAGACAATGATCCAAAACATAAAGCAAAATCTACAATGGAATGGTTCACAAATAAACATATCCAGGTGTTAGAATGGCCAAGTCAAAGTCCAGACCTGAATCCAATCGAGAATCTGTGGAAAGAACTGAAAACTGCTGTTCACAAACGCTCTCCATCCAACCTCACTGAGCTCCAGCTGTTTTGCAAGGAGGAATGGGCAAAAATTTCAGTCTCTCGATGTGCAAAACTGATAGAGACATACCCCAAGCGAAGAAGGCTAAGTTACCAAACTGGCTGCTCTATATCAGCTTTAACGGGTCTTGTCAAGTTAGAGCTTTAATGAATCTCCAACGGAATTTGTAACATTCTTGCTAACCTCAGCACAGACTGAAGTGTTACACATGGAGTGTAAAGACACTAGAACCACATATATTATATATGAACAATACATGTTTTTTTAGAGTATGTTTTTATGTGTTGCCTCAGTCTCGGTGGCTGGTATATTTCCTTAATAGTTTTGTCTAGTAGAAAAAAAAAATCTGTGTGTGGAAAATAGAGCAATATGGCCTCTGGGTGTGGCTGAACATGTTCCATGACTGCAGTATGAGCCGCTGAAACTGACAATGTTATTACAATGCAAACACTCTCAGAGCTGTTTTCTTGCCACATTTGGAGATTTGTTTCCAGCCAAACACACAGACACCTTTGTCAGACTATTGGAGGAAGAGTCTGCTCTTGTACAAAAACTGGAGACACTCATCAGCTACAAAAATGGGGGATTCCTCTACACAAAGTTAAAAGGAGTTACAGAGAGAAAAGGAGAAGGGCAGGTCCCAAGCTGTGGTTTGAGGTTATCCTGAGTCATAATGGAATCACCTCCTCTTCTCCCTCTGGAAAAACTGACAGGACACGCCACATGAAGACAACTTAGTCCTGCCAGTCATTTTTTGCCATAGACAGCTGCCGGGCAGAGGGGGAAAACAAGTTTGTATGAGTCATATGTAAATATCCATACGTTTCTATGGCTTGAACTGGATCTAGTATGGATTGTGTACTAGATATATTGTGCTTATTTGTAATTTCCATTCTGACTTATCAACTATATCAAAAGACTAACGGACTTCCAAAAGCTAATTTAAAAAGTAATTACAAAAGCCTGACTGAGATCTTATCAATGCAGTTAGATGGCGTTAATTTGTTTTTGTGCATGTTTCCCAACCAATGCTGTTACTCAGTCATGTGAAACCACACCCAGAATCCAGACAACCATAATTTTCTCTATCACCACAGGGAATCTTCCTACAACCTCAAAAACACATCAACACTAAGAATGCAGCTACAGTTGTTTAATAATTCCTCTGTGTTACAGTACATCTTCATATTTATGATTTAAATCCAACTGCTACAATAAGTAGTGCTTTGGACATATTTAAATGTAGTTAAATTAAGTTCTCTACTGACACTATGTGGCAGGAGGGCAGAACTGCACTCTTAAAGATAAAGTACAAAAGAGTATGAAAAGAAAATAGAAGTTTATTGAGAATTCTGAATCCTGCTCACCCTTCCACAGTAGCAGAAAGACAACAACACAGACAGTCATTAGTTAAAATCTGGACACATAAATACCGCTTCTCTTGTATCATGAAATCCAAAAACAATCTATTCCAGTCACACAAACTTAAAGAGGGGAGGGAGTGAAGAAAGGGTAGCTGAGTCTCTGCCCCACTGCTTCAGAAACAAACAAAAAATAAGCGGCTGGTGGTCGGTCTATCTCTGACCCTGAACATAAATAATGGGACTGTGCTGTGGAGAGACACCAGTAGGATCAGTGCAGTGGTGGAGTGAGCTGAAGGATTCAGATTGTCTAAATTCCTCTTTCTCCTGGTCTCCTCCTTGATCTTCACAGGAATAGTTTGACATTTTGGGAAATATTTGCATTTAGCCAGAGAGTTAGATGAGCAGACAGACACCACTCTCATATCTGTACTTTAAATATAAAGCTACCACCACCAGTAGCCAGTGAGCTCAGCTTAGCAAAAATACTAAAAACAGGGGAAAACAGCTAACCTGGCTCCGTCCAATGGTAATAAAATCCACCTACCAACAACAAGTTTAGTTGTTTGTTTAATACGTACAAAAAAAGTGTAAAAACTATTTGCATTTTTGTCATGGGCCGGATAATTTCTTTGCAGGGACCAGTAACTTCCTGGAGTCACTACTGGTTGCCAATCAACTGCTAATCAGCTCTAAGCCCCTCTAAAACGGCAAATTGTCATTTGCATTTTTGTACCGATTATACAAGATATAATGCGTTAATTAGTGATTTTTAGCTATTAGAAGCAACTCTATAGCTAACTAACACTTTATATTTCATTTGTTTAACCTGTACAAGTGTTTGAGTGTAAAAACGACTGGTTGTGGTGTTAAAGCCCGGTCTTGGCTTGGACTAGTAACTTCCTGGAATGAAACAATGGTTGCCTAGCAACTACTAACCGGCGCATAACCCTCTGTAAACCTGTGAAATGCTGCGAAAATTGGCTGCTAGGAGGATTTTGTTACCTTAGGACAGAACTAGCCAGGCTAGCTGTTTTCCCATTACCGATAACCATGTTAAGTAAGGTTAACCAGCCGCTAGCTAGTCTTCTGCTCTGCTCTCTGCCAGAAAGCAAATATGTGTATTCCCCAAAATGTCAAACTCTTTATTTTAGGGAGATGAGCTACGAGGGAAGGGGGGTGATAATACAAACACAGCTAAGCCAGCTGCTGCAGGAGGGGACACGTCTCAGAAAAATGTAGCACAGGTTATATTTTTACTTCAGGACCAATACAGACAGTTGTTTGACACACGCACAGACAGCTGGAGAAATGACGCAGCCTGATTACAATTGTCTTAACGATTCATAATTCATGTTAGTTAAATCTATTTCTACTTTTACTTTCTAACAGCAGAAAAAAACAAAACATTGTTGCTTGTGTCTCTTGAAAACCAAAAACAATCTGGGTGTGTTCTCTGAATCTTAAGGCAAATTTAACAGAAAACTTTGTGCAGCAACACCACAAAACAGACAAACCGGTAACCAAATTCTTTCAAACGAGTCATACAGAAAGACCCCCACCGTCCAAACTGTCTCTGCGAGTGCCAGCCTGAGTGTACATGCATGGGGGGGGGGGGGGGGGGGGGGCTAATGGGAAGAGGAGGCTTCCACCACCCTTTACCAAACTGTGCCAAATACAGAACAAACGCAGAGCCAGAGGTGAAAGCTGACTCAGCCATTGCACTTTCTTTAGCTTTCCGCCCAACAGCCCTGGACATAAAACCTTTTCTACGAGGAAAAGTTCCCTGTAGTGTCCCACTGATTATATAACTGTATCATCAGCGTGCTCCGTGAACAGCAGCAGCAAGAAGCCCCTGGATTGTTCAGCTTCCTCTTAGCCTCACCTCCTGTTTTTGGCACTGATGAGTTTGGTAAGGTACATGCATGGAATCCCAAGTGTGTGGATGCATTCATGTATTTCTGTATGTATGAGCGCGCGCGCACGCACGTGTGTGTGTGTGTGTGTGTGTGTGTGTGTGTGTGTGTGTGATTAAGATCATGGCTGTGCGTTTTTATGTCTCCCTCACACTCAAAAATCTTTACACTTTTTCATTTGCCCTAATCTAAACCAAAATAATACAGTCTTCAGGTTTGGGAGGGGGCACCTGAAAAGCTTTGTAAAATGCAGGTGACCCCTCCCCTTCTGATGGTAATTCTTTCCTGTCTTCTCTCTCTACGAATCTTCCTCCTCCATCTCCTCTGTCTAGGGTGCTCTAGCGGATGGCCTTGACGGGGCTCTTGAAGCTGGAAGCGGCTTGCAGCTGCAGCTGGTAGGCCATGGGATGGATCTTGAACCCGTACAGCCTGGAGAAAGAAGAAAGTGACAAACAGGAGTGAGTGTTTCTTCTGGCCACTGTTAATCAAACATGATTATAAAGTCCAGAGTGGCACAAAAGCATCAAATATTAACTTCAAATAAAAATCGATGAAATGTAACACAAACACACTGAAATTCATGAGGCTGTGTACATTATGATCAGTGCTGTATTTGCTTTTAGGGAGAGAGCAGTGATATATGATCTTAAGCTCTCACTGTGAGAATCTAATTGGCAGATTAATCGATTGTGAACAAAAATTGTAACTTGCAACCCTAATAACTAACTCTGACACTAATTTGAGTACATCCACCAGCCTACAGTGTAGGGCTACATCATTTTGACTACAATCATCAGGGCGATCAACAACACATGTTCTATTTCATCAGTCGGGTCCACATGATTCACAGTATTTGGTCCCAATTAGTATAAATGCTGCGATTGGTGGACTCTTTCCTTATGATGTGTTATATTTCTTATGGTGAGAACAGTTAGACACAGCTTGCTCCAAAACATACACAGATTGGTCGGAGTGCAGACATCACTGCTGCTACATCCATTATTTTTACAGTCTCTGCCTGCTGTTCTAACCTTGGGACAAACTGGTTAGCGGGCCTCTTGGGCCTGTACTCAGGGTGAACCATGAAGAGCATGTGGGGGAAGCCAGTGCCAAAATAGGCTCCATCTGTGTGGTGGTGCCTGGAGGACTTGGGTGTGTAGACGTCCATACATTTAGGACAGTACAGCTTCACCATGGCCTCTCCTGGGATGTCTGACAGACCTGTGGAGGAAGAGGAGGAGGGACAGAGGGAGGAAGAAACTGGTTAAGATATGAGAGTAAATCTACTATTAGAACCCAAACGATAAAGGATTTTTAAGGCCGATAGATACAAATATTTGGTGATTTAAAAATCCAATATTCCGAATATATCAGCCGATATATTATATTATATTATTTATTTATATTATTATTATTATTTTTTTTTTAAATCCAGAAACGCGTAACAAAACATAAACAGATTTCCCTAACATTAGTTATTTGTAGTTATTTATGAGTCCTCACTAAAATAATAATAATAATGTTTGTTTTATTGTCACAACAGAACAGAGGAACATCAAAATATATTAAAGTTCTGATAAATACAATGTATAAAAATACAAACTTAAGCTATGAAACTTAAAGGGTTAAACATGAGTGTTGCCAACAGGGATGTTGTAGAGCGCCCTCTGGTGGACAAACTATACAACGCCAACACTCAACAACAACACTGGTTGAAGGTTGTTTTTATTTTATTTTTTAAATATTCATTTATCGGCCATTATAAATGCTGATACCAATAGTTTGGAAAATGCCTAATATCGGCCGATAATATCAGCCCGCCGATATACCGGTCGGGCTCTATCTACTATATCTAAGATAGAGACAGCACTGGAATGCTGGTAGTACAGTACAAATACTTCTTAGTTCCTTCCAGGTATTTTCATCAATTTTATCATCACACCCATTTGCATTTGAATAGAAACAAATGGCGCAATTTGAGTTGCACTGTGAGATTTGTCACAGACAGCCAGGACACCATAAATAAATTGCTAAAAACAGACCACATATTTTAAGTAAAAAAAGATTCCCAGACATTCCCAAACCAAAACATCAGTCTAATACCCCTCTCCCACTGGCCAAAAAACCCACTTACACCCACTACCATCTGGCTTTTGTCTGCAGTGGGAAAGGTTACAATTGACATTCACTCCCGGGACAAATGACTCTGCAGTAGGCACGGTATTTATCGGCTCCAAACAGCAGTGACGGAAATAGTACACCCAGGTGGATACACTAATTTTTGGCCATTTTCCGGTGCAATGCATCACCTCCATTGGTAACTTCTGTCATCTTGTTTCCACCCAAGCAGTGCTTGAACACCAAATTAGTTGGCACCAATAGTCTACAGGAAACCCCTATATGGCCCATATGAAACCCAGAAGTGTTGTTTCCTGTGAACTTTTATGATTGAAATATTGTCTGCAGCCCAAGTGGATGAAATTAAGCTTGGTTGCTAAAAGTTGCATTTTGGGCAATTTTAGCAATTAGCATAATTAACTAGTTAAGGTGACACAGCAGAACGTGTGGGGCATCGTGGGGTAGAGTGGCAGTTGACAGGTGGGATAAGGGTGAGGAAGGGTGGACTTCGTATCATTGCTCATATAATCTTTTTTTCTCTCTGTAACAGCCACTGACTGTAGGCTAATGTGTCAACAAAATTAAACAAGAATTTTAAACCTGGCTTTATCCAATGTTCAGATTTCAATTCTGGACATTTATGCAAATTAGCGCACATTTAATAAGATAATGCCTCATTTGCATATTTAAACATGACATTTCAGAGAACTTGTATAGTTTATTTAGTAATGCATTTTTTTTTTGTCATTTTCTTAGCCTATTCACCTGCGGTGTCCCCAAAATAAGCTAAATGGGGGGGGGAGGGGGTCAGTAAGTGAGCGAGTGGTCCGAGGCGAGGAAGGTTTAAGTTTATAAGCAAACGTTTCAAGTAAATGTACAACACAGTTTTTTTTCTCCTTTTGAGCACTGTTATCAGAAAGCTGTAGCAGGAAAAGTTAACACCTGTTTTCCGGCGCATTCATGACGTTGAATGTGACACACCATAAAAAAAAATAAAAAAAGACAGGCATACTCGTATACTGGCAACAGAAAAGGGATCTATCGGCTATTTTTAGCAGATGTACTCGTGTTTAAACCCCCCGCATATACACACTATCGGTGGGAAAAGGGTATAAATGACCTCTGTGTGTGACACCAGTTCCTCAGCTAAGAACTGTTGCAGATATTTAATATATGCAAAGCCACGGACAGACTGTAGCTATAGTCCTAAATAACACTCTTTGAGTCAGATTATATTCAACATGAAATGTTGTGTTCCATTAAGATAGTGAACAAAGACTTAATGATAAGCTTAGAACAATGTGACACCTATAGACATAATGTTTATCACTATTATATAAGCCACAGCATTTTTATAGTTATCAGCTATCTTGTGGTGCTTTACCATATCTTGAAAACATGGACGTTTTGTATTTAAGAATGAATCTTTTTACTCACCGATAGGAAGCATAGGCTGATTCTCACAATAGACCCGGGGGCAATAGCCAAAATCTCCCTGTTGATACTTCTCCAACTGCAAGGTATAAAACAGGATATTATATATATATATATACACTATAAATTATAATAAGTGGCAAACAAGCCTCATTTAAAAATGGTCACTAAAAAAAGGAGGCTTTCACTCAGGGCTCAAATACTTAACATCTCTTTAACCAGTTGCCAAACTGTCTGTCCATCTTTTGCACTGTATTTTGAAATTTAGATCTGAAAATGATGCACCAGGGGAGTGTTGTTACAAGTGTGTTGTTACAGTAAAGACCAACGACAGTAAATAAAATATCGGACACAAATGGCCTCGAACCACAGAGGTGTTTTTGTCAGTCTTGTTTTTGACTGTCCTATATTCTAAGTTCCTTTTAGTTTGCCTAACTTTCTGTTTGATGACATAGAATTGTTGCTGCGCTACATCGTTTAAGTCACTTGGAGCAGATTTGCCTTTTTAGTAATAATACAAAACAAACATTTCGTTGTATATCATGAAAGGGAATTAAAGAATGTAAACACAAATACTGTTGGTATAACAAATATATATAATCCATCTAGTGTTGATGGTACTATCAGTAGGTCAAATCGGATGCTGAACTATGAATCCAAACCTATGCGGTAAATAATCAATGGTAGGGCTGTTGTTAGCCCCTTGCATCAAGTATTAACCCAGCTTTAGAGATAGTGAGCTGCCGAAACTGTGACTGACCGCTAATTGCTTTAAACAGTTATTGTAATAAAGTCCAACCATATTTATAAATTTTCCTATTCATCTCACACAAATTATCATTATCACCTCTTTTATTTAATATATAATAATAATAATAATACAACATTTTATTTATAAACGCACTTTACATTTAAAACAAATCTCAAAGTGCTACAGGGTAAAAGCATCAATATAAAAGCATAAAAACGGGAGAATAAAAGCAGCAACCAGCGAGGTTAATTTAAAAGTCATAGGTCCTGCTTGCTTGCTTATTTATTTATTTTTACACACACACACACACACACACACACACACACACACACACACACACACACACACACACACACACACACACACACACACACACACACACACACACACACACACACACACACACACACACACACACACACACACACACACACACACACACACACACACACACACACACACACACACACACACACACACACACACACACACACACACACACACACACACACACAGGAAAATAAGTATTTGAACACCCTGCTATTTTGCAAGTTCTCCCACTTGGAAATCATGGAGGGGTCTGAAATTGTCATCGTAGGTGCATGTCCACTGTGAGAGACATAATCTAAAAACAAAAATCCAGAAATCACAATGTATGATTTTTTAACTATTTATTTGTATGATACAGCTGCAAATAAGTATTTGAACACCTGTCTATCAGCTAGAATTCTGACCCTCAAAGACCTGTTAGTCTGTCCAAATGTCCACCTCCACTCCATTTATTATCCTAAATTAGATGCACTTGTTTGAGGTCGTTAGCTGCATAAAGACACCTGTCCACCCCATACAATCAGTAAGAATCCAACTACTAACATGGCCAAGACCAAAGAGCTGTCCAAAGACACTAGAGTCTAAATTGTACACCTCCACAAGGCTGGAAAGGGCTACGGGGAAATTGCCAAGCAGCTTGGTGAAAAAAGGTCCACTGTTGGAGCAATCATTAGAAAATGGAAGAAGCTAAACATGACTGTCAATCTCCCTCGGACTGGGGCTCCATGCAAGATCTCACCTCGTGGGGTCTCAATGATCCTAAGAAAGGTAAGAAATCAGCCCAGGACTACACGGGAGGAGCTGGTCAATGACCTGAAAAGAGCTGGGACCACCGTTTCCAAGGTTACTGTTGGTAATACACTAAGACGTCATGGTTTGAAATCATGCATGGCACGGAAGGTTCCCCTGCTTAAACCAGCACATGTCAAGGCCCGTCTTAAGTTTGCCAATGACCATTTGAATGATCCAGAGGAGTCATGAGAGAAAGTCATGTGGTCAGATGAGACCAAAATAGAACTTTTTGGTCATAATTCCACTAACCGTGTTTGGAGGAAGAAGAATGATGAGTACCATCCCAAGAACACCATCCCTACTGTGAAGCATGGGGGTGGTAGCATCATGCTTTGGGGGTGTTTTTCTGCACATGGGACAGGGCGACTGCACTGTATTAAGGAGAGGATGACCGGGGCCATGTATTGCGAGATTTTGGGGAACAACCTCCTTCCCTCAGTTAGAGCATTGAAGATGGGTCGAGGCTGGGTCTTCCAACATGACAATGACCCGAAGCACACAGCCAGGATAACCAAGGAGTGGCTCTGTAAGAAGCATATCAAGGTTCTGGCGTGGCCTAGCCAGTCTCCAGACCTAAACCCAATAGAGAATCTTTGGAGGGAGCTCAAACTCCGTATTTCTCAGCGACAGCCCAGAAACCTGACTGATCTAGAGAAGATCTGTGTGGAGGAGTGGGCCAAACTCCCTCCTGCAGTGTGTGCAAACCTGGTGAAAAACTACAGGAAACGTTTGACCTCTGTAATTGCAAACAAAGGCTACTGTACCAAATATTAACATTGATTTTCTCAGGTGTTCAAATACTTATTTGCAGCTGTATCATACAAATAAATAGTTAAAAAATCATACATTGTGATTTCTGGATTTTTTTTTAGATTATGTCTCTCACAGTGGACATGCACCTACGATGACAATTTCAGACCCCTCCATGATTTCCAAGTGGGAGAACCTGCAAAATAGCAGGGTGTTCAAATACTTATTTTCCTCACTGTATATATATATATATATATATATATATATATATATATATATATATATATATATATATATATATATAGTCAACATCAGTGTTTAAAGTTTAATCTCACATGGTGTATACAATTTTTCACCCTGTCAAGAAGCAAATAATGGAAAAACAGCTTTTCTAATGCAGACAGGGGTAGTGGATTTTCCTGGCACTTACCATCTGTGCGATGCCTCGGTTAGTGAGGATGTAGCGTGCGTGGATGAGGCCGTACAGCATCTCAGCTGCCTGCTCGATCAGGTCACTCTGGTTGGGATTGTCCTCCAGCTCTTCATCTGAAGACAGAAGGAAACAGAGAACATTGGTTGGTGTGCAAATTTCTTTTTGATAGTTTACAGAGATGTAAAACTGTGCCAAGAAAGATTTTCAAATGGATAATGTATATTATTATTGCTTGCATTTAACCCTCCTGTTGTCCTCGGATCTAATTTGACCCATTTTCAAAAAGTTTCTATATCAGTAATTTGGGTTTCTTTCAACCAAATGTTCCCAACAAAAAAAATATAACAGATGGTTCCATACAACGCTCTTCACATGTAACATAAATAAGTTTACTACTTTTGTTGAATTTCATAGCATTTGAAAAAAAAAAATTGAAAAAATAACATTGATAAGAGTGACAAAAATGTCAGAAAAAAAAGCTTTAAAAAACGGGGGGGGGGGGGGGGGGGGGGGTCAAAAAGCGCAGAAATAAATCGACAAAAATGACAAAGTGACAAAAACTTGGAAGAAAGTGTCAAAAACACCGGGGGAAAAGCGACGAAAGTGCTGAAAAAGACAACTAAAACATTGAGAATTTGAGGCCTTTATTGGATTGGACAGCTTAGACATGAAAGAGGAGAGAGGGGCAATGACATACAGCAAAGTGCCGCAGGTCGGAGTCAAACCTGCAGTCGCTGCGGCGAGCACTGAGCCTCTGTACATGGGGTGCACGCTCTTCAGCGCTTCGTTAATTTTAAATTTTTGCCCCAAAAAAACAAAAAGTTGCATGGTCAACAGGAGACAACACAAGGGTTAAAGAAGAATAGGGACACAATATGTTTCTAAACATTTTCTATTCTTTGAAATGGCATAAAACAAAGACAACAGCAGTTTAGTGGGAGCCTGAAGAGCAGGTAAAATAACTTGCATGCTTTCAAAGATCTTGTAAAAAATGTTCAATGACTTTGAGGGGGAAAAAAACCTGTACTGCTGGATGTGTTCAAATATTTGTAATCATCTGACAAGAGAGAAACAACCTTCACAGCAGCTGAGCAGGATAAACAGCCTTAAAGCAAAACAATGCGGAGCTCAAACGCTCATTCTCATTTTTGTTCAATAGATGACAAGGGCAAGATGGGTAGAAAGCAACACTTGCTTTGTCTCCTTTGTGGTGCAGGGAATTAATTCCCCCGAAGATCCACTTCCAAAGAATTTTATTTCTTTTTTTCTTTGGAAACGGATGACATGTGCAACAGTGCTCAACAAAGAGCAGCATGTGGTACAGTCAGGATCACTAATGTGGTGGAATTTCCAAAAACACCATGCTGTGTTATGATGAGACTAAGGGATAGCTTAGATCATCATGATCATCATCATCATGACATTCATAGGTCACAGGTCAGGGGACGAGAATATTCAGCCAGTCTCTAATAACCAAACCTGTTCATGTATAATTATGTTTGTCTCTCTTTGGGTTTTTTTGTGGGCATTTTAGGCCTTTATTTATACAGGACAACTGAAGACATGAAAAGGGGAGAGAGAGGGGGAATGACATGCAGCAAAGGGCCACAAGCCGGAGTCAAACATGACATGAACATAAGATACAGACCTGGTTCAAGGTCCAGGATCATGTCTAGGGCCTGGCGGTAGTGGGGGACCTGCTCATTGAGCCCTGTCAGGTTGAACTTGTCCTGGATGTAGTCTTCATCCACCTTTAGTTGGAGAAATCAGGTGAGACAACGGATTATTCGGAAAGAAGTTAGCATGGCATAAAACTGACAGCATAGGTTCACATTTTTTAAAGTCTATGCCAAAAGGTCCATTTAAGAGTTGTTAATCGCTGTAATCATTCCTCCTGTACATACCAGCAGTGAAGAGAACCCTTCCAAATGTTATACTAAGAGCTGGGGTTTAAAATCCATAGTCACAAACTGGCGATACATTACGTGGGGATGTCTTCAGGACCAGTATGAACATGAGAAATGATACCAGGGACCAGTAACTCTTTCAAAGTAAATATGGGCATGGGAGTATTGTTTAAAGCTAAACTTGAAAAACCGTGAACCTATTTAATAAGGAACAAGGGGTAAGAGCAGGATTGTTTCAGGACCATGTTGTTGAAAGTGTGAAAATACAAACTCACTGAATGGTAAGAAATGTTCTTAGCAACTCAAAGGCTTGGAAAAACGACATCAAGCAGGTGTGTAAAGTAACAAATGAAGCAATGATTTATTCAGTCAGTTCAGAGCATCTAAACCCAGGGATGCAGCACACCTGCTTCCTCACTCATCTTCAGCAACTGAGATTGTTTCTATTACATTTATTGGAAGAAACCTTTGTTATTTTACAGTTGCTTGACACCATTCTTTCTAATCGTGTAGGTCACTTTGAAGACTTCCTACCACCAAGTGAGCTCCTATAATAATGTAGGACCTGACACATAAGTACACAGGCATAGATCAGGACTAGATGTGGCTATGTCCCTGTGTGTGGTGAAAGTAACAGTAAGCAAGACACGTCAATATGGAGTGCAATACGTCTCACACGCTCTCTCTCTCTCTCTCTCTCTCTCTCTCTCTCTCTCTCTCTTCCCCCCCCCAACCGGTGGAGGAAGATGGCCGCCCACCTAGAGCCAGGTTCTGTTTGAGGTTTCTGCCTGTTTAAAGGAAGTTTTTCCTCGCCACTGTCGCACCAAATGCATGCTCTTGAGGGAATTGTTTGGTCTCTGTAAATTATAGTGTGGTCTAGTACTACTCTATCTGTAAAGATGAGTTGACACTATAAATAAACTTGAATTAAATTAGTTCTGCTTAAAACTAAGTCCAGCTTCTAGTTGGACTTTATTTTAATATGTCACTACATGGATGTCAACAATTAATAGTTACTCAGACTCACCTCACAGAAAAACTCATTCCCCCTCAGTCCACAGAACCAGGAGATCCATGACACTTCCTCTGAACTGCTCATCTCTGAAGACCTATAAAGAGACATGTGAAAATACTCAGGTATATTAATCAACTACATCAACACTGAATTCAGACTTAACATAATAATAACTATAATAAGACTAACTGCCAGTGTCAAATTCATATATTCAACGGATGAGATTCCTTCAGTATTTTCACAATGATAGCTTATCCAAAAACAATATGATACTGATCATATGAAGAGTAACTGAATAAAGCAATAGCTTCTGCCCGAACCTGATGAAGGCTAGGCTAAACAGCTAGCTAATGTTATTTTCTTAACACTGTTCGTTTTATGAAATACTCGTTGCAGTAGTTTGTACTTCCCGAATCTGTCGAAAACATGTTATGAGAGATGAATCGAACCTTTAATGTGTGGTCATATATCTATGTTCGACGACAAACGGTTACCAAATATTTTTTTCTCCCAGGATGGCGAAGGCATGTCCCGCCCTACTCTGCCTCTGATTGGTATTCTACCCTAACCAATCCCACTCCTCTTGCCTAAACCTAACCAACTCAACCAGAGCACACAATGAGCATTAGCCAATCAGAGGGAGAGTATGGCGGGTCATGCCCGCCCATTCCCTCACCATCATAGGAAAAGTATTTTCGGCAAACGATTAAAGTAGCCAACGTTAGCTCACTAAGCTAAACCCCACTAGCGGCTAGGACCCAAACTGAAATTCAATATGGCGCATCGTTAGAAAATAGGCCTTATGATAAAGATTAGCTCTTTTTGGAGCTGCCCTCGCCTCTGCGTTTAAACGTCTCAATGCGGTTACATGAGTGATTCTGCCAACTTACCCGGCTTTCAACTTTTATACTCCTTAAAAAATCCGACAGATCGAAAATGTAGCAATCTCACCGGTGTAAATAAGATGGACACCACCTCCCAGTTCACCCTCTACGTTCTTCTTCTTCCTACACAGACTCGGAGACAGCATACAGCGCCGATTATGCACTGCTGCCGCCCACTGGTTACTACTAAACCGTCTCTGTAGATATGTTACGTGCTGTGCATATTAAGAGAACGGTGCTGTGTAGGTCTTATGATTCCTCCATGGCTGTGCCGAGAGTCAGACCGTGGAAGTTTTCCGTCACAAACATGGATGTATTAAGAGAACAGTAACAAAGCGCAAGCGAGACTTATATCCATTTTTTCCCACGTATTTATATGCTTGTAACCACAGTTGTAACGTTTTAGACTAATGGCGTCAGTAGTGACGCCCGAAGCCCAACACAGTTGAGAAAATTGAAAGTAATAAAGTCTCCCCTCTACATCCTTTTTCTGGTTAATTGGTTATTTGCCAAAGGATTGATTACTGGTTACGTCTTCTTTATGTTGCACTGCATGGATGTATCATGGATGCATTAAGAGAACGGGATGTATTAAGAGAACTGCCATCTTCTGGAGTTTTAGTCATGGACGTATTAAGGTTTTGGTTAACTGGTTACTTCTTTTTTTGTGTTTATAACGGCTGCTTGCAGCTTTTATCTTGCACTATTTCTATCTACTGGAGTTAGTTAACTTCTATACATAGACCATATAAAAACAATGTATTATTTACAGTCATTGCTAGTGTTCAGTATGTCAGATTTTCCTCAGCAGTCCTGTTCTCATTAGAAAGCTAAACAAGCATCTTCTGCCTTGCCCATGTCCACTTTCACCACACTTCAAAATGTCCTTCACTCTTGCTTGTTAGCCCAAATCGTTAAATTTATTCCAACATGTCATTTCTCTATGAAACATATTTTCTTGCAACTTAGCACATGCTCTACAGTTTCTGGTACCTCGCGATTATTCCAAAAAACAGTTGGCTTCTTCATATAACGCCACTGGTTACTTTCAGTACAACACATTATTTAAAGGTTTGTTTAAGTCAGTCTTGTATATCACACTACTTTTCTTGGTAAGACCCGCCCCTGCGTGGCAGCTGAGTGGTTGACGTCAGCAAGGTTAAGGTGAGGGCGATGACTTCCGAGTGGTTAGGGTGTATCTGATGTAACGCATGTCATATGTTCTATGTATTTTGTATTGTATTTGACTGTAATGCGTTATATAAATAAATAAAAAAACAATTTCCGAGTGGTTAGGGTCAGGATAGCCCCATTGTGCGAGCATGGACGCCTGGCCAATCCTTGGGCTTGAATGCTACACAGGGCGTGTCTTGCCAAGAATAGCAGTAGGATTCATATTAACGCGGTTAGCACCTGTATTTTCATACTTTACCCCTCCCTTTTTCAAGAAAATGCATCAAGTTTGGAGTTGTTTTTTTTTTCCAAATTAAAAACAGCCCAAAGACATTTATACTCTTTGCATTAATTGTAATGTAATAAGGTCTACATAATTATATTGACTTGAAAAATAAATGTCAGGACAATAGATCATTAGATTCCTTTCATGTAGAACATTTTGTGAAACACAGGTTTAACTAAGAATATAAAAATTATAGCAGCATTCCTATGATGCTGGCTCACTGGTATGGTTTATGACACACCTCTACATAGAATTAAACGATCATCATTATTTTCCTGCAATGACATGTCAAAACATATATAATGAGAAAGGTATTTCACCTTGAACTTTTTTCACAATTGTAGAAGAAAAATGAGACATGCAATTATTTTTTTCCATTAAATCAAAAGTAGTTTATTTATCTTTGCCTTCTCTGTATAACTTTATTATAATAAGACACTTCTCTGCTTGTACATTGCTCCCTTGAACTAAAAATGGCAACATTTGTTTGTGGGAATGTAAGTTGGGGTAGACAAAACTTAGATACATACCAATATACATACATGTGTGTATATTACGGTTCCATTAATAAAACCAGAAATGCTATAAAAAAAAAACAGTTTGAACCACTCAAAGTACCTTGGTAATGCTGGAAAACCGTACAATCTTTGAGTAATTTTTCTGGAATACACTATTTGTGTTCTTTTAACATGGGTACATGAAATAATGCGCACATCAACATTAAGAGTTAAGGAGGGATGAAGGACTCTTTGAGCCAGTGTTAAGTGTACAGCTATCAATGTATAAACCAGTAACAGACAAGGCAAGCTGCACCCATGGGTGTGTTCATGCTTAGAAGAGAGGGAAAAAAAATATGTCCAACTTCACTTGCCTGCAGAAAAATGTATGATTAAATTACACAAAATAAAAGGGGTGAAGTTCTCCACAGCATGTTCTTCATTTCGAGGACGAACATATACACACAGCTGAATGTATACATGTGGATGTATTTAAGAAACAGTAGAATTGTCTTAATAATGGTTAAATCAAGTGTGGGCAAACAAGGCAGAAAGTGCTTGCCATTCATGTTAACCTCTCCGGTCCCCAACCCCTTCCCAAATTATTACACTAACACCAGAAAACGCACACATGCCACAGACGCATACACACAAGCACGCGCGCACACACACAAATCATTAAATGCCCTACTCACAACATCCCAGAGACGATCTTCAAACTGTTGTCAGTAAACAAACAAACCCCAACTTACAGCAGTGACAGAGGTGACGCAGATGTATAAATCGATTTTAGTTCCCCTTGGACGTTGTCTCCGTGTGCCATTTTGTCTTTTATGTATGATACAAACTACGTTTACAAGTATAATCCTACATCAATCCAATATTTTCTCAATACTCCAGGTCGGCATTATTTGTTGCGAGTGACACCGTGTTAACTGTAAGAAAGTTACTCGCGTGACACCTCATCAGCTTTGTCCAAAATTGAACTAGTTTGGGCTTCTGGTTGCCACAATGTACTGAAACAGCCATCCAGAGAACACGCTTTGAAAAATACTTCCTCAGACAAGGAGCTCTTGGTAGTAGTCCTTTCTTGGTGTGAGGAGTCTTCACAAAAGCACAAAGAAGTTGGGGGGGTGGGGGGTGTAATAGTACAATACTCAACCCAGCTCTGTACTCTGGGCCCAGACAGAGTACCTGTCCTGTTGCATCACATGTAACTTGCCCAAAAACAAAATAAGAAAAAAAAACAGCAACCATGGGTTTTTGTTCTACTACAAGGAGTGCTTATTAGGACATATTCTATTACCTATTGAAGCATTAACAATTTTTATGAAAGTCAAACTTTTTTTTCTTCTTCATTCTATCATGAGCTACATTTTCATTTCACTCATTTTATCCCCCTTACAATTTGGGATTTCATCTTCAGGGAGAGAAAAAAAGTGTTTCCATAAAAGTGGAAGTCACTGAGGAAATAATGGTTGTTAAAATAAAGCTGTCAAGCTATCAATAGTCTAGCCTAGTCTTCATAGGGTAAACAAAATTCATGAATGACAAAACAAATTGGGGAACTTGGATTTATGCAAAACTTCTGCAGGTGGGGAGGATGCTACGATGAAGCTAAAAAAAGCCTTTATTTCATAAAAAGGACCAACCAATAGCTAATGAAATGTCAGATCAGATGTCTATCTGAACAAGCAGCAGAAACATTAATATTAAAGACAAATCAATGTGATCAATGCAAAGTGTAGGTGAGCAGTAGTACTTCAATGGGTCTTATCACAGTAATCACAGACGGAATTTGCAGGAGTCAGCAAAAGGAGGAATTAGGGAATTTAGTAAAAAGGTATTTTAATGACCTGCTTTTTAGAAGAAAAAACACACACCCCTAACATTTCTCAATGGCTGAAACTCAACTGACACAAGGCCAAAATAAAAAAAAAAGAAGACAAAAACAAAACAACTTATGGTACATTGTTCTCGTTAAAAGATGAAGCTGCACTCTTTCCCTTTGTGAGGGAAGTAATGCAGAACTGCACTACTGAATACCACCCAAGGCCAAAGTGTGGTAGAAATATACATAGGTACATATATATAAAAATTAGCCCAATCCAAACATTTGCCAATTTAATCCCATGTTTTGATTTTGCAACCATATGACTGCATGTGTTCCGTATGTTTGTAAAGATGTCATATTTGTGCTTGTATACGCAAGTGTGTGTGGAGCTCTGTGTGAATGTCTTCTGTCAAAACGACGTGCACCTCCCATTTGAAGAACCACATGCTTGTCAAATCCAACTGGGGTGAAATTATTGGGGGGGGGGGGCACAACTGAACAGAGAGCAAGACGGAACAAATAGAGAAATTTACAATAACGGACGGTTGATGGTAGATTGATGCAAGGGGAAAGAGGTGACTGGGGTGGGGCACTAAAGTGAATGTGAATACCATCTCCAGATACTGTACAATGCACTAATCAGTTTAGGGATGCCAAGAGATAAGCCATGAAGTAATTATCAAAAAGGGATAAAGATGCAAAAGGGTGGTTTTAATGTGGGTGGGGTTCATCTGAAATGTTTTGAAATATTTCATCACTTCCTATTTTTCGGGGAGGGCCAGTTGCCACGCCTCTCCCCGCGGTTGCCACCTCCATTACCAGGCCCGCCGGAGCCACCTCCAGGCGGCCCTCGTGGGCCTCTTCCTCCCCCTCCGCCTCCACCTCCACCAGGGTTGACCCTCCGATTCTGTCGCTCCATGCCAGGACGCTGGCTTGAGAAGCTCCTTTTATTCGCCGAGGGCTCTTTTCCCGTCATGTTGCGGTCGACCCCACCGCCGCCTCCCCCCCTTCCCAGGTGATGGGGATGGTGAGAAGAATAGGACTTCCCTCCTCCTCCTCCTCCTCCCTCCCTGTCTCTGAACTCTGTGAAGTCGCTGCTCTCGGAGGCGGTCTCCCACTCCTCGTTGGCCTGGTCCGAGTTCTGGTTGGTGAAGTCAGGGGACTTTGCTCCATGGCTGTGGTGGTGCTGGGGGTGGGTCTGCCCAGCGTTGCCCTGGTTGTAGTGGTGATGGTGGTGTTGACTATTTGCATTGCTAAGATGCCCGCCACCACTGTTATTGTTGGTTGTTAGTGTGGTGTTGTGGTTAGCATTTTGGGCATTGCCCGTCACGGGAGCAGAGATAGGGGCTCCATTACTGTCCTGAACTGAATTCAGGGTAGGAGAAGAGGGCCTTCCTCCCCCGATGACCCCCACTCCTCCGTTGATACGTGCGGCATTCTCTCGCTCCTTCAGTCTTCGGAAGCGAGGGGGCTTGTCCTGCTGGTGCTGGGACCGCCCGTGACGGCGACGTCTAGGTGGTCGCTCAAACCCACTGGGAGGAAACCCACGGTTAGTGGGAAGAGGGAGCGCATTTAACCCTCCAGAGTTTGGCGTAGGGTTGTTTGACGCTTGCTGGGTCACAACTCCACCATTTTCAGCCGAACACAAAGTGGCAGGAGTTGCAGCGGGTAAAGACGGCTGAGGGGGATTGGACCCCTGACTTTGAGTTTGACTTGCATCAGCTGTCTTGTCTTTCTTCTCTCCTCCATTTCCTCCCCTGCCCAAGTCTTTTGGTCCAGAGGTTTGTGGCGGGCCTTGCTGTTTTCGAGCAGAGGCTGATGACTTGGAGGACCCACTGTGAGAGGCTGAGCTGGGTCCAACACGGTGTCCCCCAGGCGGTCCTCCAACATTGCCACCACTTCTGTAGATGTTTCCTCCTCCACTACCTCCACCCCTGCCCCTCCTAGAGGGCACACCCCTGGGGGTGAACACCCGGGCCTGGGAACCCCTGGCAGGTGCAGATGACATATTGCCGCTGCCAGTGGTGTGGGCATTATCAGAGCCATTCTTGGTGTTAGATTTCTGGTGGTCTTCCTTGTCTGAGTGAGCAAGGTCACTCGCACCACTCTCACTGCCAGTCTCTGAACCTCTCTCCCGCCTCCTCTTGGGTATTTCCTCGTACTCTGAACCCTCACTGCGGGTTTCACTCCGGTTCCTGGCCCTGGCTGGGTTATGCTGGGAGCGATCCTGACCGTGTCTGCCACCGCCCCCCTCACCTTTCGATTCATGGTGGTGGCCACCGCCAACAGATGAACGGTAGTCTCTGCCGCTCCTGCCACTCATTCTGCCCCGACTGCCACCAGTGGGCCCAGCAGCGGCTGTGTAGGTGCCACGGTAACCCCGGCCACGCCCGTAGAACTCTCCCCCTCTTCCGCGACTGGCTCTGCTGCCCTTGGCGGGGACGCCATGGTGCTGGGAGGTGGCTCCTCCTCTCTCAAAGGAGCGGTCCCTGTCCCTCCTGGAGGAGGACCCTGAAAATCCTGAGGAAGTGGTGTCTACATCTTTGGGTCCTCTACCAGACCCACCCCCGCCTCCTCCTGAGGGTCGTTCCTTTCCTCCGTTCCTGGGTTTGGCTGTCTGGGCTGGCTCATCTTTAGATGGAGCTGATGTGTTCTGGGAGGTGGAGGAAGCTTCCTGCTTCATAAGGGTGGGTTGGCCACCATCTTTCTCTTTATCTTTTCCAAAACTTGCTTTTTCTATTCCATCAGCTTCCCCTCCATCTCTCTTCATCTCCTTCAGCACAGGCTTCTTAATGGGGCCAGCCCGCTTGTTGGAATTGCTGCCTCCCATCTGGTTGGAGGGTCTGTGGTCAGATGGAGTGTTGGAGGAGTCTTCCCCTCCACGGGAGTTGTTCCCACCTCCTGCATTGTTGGCCCTCCTACCATGAGAGGACCCCCCACCTGTATTGCTGCTGCCAGGCCGTGGGCCCCACTGGGTCTCCGTCTTGTGCTCCCGTCCCCCTCTTTGGTTTGATTTAGGATGAGGGTGATGCTGCTGCTGAGTATGACTGCCATGTTGAGAGGGAGGTGGGCTAGAGGTCATGGAAGCAGGGGGAGCATATGCCGGGCCTGTTTTCTCCTGTTTCACATGGCTGCTATTGCCGGCACTGCCACTGTTGCCTCTTTCACCATGACTGTGCCCGACACCAACTTCACTCTCTCTCTGGGATGGGTGATGGTGCAGGGCAACTTTGACATTCCCATCTTCCCTGGCAGAAGAGGAGGAGGAAGAGCAGGAGGATGAGAGGGAAGGTTGGTGGATTGGGGGAGTAGAGTCTGTCTTCTTAGCTGGGGCCTCAACAACCCTGTCTCGGCTGGTTTCTGGCTTATGGGGGTGGAGAATGAAGTGAGGCTGCTGAGTGTGGTGGCTGTGATGGTGGTGGAGATGAGAGTTGCTCTCAACAGGGGGGTGATCAGCACGACCGTTGCGATCGTAGTGAGGGTGTGGGGCTCCCCATATCTGTCCCTGCTGAGACCCTCGTGGAGGCCCTTCATCCTGGTGGGTGTAATTATGCGGCTGATTTCCCCTCTCCGCCCTCTGCTGCTGCTGGTGGGGATGCATCCTCGCACCCTGGTCAGGGAAGTTGCTGTAGTTGCCCCGCCCACTTATGTAGTGATGAGGGTGGTGGCCACCTCCCTGGACCCCAACTTGAGTGCCAACTGGAGGTGGAGTCTGATTGGATGTCCCAGAGGTGGAGCTGGGCTGCTGAATCGGTCCCAAT
Organism: Zingel zingel; assembly: GCA_023566125.1. Lineage (NCBI taxonomy): Eukaryota > Metazoa > Chordata > Actinopteri > Perciformes > Percidae > Zingel > Zingel zingel. The sequence continues at coordinate 10,968,319 of CM042330.1, read as the reverse complement.
CCACCCTCTCGCATGCGGTGTGGAGGAGTGTCACTCCTAAAAGATAAAAAAGATAGAAGAGTACAAATTAATAAATCAAGCCATTAAATAAAGGGCCAGTTCAATCATATTACAAAATAACTCCCCCCCCCCCCCCCCCCCCCCCCACACTTACACTTTGAGTATGTGAAGCATATGCAGTTTATAGAGGACATAATATCAGCAGTGTGTGTATTTTGGAAAATATCCATACCTGGGCCCTTTGGCCACATCGTCATCCTCCAATGCCTGCTTCTGCCTGAGGGGGGATGTTAGTCCACGGCCCTCCCCTCCGCCAGGGAATACCTCCTGCCCCCAGGCCATCTTAGGATCCATAGGGGGGGTCCCACGGTGAGGGTGCCCTGGATGCTGTTGCTGCCTGTCAAAGGAGTCTGAACCAGATCCCCCCGAATCAGACCGCTCGCGCCCAATAAGCCCTGTGGTAGTGAAGAACCATTTTTAAAAAGGATACTTTGCTGATTTTTAACAAACTTTATATCATAATAATGGTGTTAGTATGTGTAAATGAACTATGTTAAACTTCACTTCATTTAACCAGCGCCCAGATCTCCCTACTCAAAAACCCCAGCAAAAAGCCACTGGATGACGGGTTTCGTGTCATCCAGCGGCTTTTTGCTGGCTTTTGCTCAAATCACAGATTGTACTTCTGCATAAGGACACAGAGAGTATAGAAGCAAACTAAAAGCAGTTTTACAGTAGCTGCAGTCCAGCTGGCGCGCGCAAATGTGACGTCATGGAATCGCTGTAACTATTTATACCCGCGCTGGTGGTCGCAACACTAGTTGCAGTCTTCTGAACCGAGGTGGCGCTAATGAGGAAAGGCTACCGACTTTGCTCTTTCTACGGACTAGAAGAAGAAGAAAAAGCTAAACACCTCAGAACTGGCAGCAGCATTGGACGTCAATGCTTCAATTTGATTTGATTACCTACTTCGTCGGATCAAGCCTTTCATTCACCATAAAAGAACTCATCTTAACCCAGTTAGTTTACAAGAGAGACTTGCAGTCACTCTAAGAGTCCTGACATCCGGTTGCCCAGGAGCTCGTTGATGCTACCCGTTTCTGCTTTGTCACGCGTCGCAAAAAAAAAAAAAACAGAAAGCTTGGCTGCAGCGATTGTAAAACGGCTCTAAGAGAGAGAGCTGCCGCCCCCCTCTCTCTCTCTAACTTAGACCGAACTTGGATAAAACTGTACAACTAGACAGTGCTGATCAAATATAGACCAAGATTCTGTTACTGTTTTGTCTGCTTCACACCTGAAATGTTTTCAGAAACATTTTAGTGCACCGTTTGGCAGTAATAGGAGAGTTTGTGTACAGGAAGTAGGGGCCATACGTGTATTGCGTAAAATATAAACAAAGATGTTGTTACTGCATTGTCTATTTCTAACCTAAATATTTTCAGAAATATTTTGTAATACAATATAGTTTGTTAGCAGCCGGCTGCAATACTGATTCTGTGACATGCTCGCATTACATCACCCAGCATTTATTGGTCTGGTGCAGTGCATTCTGGTAGTTGTAGGATTTTAATTGTCTCTTTACTGAAATGTGCTATAGAAATAAAGTTGCCTTGCCTTACAACCTCCAGCCTATCAGTCAGTCACCAGGACATAGTGAACACTGCGTTTGTCTGTCTCAGAGAAAGTGTTACTGTCTTGACCGCTTTTGGCTCGCCATTATATTATATTGCAGCGAACGCTGTCGGCGTGGAGTTTTGAAAACTGTAACCACACTTGCAACCACTTCACCAGCATTGCCGTGACTCTCTGTGACTTTAACAAACTGCCGCTCTCTGCCAAAATGCAGAGAGGCTTACGCGCTCTCAGGTACGTGAATCGGTCCGTGGACGTAATTCGGTCAGTACCCTAAAAAGGAGCAAGATTGGTCCCCAACACTAATCTGAACAATCTTTTGTAATATGGCAGTATCGTATTATCTCATTACTCAATCAGTGAACTTTTGAATCATTTATCTTCAAAGCATTTCATCAGATCTCAGTGATTACGTCACTTCCACTCACCTGACGGGTGCATGCCTGCTGGATAGTAGTCCATAGGTGGAGGGCGGCCCTGCATCATGCGGGGGTCCATGTAGGGCATCATCATCCAACGAGGGTCAAAATTCATTGGCAGGGGTGGGGGTCGGACCATATTGCTGGGTTGATACATGGGTCCACCCTGCTTGGGTCCAGGCCCAGGCTGGGGTGTTGAACCTGGTGAAGGACCCTGTTGAGCCTGGGGCTGGGGGGACAGCTGGCTTTGTGATGCCTGGCTGTGCTGCTGCTGCTGTTGTTGCTGCTGCTGCTGCTGCCACTGCTGCTGCTGCTTCAAGAGCTGCTCCTATACATTAAAAAAAAAAAAAAACACCCAGAATGTTTAAGAACAGGAATGTCAGACATATCTATAAAGCCATGCCTGCATTGGCGGCAAAATCATAACCCTAACCCCGTAGCTCCCTTGTGGTGGCCATTTTTGTCTCTGAATAAGACATTCAAAGAGTCAAACCCAACTAGAATGTAACAACCATTCAAGCAATACCTGTACTAAAGACGACAGACAAGTATAGATCCTAACCTGCTGCTGCCTCTGAAATCGAGGTGGAAGAGACTTCTGGTACTTTGAGTAACCCTGGCCAGGTGGACCACTGGCTGGACGACCTGCTCCCCCTCCGATATTCTCAATCTTCACTGGGTCGACTCCTCTTTCACCTACACTTCCTGCACGGATGTGTGGACTGCCCATGGCCTCTTCCTTATTTTCTCCTGGTAAAGGTATGTCCAGCGTGGGCTGCTGTGGCTGTGACACAGCCGGCTGGGGACACTGTTGGGCTTCTGAACCAAGAGAGAAGGTTGTAGGGCTGAATCAGGGGCCATAATCAAGCAGTGGAAGCTTTATTTGAACAGCCATATTAAACAGTAGGTGTTAAGAAAGCCAAATGAGGTGTTAGTGATCTAAACGATTCAGATGACCAGTCATCGCTGATCACGTGTCCATGTACAAACTCACCTGCACTGGAGTCATAGCTGCTGTTGCTGCTGGCTCGCTGTTGGTCACCGACTCCAGGACTGGACCCCGGCTGGACAACCAGCACTGGAGGTTCTTCAGGGTCCACACAGGGGGATGGGGGCTGGCTGATGTTGGGGGAGGAGGCAGAGGCTGAAATAGATGGACAAGGGCTGCCTGCTGTGGCAGCTGTAGCGTTTCCATCAGGGCTGGGGCTTTTACAGCTGCTACCTGCACCTCCTATGTTGCTGCCCTGCTGTTGTTGCTGCTTCTCATCCAGCCTCTTTAGCTTCTCTGCGCAGGCTGCGCGTCTCTCCTCCTCCATCCTACGTTCTTCCTCCTCGCGGCGGCGACGGGCTCGCTCCACAGCAGCAGAGATCTCAGTAGAGGACTGCTTCCTGCGCTGACGCCAAGTCTCATCCTCATCATTTTCCTGGGGTCCAGGAACCAGCAGGCCCGGCTGTGCAGGAGGAGAAGGGCCTCCTGGTGCTGGCTGATGCTGGACGGGGACAGGTTTCCCCGGGCCTTGAGAGGCACCCTGGCTTTGGGGCCGGTCCTGAACAGTTAGAAAATAGGATTGCTCCATTATGCAGTTTTCAACTCTAGATAACACTAGAGCAATCACGAATGATTACATAAACCGAAACAAAACTCAAGATTCAAAAAGCGAATTTAAAACTAAAGATGACTTATCCATAAGACCTGGGGCGGTGGATGAGATAATGATAGAAATGATTTATCTATGAGGCTCTATCCGGATGGCTACCTGTCGGTAAAAGGAGTAAGACCCTTGTCCAAGGAGGGGCCCAGGTGGGGGGGAGGGTTGCTCCCGGGGACCACCCAATCCAGGCCTGCGCCCCTGTATACAGGCAGACAGAGTTAGCCATGCTCCACCACAATCTACACTGACAGAAACACAACTCTGCCCACAAAGTCTTTGCTTAACAGAATGCCCAAATTGTCCTGTGTTGAAAATTTGGACATACATCTTCTTAAAGCTTGAGCATGGCTTGTCTGGGAAACACCTTATTGCTGCTGGTCAGCAAGCTACCTGGTAGTTGGTTGGTGCTCCCTGGCCCCCCCAGCCACTGCCTCCCTCCTCGGCCCATCCTGGCTTGCTGGAGGGGGCTTGGGGGCCATTGTCGGCATTACAGGGAGGAGTGTGGCGGGCGTCTCCGCAGCTGTCCGATGCTCGAGGGCGAGAGGTTGCAGGTGGAGCATCCTGGGACCTCTGCTGCTCACTGAGGACAAGAGAAATGTTTTGTCAAACAAATTATAGTAGCTTGTATAATGTAATCACATTTATGCGGAAAAACTGTATTGTCATAACTTGAAGTGATCTCATGCTGAATGTACTTGGTCACATACCGCAAGTCATTCTTGCTCTCGGTTCTCTCCTCTTCCCCCTCTTCATCATCACTGAACTTCAACTTGGCGGAATAATCAATCTCCTCATGAGCTCCTGTTAAAGCAGAAAATCAACAAGAAAACATCAGAGCCATGTTTGTACCAAACATTCATTCAGTGCATTTGCACATCATTCATCACCCTTCACTTTGATAAACCGGATCCTCCACTCGGACTAGCAGGAAATATGATATGCAGAAACATTTGCAACGTTAGATGGCATGAATCTGATCCACTACCACTATGTCATCACCTCCTTAATCATTTAGCAGCACAGGCACTAAATCAACATGAAATACATTATGATACTTTAAAAGGTGCAATATGTAATACTGACAGCTAGTGTTTAAAATAGTTACTGCAGTACAAATTCAAAATACTGGAGTGAGTCGTCTCACCCACCCCCTCCTCCCCAAACTCAAAGTTCCCAGAGGTTGCCAGGCTGAGACCGCAGCATCCACAACAATGTTGCTACACACTTGTCTCACATAGCCAGACATTACTTCCCAGCACAGCGGAGTAGCTAACGTTAGGTGCTGGCTATATTTAGTCATAAACCTGTTCAGCAGGAAATCAGCCAACTCACCATCCTTTTGGGCTCTAAGCTGTCTATGCTTTTTAGATTATTTTTTGGGCATTTTATGCCTTTATTATATAGGACAGTTGAAGATATGAAAGGGGAGAGAGAGAAGGGGAATGCGGCAGCAAAAGGGCCGCAGGTCGGAGTCAAACCAGTGGCCGCTGTGACAAGGACTGAGCCTTTTTACATGGGGCGCACACTCCACCAGGCGAGCTATCCAGGCACCCCTAGCTGTCTCCATCTTTCAAATACATCTCCAATATTTACCCGGGGTTTGTAATGTCTCTGGTCATGCAACGGTTTAAAACATGCCGTTTTTTTTAGGTTGGGTAGAATTTATCTCCGTTGATCCTGTTCGTTTGTTTCACGGTACCCCCAGGATCCTCCAACTTAAATTCAAGGCTTTTTAAGACCTTTTTAATACCATTTCAAATGAAATTCAATGCCAACTTCGTACCCATTCCGACAGAAGTATGAGGGGAAAATGTCAAATCTGTATACATTTTAAATCCTAGAAAATAATTATGTACAAGTGGCTAATTTATTTAAATTATCAGGCATATTTAATAAAATGTATTGGATTATAATATAATCCAATAAAATAAGATATATTACACTGCATAATGAACACTTCCTTTTGGTAGTTTTCTACTTTTACTGCAATACATGATCTGAGTAAGTCTTCCACCTCTGTAAATCACCAACAACAGTCGTGCATGAATACCTGCAGCAGTGTTTAACACTGAAAACACACAGCTCGGTGTTAACTTGCAGCTCTGCTACAGAAGCAGATAACCTTTAACGTTACCTGCCGGTCACTTCGTCTCTAAAACAGTCCGCTCACAGTGAAGTCCTGCACAGATCAACAGATGTTAGAGTCCGGCGGCTGCTTGCTCCGTTTGTTATAAGACGCACACCGAGCAGATTAATGCGCTCACAGCTCCAATCTTTGCAGATTTACCGCTCGGTGTTTGGCTAGCTAATAAGTTAAGCTAAGTAAGAGATAGTTGTCATTTTTCCTTCTTAGTGTCAAATGAACTACTCATGATCTAGTGAGGAACCACTGTTTTTTTTTTATACATACAACTAAAACAAATCAGAACAGGTTCTCCATAGCCAACACTATTTACATGTTTTATATCTGTGAATGAGCTTTTGTTTTACCTGCCCAGCCCTCATCTCCATCGTGGTCCAGCTCGTCTAGCTCCTTCAGGTCATCCTGCTTTAGGATAGAGGGTCGCTTTACCACCTCTCCACCTCCGTCACGTGGGCCGCCCTGAGGCCTGCTATCCGGACCACCCTGCCCACGAGAAAACCTGAAAGAGGGGAGGAAATTCATTGTAAGCCATATATCGACAATACAAAAAAAATAAAGCATTGCCGCAAAAGGCAGGAGAAATGGGATTCATAAAAGTAGCACAATACTAGCTTTACACTTGATTTCGGCAAGGAGCATACCTTGGAGGAGGCCCTTCTCCAGGTGCCGGGTACCTGTAGGGCCCCTGAGGGCCATAGGGGCCCGGAAAGGGCAGGTAGGGAGGATACATCTAAAAAGAAAAAAGATCAGGTTCAGGTACAATTTTTTTTTATAATCAGTAGGGCTGGGTTTAAAAAGAAATATACATCTATTTTCCCCATTCTTATCGATTTTCATTTGAATTATCCAATATCAATTCATAAAATCCAGAATCGATCTCTGTCTGTATCATAGGAAACTAGTCGACCTAAGGAATCCATTGGTACCAATGTCATGTTAGCTTGTTGGTAAGGGGGTTAAAAAACACTCCAAAGATGGGCTACATTTTGGCAAAAAACAAGAGGAAAACTTACGAAGGGAGGTATGATCCCTCGGTATTGGGGGAACCCAGGCCCCACAGGGGGCTGGGGCAGGGGCAAGGCGGGGCTGCCTGCGGGAGGGTTCCTAGGTGGCCCGTGGGACTGAGAGTTCGGAGGGGGGACCCCAGCTGCCCCATCCATCACCAGAGTCACACCAGTGCCACCCTCCACTGCCCCCTCCCCAGACAGGGTGGGCGCCAGGGCTCGGCCCCCACCGTCCCGCCAACTTGTAACGTCTGAGGACAGTGAACACAGGAGAGGACAGAGCAGTCAGTATGGTTTATAGGCTTTAATGGAATATGGTCAGAGATGCAAAGCCATTACTTTACAAAGATAACACATCCTTTTACCTAAGACCCCATTGCTGGAGTACTTAATAATAAGAATGGATTACGTTTTTGTCATACAGTTTTTAGTTAATAAAAAATAAATAAAAGTAAGAAACTTTTCTATTTTGCCTTATTCCCTAATTAGACTTGGTTTTGGAAAGTGCACACCAACCAAAGCATAAAGAAAATAATACATATATATTATGACCACTCTTGCTGTGAATTTGTAACAACAAATTAATAATCAATAGGAAAAAAGCTTGCTGACTATTTGCTCAGCTGCCCCATGTTATGTTAGGTGTCCTACACACAATCTTGTGAGAGAAGTTTTCTAACCACCACTGACTTCAATAAGGTTTATCAATTATTGGAGATTAGTTGGGTTATCACTCACTCTGGGGGCGGAGGCTTGGTCCGGGCCCATACCACTGATCTGCAGTGCCCTGTTCTTTGCCAGCTTTGTCCTGGTCGCCAGCCGCCTGCAGGGTGGGAAATTCCTCGCGAGAGAATGGCGACGGTAGGTTTGATGCCTTTCCACCTGCAGAAAGGGAAAACAAGGGGTGATTTTGTTTTTCATAGAGGTTGGCATGTGTAATGAAAAGCTTATTCCAGCATATTTCTTTTGAAACATGTACGAAAAGGAAGACTCACCATCCCCTTGTGTTCCATGTGTAACACTGGCCTGTGCCCAGGACCTTGCCCCTACGGCCTGGGTTGAAGCTGGGGCCAGAGCCTAACACAAAGAGACAAACACCATATGATACATGTCAACTATGGCAGCGATACATCTCCATGCACATTATCAACAAAAAGTATGACTTTGCATTCATGTTACTTGGACTGCGTGTACCTCTGAAGCTGGCGGGGTTCTCGGGCGGGTCGGTGCAGGTGTCGGTGAAGCCACAGGCTGCTGCGATTCCGGCTGCGGTGCTGGCGATGCATCGGTACTGAGAGAAAGAAAAATGTGTATTAGACAAGTTAGCCTCAGCAAAAGAAAAAAACTCAGTATTTTTTCGACTATCAATTGTAGTAACTTTAACACATAAAAAAAAAAAAAAATGTATCGAAAATGTGTGATGGATTTGGTGCTAAAGGGGAGTTACTTACCTCTTTGGGTCCGCTTGTTCCGGTTTGCTTGCCCATCCTGTGCCGTCTTTGGGAACGAGTGAGACGTTGGGATCGTTGCCTTTGTTCTCTGCCTTCAGACTGGGCAGGTTGGCAGGGGGTGGCATACGCCGTGCGGAGGCAACTTTACCAAGAGACTGCAGGCCATGGCGGGGGGGAACTGATATGGGAAAGAGAAAGGAGGTCATTAGCACAGATGGACCACTGAAACCTGACACCAGTTAGATCTACTGGGTGTAAGGAGCAGCCTGATGACAGGGATGGCGCTTGCTGGATACACAATTAGGATGCTAAACAACCAACAAGGCTGGAGGCTTGGTAGTTTCAGTCTGGTGATTCTGATGAATATGGATTATAAAAAAGCCTCAAGACGTTATTAAAAACTTCCAGCAAACCCACTTCAATTACAGTTAATGGAGACGTACTAGGATATCAGATTCAGACCCAAAAAAGTGAAGCCGTGCTGAATATCAATCCCAAATTTGTTTCCATGAGGCTTAGAGAAACCACAGCAGTGCATGGCTTCACTATGTAGGAGGTGAAAGTCTGTATTTTGGAAACAGGACAGCTGCTTAGATCTAGTGGGGAGCTTCTGAATAAAACATTGACTGGGGACTCAGCACAGAAGTCAAACACCATCAACAAGTAAGCCTCTGTCTCAAGTCAGCCTCAGCTGACATGTTAAGGCTCGAGAGCCAGTCACCCTCCAGACCGTGCATAATTTCTTTTTATATGGCTACAGATGAGAAACATTGTAATAGAAAATGTTTTTTCTCTCTCAGAGACAGGTATATAAGAGTATTAAATATCCTTGATCCCTGAATAATATTAACAGCATCAGCAAAACCAGGTTGGCAAGCAGTTGAGAGATGCAGCACATCATCCACTTCCTGTATTGGAAATCAGCCCCAGAGCTATTAGGGAGACAGTAGGCTAATGCATCAAAGTTACAGTACTTGGTGTCAGAAGACAACACAGCACAGCCAGGCACTTTTAATCAAAACAGCCAACGGGAAAATCAAACTGTGCGTATCAGAATTTTTTCTCATGCCTAGATCTGATTAATTACCAAACAAGTCGTACATAAGAAGAATTATACATAAGGAATTATTTTTCCTCACATACAATCGTACAGTATAATGTAGTGAAATTCAATTACTGCATTTAACACATCCTAAGCATTAGGAGCAGTGGACAGCTACATACAGCATCCGGGGAGCAACTTGGGGTTCAGGGTCTTGCTCAAGGACACTTTGACATGTGGCCAGAGGATGGGATTCAACCGCCAATCTTGTGGCTAAAGGCCAACCCACTCTACCTCGCCACTAGCCACACTTAGTGACAAAACAAAACAAAAATGGCAGAATGTAAACAGAGCCTGACAGGCAAGCGATATTAAAAAAACAAAATACCCTGGGTAGAAAGACAAAAAGGCCAATCCATTACAGTGGATGTATGTTGTGACAATAAACATTTGGAGATAACAGAACAAAGAAACTCACCAACAGGCTTTTGTGTTTCAAGGCTCTTTCCTTTGTATGTATCAAACAGGTTGAGGGACGCATACTTGGTTTTGCCTTCCTTCCCCTTTGCAGTTTGCCCAGAGCGCTCTGACATTGCGCTGTCCGCTCATTGAGTATGGTGAGCCCTGAGACTGGGAGAGAGGGAGGCAAAAACAGAGAGAAAGTTTTGACACCAGATAAACACAGAAAGTGGAAGTAAAAAGGTGCTGATTGTATAAGCATGCATTCAAAACAACTAGCAAAATAGAAACCATTTCACAAATCTAAATATCCTAAACATGTGCGTTGACGCGACAAATTCAAATAAGGGATTCGACAGCTGGATGTGTGTGGTATAATTAAGCACTCATAGGAGGAACTTATAGTAGTGTTGTACAACAGTGTAAAAAATGTTAACCATAGAAACATAAGTATCACAACATAAGCAGACCAATCCCGTAAGCTAGCTAGTAAGACTAAATGCCGCTCCACACAACATTTTCTAAAGCTTTGATATTTTTAGTCCTTTGTCTCATAGAAAACACATTCCTCCATTTCGACAAATTATCATCCACAGTTGCATTACACAACTCTGTTTTCCTGAGATGTTTTTCTTGCACAGTAAAATCGCATTGGCGGCCAATAAAACTACATACATTTCCTGTTGACCATTGTGCACTTCAATTATGTACAATTGCAAGTTAAATGCGTAAAAAAAAGCTACAAAACCACCTCTTAATGCCTGCAACCAAAGAACTTAGTTTAAGAACTTATTTAAGGACATTTTAAGGACCAACTGTGGCATTCAAAATTTAACATACCAGTTTATTAAAGACATTTTGGCTGGCCAATGGCCTTCCAGTACAACAGCTCAGCTTCAAAAGATGTTGCCAGAGGACACGCATTTCGTTTTTATTTAAATAAGCCAATCCATACATCTAAAAATATGTTGGTAGCATCCCAAGGGTCGGACTTGTTAAGTTAACTGGCCAATCTTTTCATCACAATCGTCAATCTAACACTAGGCTACATAAGGAACTGTATGTGTTGTAAATAATAAAAAATGTGCTACTCCATGGGACAGAGCCCTTTGGAAGCTGTAAAGCAACTTTAAATATTCTGATTTATGGAAAGGTCCATCGACACATCTGACTTGTCTAATACAAGTCAGATGTGTCGATGGACCTTTCCATAAATCAGAATATTTAAAAGTTGCTTTACAGCTTCCAAAGGGCTCTGTCCCATGGAGTAGCACATTTTTTATTATTTGCACCAGAGTGCCTGTTCCTTAATAACATACAAACGTATCAAAATAAAATAGTTGTGTTAAGCCCAGTCAATAAATGCATTAAGGCCATTCTCATAATTGGGTGTTGTTACAGAGACAGCGCCATGTATCTGTCCCATCCATGTCGCTTACACTGTACACCTACTACTGCCCTGTCCTCCTGACAGCCCAATTCTTACTGACACACAATGAAAGCTTAAGTGTGGTGTGTTAGGGTTATCGTGGTAGTTACAACACCATTTGTGCAACTTAGTAGAAAACCACAGCTTTTATGAGGTGGGCAGGTGGATTAGTACTGGGATAGTCTATATCCTTCGTGTTCCACTTCCCGGATTTCGGTGGATTTATGAGGACTATTGTTGACTGCTCCTCAGATCGCTGCATGGTAAATTGAGACAGCTAGCTAGACTATCTGTCCAATCTAAGTTTTCGCTTGCACGATTATTTTGCAGCAGATCTGTGCAGAGTTTAGCACAGCCCATGACGATTCTGTTTGGTTTAAAGAAATGCCATTAAACCAGAGCACATTTCCCCGAATGCTATGTGGAGTAGCCAGACTAATCTTCAGCGCGCTATGGAGGGGGGGGGTCTGGCAAAGCGAGCTTAGTACTGGGACAACTTAAGCATCCTTTTTTAAAAGGTATGTTATCTAGATACACAAAGTTTAGCTAGGGTAGGTTCAGCATTTTGCCAGCATAAATACAGTTTAATATGAGCAGAACGAGTACAGTGCATGACTACACAGCTCATCACAGGAACCACTGTACACTGAGACCTTGGTCTCTATGGCAACACATTATATTTTATATTCTTCAATGCCTTTCCTTGGCTCCATGGCAACTGCCAGGCCTTTAGCTTGAACTAATTTTACAGTACATCAATAAAACACTGACATCTGTCCAATCAAGAGTGATTTGGCTGTATCCCGCAGGTTAAACAGCTGCCCCCACTTCATCGTAGTCCCACCAACAACAATTAATGAGAACAGATGATTCTCCTCAGATCATTATGCTACAAATTACATTAGTAATTCCATTCACTTGCTTTGAATCAAGTGGCGAAATGATGCAAGCTGATACACATGGTTCATGACCAGAATAACTATTTTAGAGCTGAACAAAGACTTCAGCAACAGTTATTTTGTTCTGTAAAATATTGGGACATGAATATTTAAATGACTGAAAAAGTGAAAGAACGGAAATCCTAAATCATGAACGCTCTGTCAGTATGCCTGAATAACAAGTCTACCCTAATAGATGACTGCAAAAAGGCCCATACAGTACATACAGTAGTGTGACTAGGTTTAGCCAAACCAACAGATTCAAAGAGGGAGAATATTAAACCACAATCAAAACGATGCTGAAAGACTCAAATGTAAAGCCAACTACTCACGGGTAATCTTCATAATGACAAAAGGCATGATATCTGTAATACTCATCACTGAGGAAAATAAATACACAAAACAGAAGGAATACCATGCACCAGCAGCACTGCACCATGTCTCAATATCCAGATGAGATTAAAAAATTAGGTCGTAGGATAGCTGGTCAACTACATGTTGTATGGGGATTAACAGGGCCAGCAGTTAAATTACACTACGTTACGAAAAATACACTTTTATTTAAATCAATAAATTAAAGGATTATTAAGATGCGGGGTTGTGGGTGTCAGTATGGTCAGTGTAAGTGTGCATAAGTGAATACATGCTGTCTCTCTGTGTGTGTGTGTGTGTCTGTCTGTCTGTCTGTCTGTCTGTGTGTTAAGGTGCAGACAAAGTATTCAATTTAAAAAAAACTAAAGCAACACAACGAATCCAACGGATGAGAATAGGGAGCTGAAACTGCAGCAACCGCAAGGCAGGCGGAGAGAGATCACAGTCACACAAGCCATAACTGCAGCAATGTAACGTTATACCACAAATCAAGTTACCAATAAACACGAGAATATTTGTGCAAAATCAGCTAGTAGCAATTAGCACCAAATATAAAACATAAATTGCTGAAGCTACAGACGCGTATAGATGTCTTTATTGCAGTGCTAACTAACGTTAGCTGGCTAACACAGGGCCTCAGTGTTGGCGTTGGGAGGGGGACTGCGTTGATGTTTCATAATGCATCCCTTGCGGTAACATTAGCTTCTTCCTCTTCAATTATGTGAGGTGCTACGTTTTGAATCACACACCATACACCACGACTGGACGTTTTCATCGATGTTATTAAGCTTTTATATGTGTTGTAGAAGGCACAGGACAACGCAGAAAAAAAAACAGATCTTATTGGGAGAACAAAACAAAATGGCGTTGGGGACAGGCCCGGTGCATATTAACGTTAATATAACCGGTTGTGTAGCATAACTTGGCTCAAACAGCTAATATTACAATAGACACTTGCAATATAGGCAAATTCGTTTTAGCTGTTAGTTGTAAAATATCCATAGAAATAAACATCAGTTTTAACTAACGTCGGTGTATCGCAGACTGAGTGTGTTAGCTAGCTCAAAGCTGCACAGTAACGTGTATCCGCTAACATTAACAGTTAGCTACGCACAGAGGATCGGTGGCAAACAATGATATATTTAAACAACAAACTAACTTAGTAGCCAGTTTCACCAGAAAATGTAGCTATATATGTAACATTATGGCTATTCACAAAACGATTACTCTACCATTTGATATGACAAACGCTAGCTAACCACTTAGCCAAGCTTGCTAGGCTATAAGTCAACAACCAACTGTGCCTTTCCAAAAAAATATAAAGCCTGCCCCTTCACAAAACATCCTCTCGGATAAGTTAACTCGATGTCCAACGACAATGGTCAACATTTCTAATCAGTATAATGTAACTAATCGGTGTTTGCATACGAAATGCAACATGTTACGGCCACTGACCTGGTCTTGTTCCGACTTGTCTCGAGGTTGTATCGCAGAATGAGGTTAGCTAACGTTATGCTATAGCGTAGCTTTCTAGCAAGTGACCCAGCTAGCGTAGCTAAGCAACGTTATCCTCCTGCATAGTCAAACACATAAGGTCTTTGCAGTAGATCGCATCAACTAACTATGAGTAGTAACGTTACTATATATAAAGAAGGTGTTCGGCTTACTTGCACTCGTTTTCTTTTAATTCCAAAAATAAATGAAAAGGGGAAAAGAAAATTGTAATACTGGACTCGATCCGTCACCTAAAGAGCCGTCAACGGCTACTGGGTAATTTCGTGAGATGGAAGCCGTTTGGGACCTCAACAGTGATTTTCAAAGTGGGGTCCGGGGGTCCCGAGGGGTCCGTGGAACTCTGCCAGGGGTCGGTGAAAAGTTTCAGATTCATTCATTAATAAGTTATCATGATGTCAACATTTGAACATTTTTTTTACAAAAACCTTCAAAAGCCCTATTCGCACGGGACTAGCATTAGGCCTACATGGGGACCTCTGGTAATTCGTACTAACTGTGGAGGTTTGATCTTAATCCAGTGCAAATCTGTCAAGTCTGTAATTTGTCATATTTCGCCAAACACAGAAATTGTGTGACAATATTAATCCCGTGTGAATCAGCATATCTGATTTGGGGCCGTATTGGCTGTGTTGGCAATTACAAATGAAAGTTTTGACAGAGCCATAACATATGAAAGGTAATAATGTCAGTGAATTAAAGTAAATACAGTGTTCTTTCACATAACATAACTAAGACTATAGAAGTGTAAAAAAATAAATAAAAAAAGCTACATCAAATTATTCCAAGGGATATACATAAAGGGGTATATTCTCTACCTTGTAAGGGGTCCTTGGCTGAAAAAAAGATTGAGAACCTCTGCACTAGAGTAAGAAAAAAAAAGTGACCCTTATTTTATTTTTTAAACGCTTTGAAATAAACGTTAATAGAATAATTCTCATTACCATATAGATTAAGTATGAAATTAAATGTGTAGACTGTTCTCACTTTAAATTGTAATGTATCCGCTATCTTCACATCCACTGTCATAATCCCATTATGAGGAATAAAAGACAAAAGATGCTTTGCAAACATCAACTTTATATTTGGGCAAGCAAAGAAAAGGAATGCAAAGGCTACAGAGAGAAGTATCAAAACAAAAAGAGTATTAGTGTGATACAAAGAGGGTATCTCAGGTCACACATATGGTAGTCTATATCCTTGACGTTCCACTTCCGGGATTGCTCTGGAGCTGCAGGAAATTCTGCTGGATGCATGTATTTTCGCAAATGTCTGCTTCCTTCCGCTTTCTTTGTGTGGGAATTTTAAACTCCGTCGATTTATGAGGACTATGGTTAACTGCTCCTCAGATCTCTGCAGGGTAAATCCAGACAGCTAGCTAGACTATCTGTCCAATCTGAGTTTTCTCTCACACAATTATTTTACAGCGGCTCGGTACAGAGCTTAGCGCCGCCCAATTCTAATTGGCTGCAGGGTGTCCATTATTATTATTATTATTTAGGACACCTAACATGTTCTGGTGAAACTGACTGTTTACTGTTCCAAATGAATACACTACATTAAATGAAAAATAAACTCTGAATATGTTATTTCCAACACTGAGTGTGAAAATAACATTTGTTGCTGACCATTTTGCAGAGTCTGTGATGAGAAAATCTGTGGATTTATGCAATTTTTTTTGCTGCTTAGGAAGACAATTCTAAGATTTCTTTGACTAAATCATGAATGACACTGCAAATCAGCTTGGCTGTGCCCACAATTGTTAGAAATCATTTATTTATTTTACAGATAGTACAAATTAGATAGATTTCCTGCATGAAAACAATGTACTGTAAACCTGTGCACAATGCTGGTAATACAGGGCATTCATGAATTCACACACACACACACACACACACACACACACACACACACACACACACACACACACACACACACACACACACACACACACACACACACACACACACACACACACACACACACACACACACACACACACACACACACACACACACACACACGCATCTTTAAAAAAGGCATTCATTAAAATTACAGACTCAGACCCATATAAGATTTGAAAGTAGGCTACTTCAGTATGTTATATACATTATGTTGAGCAAATAGAAGTCATTTAACACCATCACCAAACATATCTGACAGTTTAGTGATAAATGCCAGATATGTTTAAATCTATTTTGCATACCATATTTAAACCACATTACTTTATGGAAGAATGTGTAAAAATATGTAATATGCAGACTGAGCAGCGTCTGGTGTGCGACAATAATAATGATCCGTGTGGAAACACCGTCCGTCAGCAATACAACGTTGGTAACATTGATTTAACGAAGCTTCGAGGCAAATCATTTTGCATCGAGGATTTTTTGTAATAGAATTATTCGAGGAATCGTTTCAGCCCTAGTCATATGTTGTTTTGAATATGAACAAGAAAACTCACAAAATATTGTGGCTGTGCAAATTTTTTAAGCAAAAACAAACACTTGGTAAAATATCCGAACACATAAAAATGGACATTAGACTTGCAACTTCATCAAGTGTGGGAATTTAAGAGAAGAGGAAGATAAAATAAGGAGAACATTTTTAGATCATCACTGGCCGAAAACTGCTGGACATTCATGGTGCTGAGCCTCCCATTTTCAATATCTTAAAGTGAGTTTAAAAAGTATTTTTTTTTCTTCCTGAGAAAGTTGTGGGAGTATACAACAGCTTCCTGTTTCCCTTTCCCTCCAACATTTGAATCTGGGAGACAAACACAAGGGAAGATTAAAACAGGGGTCAAACTAACACTATAGAAATCAGTTTTCATGCATCGTACCTGTTGATGTTAATGACTTGATACTCGTCTGCTTACCTCCCTCTCACATGCTCTACCGGCCACCAAACAGGTGGATCTTGGCAAACGAGACAGTCTCGTCATAGTCCTTGTGGCCCTTCTCATAGATGACAAAGATGTACTTCCGGTCCTCTGGAGAGCCGCTGTTCAGCGATGTGATGCTGGAATAGCCGCTTGGACCGGCCCATATCTGCACAGCTTCTTGCACCCAAGAGTTGCCATCAGTCAGTGACCAACGTAAGGTCAGGTTAACTCCTGAGGGGGCCGAGGCAACCAGTTAGTATGATGTACTGATGATACTGATCTTTTACAACACAGACCATAGCAAAAGTTACAAGTTACTTTCTATATTAAAGTGCTCATATTATGCTAATTGTCAGGTTCATAATTGTATTTAGAGGTTTTATCAGAATAGGTTTACATGGTTTAATTTTCAAAAAACACCATATATTTGTTGTACTGCACATTGCTGCAGCTCCTCTTTTCACCCTGTGTGTTGAGCTCTCTGTTTTAGCTACAGAGTGAGGCATCTCACTTCTATTCCATCTTTGTTGGGAGTCGCACATGCGCAGTACCTAGGTAAGGACTACTAGCCAGTCAGAAGCAGAGTATGAGGGCGTGCCACGCTAGCAGCTAGGCGAGCATTATAACGTGTTACAAAGTGACGTTCGTCATGGAAGTAAAGGCTGGACTACAGTAGAGCTGTTTGGAGCAGTTTGTGAAAAGTGTTTTCTGTTGGAGATGGTAAGTGCCTTTGGGGTGGACTTTGGGCTTTTTCACTTTGTAAACCTATAACGTGAACAAAAAGATATATAACACAATAAAGGTAAGGGAAAAAGCCAAAAAGCATAATATGAGATTTTACAAAAAAAAAGATTTGGTTACAAAATATGATGCGTTGTTATAGATTACAGTACCCAACAGCATATAAAAAAATTAAAAATTCACATTAACCAATTATATAATATATATATGCTAATAATACATTCTGTTGAAGGGGTCATTCTATCCAACAAATACTTTTAGTACATATTGCTGATAATACATTTGAACTGTCTGGATTTTTTTTTTTTTTTTTTTAACAGAATAGTATTGATACTTTACTTCCACCACTGACCATCAGTGACAAAAGTTAGGAAGGAAGGATAGCGGTTCTTACTGTGTTGCTCATTTGAGGGGTTGGTGAAGTAAAGCACTCCGTCTTTCTGCAGAGCTCCAGCTGCTACTGCAGGATCCACCAGCTCATAGTCAAAGAACAGATCGTCTATGGGCAGGGACAATCCACCATCATAGCTGCGTACCACGATGCGACACCGACAGTGGTAGTTGTTCTGGTTCCGCACGTTGATGACTATGCTGCCGTCCATCATCTCAACCGGCTGCAGAGGAGCAGAAAAGGTTTAGCTTGACAGTATCGAATGCTCTCATGAGCTATTATTTGATTAATTATGACACCTTGGTATCATTGCAGTTAAGGCATCACACAATGGTTAAGATAACTGCCAGTTGTTTTTATAAATATACATTTTACAGCTGCATTTCTTTTGGCCCCTAGAGGGCAGAAGAACACCACAACAAGCAGACAGATAATCTGCCCTAATAAGAGTTGTCACACATCCACCAGACACAATGCAACACATTAGCATTCATTAGGAGTCATATATTCGTCAAATTTAAGTGCAAAACTTTCGTTGCAGCTTTGCAATTTTTTTTTTCTCCTCCAACTCCTCTTAACTGCTAGAACTTTTATTTAACTAGTTGTTTACTTTGTCTGCTGATGGTGCTGGACAAGCAGCATACAGTGGCTTTATCACATACATTAATCCTATTTTTTTATATGTACAAATGTCTGCCACTGGAAACTGGGTTGATAAGAGCACTGTAAGAAGTTATAAGCACTTTTTGTTGTAATAAAGTTTCATCTTCATGAAGGCGAAGGAGGAAAAAACGTTTTCTCCTGGTATTGCATTAAAATGCCACACATAGCACCGTTAACTAACCCTACAGTGAGCTGTCAAAGAAGATGTGACTATCCTGGCGTAATTCACAAATGGCTGCAAACGTACCTGGCACTCGTCAGGGTTGAAGTCCTGTGCTTGCTTCCTCTGGTTGTAAGGGATGCTTTTCAGCGCGGCGCCGTTGTACCAGTTACGTCCGTGGTCATCACTCAGGATGCAGAAAACTCCATCTCCCTCCAATGTCCCATGACCACACACCACCAACCTCCCTTTAGCTGGGTTGTAGCGCTTCTGTAGTGCAAAGACACAAAAAATATGGAATATAAACAACGCAAAACAATAAACAATGATGCAACCTTGATTCTAAAACACAAACGACACCTAATTTTGAAAATAAGAGAAGCCTTTGTTGATTTCTAGAAGGTAAATTCAGGTGTTGTAGCAGCACGAGGACAGAAATAAGTACAGATAAAAGAGAAAGTACAAAATAAATAATTATAAGTATATAAAATAAGAATAGAAACTAGAGCATGTAAAGGCAAGAGTGACACTGTCAGCATAGTATAGCATAGAGGGTGCACCAGAATAATATACAACATTATTAAGTAATGATACTAAGTGTATGTCTTTATTAATATAGAAATATTCTATCGTATATAATGTAATGAAAGAGTATAACATATTCAGTCATGCTCTATTAAATAGACACAAATAACAGAGTATCTTCCAGTATATCAGTGTCCATTGTGTCCCTGTTGGTTAGTTTCAACTTGGGACTGCTGTTCCTCTTGTGGATACAGTTTGTCTGAGGTTGGCATATTTTGTTTTGACAAAATGTGCCAACAATATACTCTATCTGCCTCAAAAAACTGCTACTTCTACTTTAATAGCTGACAAACGCTGCTAACTGTCATTAAAAGCAGAATAACCACAGAAATAAGCAGTTTCCCACTGTGATTAAGTTACTTCAGACTTTTACAGAAAAAAGGTGTGGTGAGCTTGATAACTTGTGTTGTCTTCCCGTCAACCTTGAAAAAAACACTTTTTTCCCCCCAGACGTTTTTGACGCCTTTTTTCAGTTTGTTTTTTCCAATGTTTTAAATTGTTAAATTTTTCTTATACTTCTATTTCCAGCGCTTATTTCTATGTCCCATATTTTCTAGTATAAAACAAAAATTGAAAATGGGTCAATGTGACCCGAAGTCAACACAAGGGATACTAGAACTAAGATAATTTTCACTCCTTAATTTGGACAGTATTATGTAGTTCAATATAGACTTATTTTCATTCATCACTCAGTTGTGAGTAAACCCGCAACAACAGATGATCATAATTAGTGCTGTCAAACGATTAAAATATTTAGGGGGGGAGAATTCGCACCAGCTGCGTGCTTGGCAATCAAGTGGTATTCCAGACTGGACGTGCTGCGATGATAGCTCAGTTCACAACGACAAAACACACACTTTGGTCTTGTCAATGGAACCATTTGGCAACTTTTTTAAAGTAAATTTTCCATTCAGAATCTTATTGGCTTCCATTTCGGCATCTCGTGCTCGCCATCCACTCAAAACGTAACGTTAGCCTACTACTCTTTGATGGGCTCGCAAGCCCAAACAAGTGTTTGCGGCGTGCCTGTTGTTTTGTTTCCGGTCTAGTTTTTCTAACATTACTAGTTGTTGCAACAGCATGTGAAAAAAACTACAAAGTTTGCTATGCCAAAAAGAACGTTAATCTTGCGATAAAAAAATGTACGCTGTTAAAATGGGTTTGCGTTAACGTCATTAATAACGCGTTTAACTGACAGCACTAATCATAATATCCCTGCAGGGAGTAGATCAAGTTTTTGTGCCTTTAACAACTCACTTTAACACCTGTAATCATCCCTAGTACGTGACGTGAATGACTAACCTGTCAGTAGCTCATAATCACAATAAAACCAATGTGACATGAACGCAGCATGGAGGTAATTTAGCTTAAATTTTATCTCACTTTACAACTAGAAAGCAGCTCAGCCACAGGTTCATATGTTACGTTGTTTTGTTCTCTGACCTGGATGCCGAAGCCTGGCCCGGGAGCAAAGTTTTTCACTCCGAGCTGGACCGAGAGGTTTCTGGGCGGGCTCCAGCTGAGCCCGTCGTCCATGCTCTCCACCATCATGGTGCTGGACGGGTGGCACTGGTGGAGGTGGAAGCAGATGGAGTAGACCAGAATCACCGAGCCCACTTCCTCGTCCACCACTACCGATCCCAGGTTCAGGCCATCCGGCTTCGTTCCATCATCGACTATAAAGGTGGTCGGGGACCAGGTGGCTCCTGGAGGGACAGAGGAGGAACAGGAGAGGATTCAGACAAAAATCCTGACTACTTTTACTCTGAATTCAATAATTGTACTACTTATTAAAAAAAAAAAAAAAAAAGTATTTTGATTCCTCAATTTACCACTCATAGACCACAAGTCACAACATCAGTTTTCAACCTCAAATTCTGTTCTTTCTGCTTCAAGCCATTTCTTTACACAGCAATCAATGTGTATCTATTAAGAGAGTAATATTTCTCTCTTCAAGCAATTGTGTTATTTTTTGTGTCGCAAAATGCAGACATTCAAATGTGTACAGGTATAAAATCCTTTCAGAAATGCCCCTAAAATATTACTTTCATTTGTAAAGTTTGGACAACAGCGTAAATGTAAATATTTGATGTGTTTGTCTTGATGCTTTTGTTTTGTCTGAGGTTTTGTGAGTTTTATACTCTGGTCCATAAGAAACTAATTCATTTCTGTTCCACTTTATTTTAACAGTTAAAACGACACACAAGCATAAAGTTTAACCCTATTGTATGTAATCAGATGTATGTTGTAGTAAGTACAGCTGGATGTTTGGTACAGCCCCAAATGTATCAGTAAGAAATAGAATCAACAACTGTCAAGGACAGAAAGCTGGCAACACATTTGTGGACAAATTCATATTCTTCTTTACTTATTTACTAACTTTGATCAGACATTGTTTTGACAATTTTTGACAATTTTAGACTGCATTTTATTTAGGTAAATGTGTACCATGTAACACATTTAAAGTTTAAGAACTGGTAAATGAAAGAAATTATTTTTGAAGATTGTTTTTGATATTCCTCAAAGTAAGGTTATGAATAAAATAATTGTGTTTATTTACCAGGAAAATCCCATTAAGATTAAGAACCTCTTTTTCAAGGGAGTACTGGCCAAGAAGCAGCAAAAAGTTACAAACATACAATAGAATTACATATACATTATGAAAAACAATTACAAAATATCGACTCACGTGCTCTCAATCTGGACTTAAAAGCGTTCAATGAAAGTAATTCAGTCAATTTCCAGTTTTTTTGCAACATGTTCCATGTGTTGGGGGCTGAATGAACACAATGATCACTCAAATCATTGCAGAACACACCCACTGATGAGAACTTATGAGGGACATGTGTCTGTACTGTATTTTATCTGTACTGAAAATTATTAATAAGTGGATATCAAATGATAATTAGCCCAAATTATAATAATACAGACATGTTATAGTCTGTGCACTTTCTCTGTAGTCATGAAGGAGGTTTGGCCTTGGAAATAGCGATTTGTAAAAACAAATCTTGTCAAATGGTCCACTTACTTGTTTTGCTCACTAAGTTACACTTCATCCACTGATGAAAGCCACAAGATGTGGTTAAAGCTCCGGAAAAATCAAGTATAACTGGACCTTGTGATTAGATTTTTTTAGTTTCTATACTTTTGTGTTTGTATTTTTTTTGTGATACATTTGATAATAACCAACTTATTTAATGATATAATACAACCGTTTATTCATTAAGTTAAAGTTGTGACTGACATTTCTTGCCCTGTCTGACTCTTTATGTCACAAAATAAACCAGCACACTACGGTAAGGTTAGGCGATTATGAACTATTGTTTTGAACTTTTCCCTCCTTTTGTGAATGTTAAATATATCCCTGTGGATTTGTAACCACTCTGTTATTGTGTCTGTCTGTGTGTGTGTGTGTGTGTGTGTGTGTGTGTGTGTGTGTGTGTGTGTGTGTGTGTGTTTTGTCTGTATATCTGACTGTTTCTGATTACATGACTGCTGGTCGTCCTTGCCTTTGTCTGTGGACCGCCGCATTGCGAGGAACTTTGCGCCCACGTCGCTGGTCGTCGACTTCCTGGCCTCTGAGAAAGCCAGCAGGCTTCCTTTGGGAGTGAAGGTGAGGAGCGGGATCCTATAGGTGCTCACCTGCCCCTGGGCTCCGCTCACCCACAGCAGCTGCTCTTCATACAGCAGAGGGTCAATCTGGACATCAAAGAAAGACGAGACAGGACAATGAAGAGAGGCTGACTAAGGGAAAGGGAAAGAGTTTAAATGGACAATGAAGAGAGGCTGACTAAGGGAAAGGGAAAGAGTTTAAATGGACAATGAAGAGAGGCTGACTAAGGGAAAGGGAAAGAGTTTAAATATCTGCTGGATGCATCAGGTGTCAGGTGACACAAGCAGGTGATGATCATACTTTCACTTCAGGAACCCTTTATTTATGAAAGAAAATTGTCTTGGAGAAAGGGAAATTGCTGCATCAAGACCAGATACCACAACAAAACACATTAAATAAGAACACATCTGCAATCATCAGCCTGAGAGAAAAACACTAGCCAATTATTCCCATGCCACTCACTCTGTTAGAGCTACAGAAATTCAAGACATAGCACACATCAAAACATACACACTTTATTACATAAAAAAGCGTGACTCACTTCACAATCTGTAAAAAACAACAAAAAACAACTCAGCAGTTATCTGAGTCAGTGCCTCCCCTCCCCCTCCACTTCTGTCTATCCTTCCAGGAGTTGCCCATTGATCAGTTTAACTGACAGAGGGGCAAATGATTTATTAATTATTTTTACGAGTGTGCTTGCTTACACTCCTTCAAGAATGAATAGAACGGAGCTTAAACAACATGTGTACCTACAGCAGGGCTACTACATTGTGTTGTAACGTATTTCTAAGATAGTTAGTTTACTGTACCTGTTCAGGGCTTAAAGTACAAACACAGAGAGACAGCACAGCGGAGAGGAGTAAGGACAGTGCAGCGAGCCGGCTTCCTGTCTTCATGTTTGTTAGATTTAAATCCTGAAACCTTCTTCTTTATTCCGACAGATAAATATCAGTAAAGTACAGACGATGAGTTTAAAAAAAAAAAAAAAAAAACTAAAACGGACAGAGAGATAAAAAGCGGAAATGCTCTGTTCGAGCTCATCCACAAACCTCCAACATCTAGCTAGTAAGTCATGTGACCAAGATGGGTGCTCACATGACTATCGTCACGCACCAAAATAAAAGAGGAAGTTAAATAATATTGAATAATTACTCAAAAACACATAAAAAATATTGAATAGTTAAATAATAATAAATAATATACACACAATCAAATGATATAATTACATTTCGTCTTTATTTAACGTTATTTCATTTATTTATTTATTATAATTGTAGTTTAGATATTATAGTTTTTCTCTTTTGTTGTTATTGTCCTTTATATTATTTATATTAAATGTAAATATGATTGTCATTTACACAGTTCTATACACGTTTCTCATGTCAAATATAAAATGTATAACAATAAAGCATTTGCAAAGGAAGAGTTGTTTGATTTGTCTTTTGAGCAATCGTAATTTATTCAGTCTATGATTTATTTAGCATTTTAGGATTATCTTTTTAGTTAGTTATAAATAGTTATATTGGCTTTCACATAATTTTGGAATGATGCTGGTATGCACAATAGTGTACCTTATAAAGCTGCTGATGAAGTTTAAATGTTTGTTGTTACATTTCAATAAAAAAGCTATAACAAAAACTAAATAAAATACCTTGCAATTCAATTTTAAATCTATGAGCCACATATGTAATGTCCATCACATTTCTCTTTGCTAAGTTGGAAGATCAGCTGTGGAAGGAGTACATTTTTGTGTTTATTTTTTACAGTAAGCACGGATAACTGCTATCAGATTAAAAAATAGACTATGTCTTATTCATTTCAGTTGAATTATGCATTTCATTTTAATGTTCTTTTATTACCATAATGCTAAATACACTTACAACTTTTATCCAGACAGGGGCAGACTTTTTCTAAAACAACATCCCAGCCACTCAGTGTTACAGTATAAAGTCCTGTGGATAGTATACAGCACTATGGTGCAGTTTTCAGGAGTTTAACCATGCTGTGAGTCACTTTAGTTGTAAAATAACACCATGGTTAAAGTTACATTTCAAATCAATTCATGTGTCTTAATTGCAAAGTTAAGTGTATTTTCTGCATCAATTTGCAGCAAAAAGCAAAAAGCAAAAAAGGAAGACTCATATATATATATAACCAAAAGTAGATTAATGTATTGTAATTGTAGACCTCTATCCAATGTCTTCATAATTGCAGTAAGGGAAACGTGTGTATGAATTTTTATCCCTTGTATGTATGACCTCCATTGATCCACTACATGATGCCAAACTGAAAACTAAATGGAAAATCTCCGTAATGCCAATAAAAGACAGACTTTAGTCTATGTCACAAAACCACAAGTCCCACCTGAAAATAAGGTTTTAATGGGCTTTTTTAATTACTCTTTACATATAAAAGTGTTCACCCTCCTTCTACTAGGGTTGACTGTGTTGAGCTGAGAACCACAAACCACATTCCTGTAGTCATGAGGCCGAGCTGATCCGAGTCATATGTTAAGAGAGAGAGAGACAGAGAGAGAGAGCGAAGTCAGGAAGAAACTGCTGAGACACATCGGAGTGTCAAAGTAACACACACCACAGTCTGTTTGAGCAGACTATAGACTGTATAATAGGCGCAGACATAGAGTATATTGTTGCTTTCAAGGGATCTAATACATATCTGGCCGAGAAGGGAATATAACCAGTTTTGTTGACATGATGGTCTTACATCTAAAATGCAGGTAAGATGTGTTTGATCATGTGAAATGTGTTTCTAGTTTCATTTTAGTTGGTTTTGGTTTCATGACTTCAGAGGTGAGCTACTCAAATGAAATATGTTGGGTAGCCACAGAAAACACAAACTTTTTAAATGAATATTTGTACACAAAAAAATGTCCCTTTTCTATACCCTTATGTCCAATAAGAGCTTTTAATTGCATACAGATTTTAAGTTTTTGGAGATGAATTATTGTAAGTATGACAGCTCAATCTGCAAATATCAGTTTAACTTAAAACAGAATATTGGGAAATGTTTTTCTGCAGGAATTGCTGCTTAAATAGACACAAATACAAAGGAATGAGGTCCAGCAGTATGTAACACAACACACATGGGCGTGAAAACAGACAATATGCAATTTTAAGATATGAGATTGTGAGTTGAGTTTTTACTGAAAAGCTTAATACATCTGGGCTGTTTATCTAACAGGGAAATACTGCTGCCTGTGTTTGAACACAGCCTTCTACGTGCACATGTGTGAACAATAGTATATGTTTTCTTTTCTCTTTTTTAGCAGGTGCAGTGTACGCAGGCAGTAATAAAATGGCCCAGAGTCTGTGTGACTTTATTTACAAGCAAGGAAGTGAAAATGAGGGTGTAGATAAAGACAGAGAGGCCTGTGTGTAAAGAGAGGGCTGATAACAAGGTTAGACTACATCAGAACTGCAGGATTGAGTTTTCACACTTAAGTGCAAAAAATGTGGCTCCGTCACAGGCATGCAGGCGAGAGTACAAGATGGAAAGAGACGCAGAGAGAGCTGGTTTAGTTTTATCAAAAAAGTGTGCTATATGGAGGTCCAGAGTCACGACTAAAGATACCTCTTATCCTCTAAACAGACTGAGCTATGTAAAGATAAAACATGACATGGACGCTTTAAGGCAGTACAGATATCGGCAACTCTAATGGCTCATAAAAATGCAAACTCACTTAAATAGCAAATAAGAGCAGCTAGCACCATGACAATGTCACTGCAGTAAAGGCCATCAGCCCTGAAAGCAGAAGAGATCTGGTTTCCTGAAGGTTTTGAGACATAAACATGTTTGTCAGATAAAGACTGTGGTTAATCTGAAGGGCTTTTTAGAAAAAGATCACACTCATCTGGCAGGACCACTCCTTTTCTTCAAGCATGACATGTTTAACCTATCAGTTAGGACAGTGGTTCCCAACCTTTCATCATGTCTGATGTGCCCACACATCAGATGAGCTCAAGTACCCCTGTACCTTCCCCTTATGAATGTAGTATAAACTGGATGTTATTTAACACTTTTGTATATAAGAGTGGAAACAGTTCTAATATTTTTTTCATAAAATAGAACCATCAGTGTTTAGGCTGCTTTGGTTAAGTTTTCACTCATAACAGTTACATCATGGAGTGACATTAAGCTGGAAGTTTTAAGCATTTATCCATTACTAGCTAACTCTAACTCTTTCAACTGTTTATCCTTTACTTTTCGCTAACGCTAACTCTTTTAATTATTTATCTGTTACTTTTAGCTAGGTTAACCATTTTAACTGTTCATCCGTTACTTTTAGCTAACTTTTTCAACTGTTTATCCATTAATTTTAGCTAACATTAACTCTTTCAACTGTTTATCCATTACCTTTAGCTAACGCTAACTCTTCAACTGCTTATCCATTACCTTTAGCTAAGGCCAATTCTTTCAACTTTAAGGGCCTAATTTTGATGCGGGGGGAATTTAATAGAAATTAGGAAACATAGGGCTGAGGGAACACTGGGCCTAATTTGGGGGGAAATCCTTGAGGGAACAGGGCTGAGGGAACATAGGACCTTATTTTGTTGTGGGGGGGATTTCATAGAAATGATGGAACATAGGGCTGAGGGTGACACAACCTCAGGATGACCCCCTGAGATGTGCCTTTGGTTGAGAATCATTGTGTTTGAAACACATCCAGATAAATAAGTACCTCTATTTTATTTAACGTGATGGAATATGCTGCCTCACTAAGTTTCTCCAAATTCTTACGCAGCATTTCTCCTGAATAATTATTACCTTCCTGTATCAGTCACAATCACATGAACACTGATTTCATGTTATTTTAGATTGCTGGCACCTATAGGCTTTTGACCATGATCTCTGTCGCAGTCCTTTCTTTGTGACTTTATGATGATGCATGTCTGCTGTCACATGAAACCACTGGATCCTCTTTTGGTCTGACTTGAAATTAAAGATTCAGCTAGGGATGTTTGGTTTCAGGACCTCTTTTCATTCAATTTTTGTTTTTTCAGAAATTTTTAACAGGAAATCGTAAAATGTCCTTGTTAAGTCCATTTTCACAATTCTGTTCTTAATAAGACAGCAGCTTTTAACTCTTATTAATGTTTTCTCCTGCTATGTTTTTTATTTAGGATGTGGTTACCTCTGAGATGATGGAGGACAAGAACAGAGTTTGTCATGTGATGGAGGAGAGTGAGGTGGATGTGCAGATCAGACAAACCAAAGCTCAGCCACAGCAGGCCAGCAACAACAGACCCACCTGGTCAAATGGTAATCAGCTACCTCTTTATTTGTTTTTATTTGGTGAATTGTACAGCAATAAACTCTTTATTCACTCTCACTCGTCATATTTATGAGATTAACAGGAGGGGCTAGTTTTCTAATACATACAGCCTACCATACATATTTTTGTATTTAAAAAGGTACTGATATCTATATGGGGTTTCATTTGTGTAAAAAAATGTTGTTGTATACTGTTTTTGTATTTTATAGCATACATGTTGACCTACAGTATAGTAGTACTCTTGTTTTAATGTTAATGACTGCACTGTGTTACATTTTACTGGTGTTTGACGTTTTACATGGACTGATGTCTGTTGTTTTTTGTATTGTATTTGTAGCTAACCTTTGTCCAAATAGTCAGAGATACAGAGATTAGATTACTTATTCACTGCATCTTTCTGACTTTCACTGTCACCCTAAATAAATCCTGAAACAGATTTTGGTAACAAAAGTTATGTTACAAGGTTCAGAGAATTGCAGGACCCAAATGCAGAGACAGCCAGGGAGCGGTGAGCTTGAGGATTTAATCACAATAAAAAAGATATACAAACAAAGGAGTCCTCTAGGTAGCAGGCAAAATCATTTCAGAATGTAGAGGAAGCAAAAGAACAGGAACATGAAAAACTGGAATACTGAGACAACGGGGTAGACTCCACATACAAACACTCCATTGATCTGACAAGAGACAAAGACAACACAGAGACTAAATACAAGAAAACAAGAAACAGGTGAAACAAGAAACAGGTGACACACATCAGGGTGGGGCAGACAAAGGCGGGAAAACACAAGGCAGGAAGTAAACAAGACAAGACAAAGGAGAAAAACAGACTACAAAATAAAACAGGAAACAGAAACATACACAACCATGACAAGTTAAGTATTAAATGTGCACCAGTCACACTAAAGTGTTACAGCTGTGTTGCATCATAAACCTTTGCCCTACAGTGCTTGCTTCAGATTTTTTATAGTTTATGTCACTAAAGTATAAAAAGATCAGTGCTTTTATTTTAGATTACCTCGTGACCAGCCCTACTGTGTGTACTACTGTACAAGTACTTCTACACCATTAGACAAGCATTATCATCGTGTAGTCACCATAACATCACACTCACATGCCTCAAATGCCAGTAAACAGTCATGCAATGAAATGAGAAATCTTTTAACAATTCAACATAGAGCCTAATAGACTTGTAATATATGGAAACCTTGGGATTAAAGTCATGTTCTGTATAGGTTTGAACAATACTTGGCTCTACAGCATGAGTTAGCGACTAAATAATCCCTCACATCTTACTGACCTAAGGTGGGCGTTAGGTCAGTGAGATGTGAGGGATTATTTACAGTATATTTGACTATATTTCTGTAGTGGTTTTTGTGTCCTTAAACATTTTCAGACAAGTGTTTCAGAGAAGTGCAAGTTCTTGTCACACTTCTATTTTTAGCATTTATGTAGTGAAAAAGGCTGATCCTGTCATGGCTCTCTCTTTCTCTCTCTTCTCTCTTCTCTCTCTCTCTCTCTCTCTCTCTCTCTCTCTCTCTCTCTCTCTCTCTCTCTCTCTCTCTCTTACTTTCAGGTCAGTGTGTTGTGGCGATGCCAAGCTGTTCGATGCTAAACCCGAGCTTTGATCTGTCTCTGTGTCGTGCCAAACTCGAGAATGATGGCTTTCAGGTCAGCACACGCACATACATGTTACTGTGGCACTGGAAAATTATATCTTTACTATAATCTGTGTTTAATCCAGGTTGTTAAATTGTTGAATTTTTTAGATTCCAGTCAGAGACATGGAGGCTCCACTGAAGACAGCTTTGGACCTTCCCTCAGTCAGGAGATACATGGTTTTTAACTCTGCTCTCTTCCATTTTATAATGGCACCGGTATGTCCTCCAGCTTTCTGTCCAAGCTTACCAAATATTTACTCTGATCATATCCCTCTTTCCCCCATTCCTCTTCAGTTTTAACTCTCGCCTACTTATACTTTTTTCTGTTTTTGGTTTGTCTCAGATGAGCACTTCAATGTTTTAATGTTACACTTCCATAAAGTTTGGGAACGTGCAAGAGACAGATTTGAAGAAAAAAAGATTGTCTAAATCAAAAGCAGAAGAAGTTCTAGAAACCACATGTTGTTTTGATCCACAGCTGGAGCTAGGAGGCAATTATCGTAGCTTAGCATTAAAGCCGGATGAAGATGGAAACAGCTAGCCTAGCTCCGTCCAAAGGTTAAAAAAGATCTTCCTACCAGCACCTCTGAAGCTCATTAATTCTTGTGTGTTTTTTTATTCCATACACAAACAAAAATGTAAAAGTTTTACGTAGAATTACATGCTTAAACTATTTCTTGATGAACAGAGACAAACACGATATAATGTATGTTAATCAGTGAGCTTAAGAGATGCTGGTAGGCGTATTTGGGAATTTGGACAGAGCT
Source organism: Zingel zingel (assembly GCA_023566125.1). NCBI lineage: Eukaryota > Metazoa > Chordata > Actinopteri > Perciformes > Percidae > Zingel > Zingel zingel. The sequence goes on along the minus strand of CM042330.1, from coordinate 10,937,511 downwards.
AGGCTAGCTGTTTCCACTTGCTTTCAGCAGTCTTTATGCTTAGCTAAGCTAACTGCCTCCTGCTCCTATTTACTGTAATGGACAGCCATGAGATTTATATTCTTATATTCTCATCTAACTTTCTGCAAGAAGGCAAATAAGCATATTTCCCAAAATGTTTTTTTAAAATGCTGGATACCTCTGTCACTGAGAATATACTAATTCATATTTACTTAACATTAACCTCTCCCTCCTCCAGGTGCTGTATGTGGTGTTGTGGTGCGCCACATTCTCCACCCTCCACCTCTTTATCACTGTCAGTGACTACTGGGTTCTCTGCCTCTCTGTCAGCCTGGTCTCCATCTTCCTCACCACTGCCATCATTGTCATTCTCCACTACAGTAACAAGGAGGTAAGGAGGGGGTCATTACCATAAAATTAGTTAACAGTAATACCAGTCTCGCATTGCCAGACTTTCCTACACAGCGATGCGGAGGAGGGTCTGGCTAGTCCACACAGCATTCTGGGATGGAAGAAAAACGTACTCTGGTTTATTGGCATTTCTTTAAACCAATCACAATCGTCTTGGGTGGCCCTAAGCCCCGGACGGAGCAAGGGTACCGCTGCAAAATAGCCTCGGGAAGGAACTTGTTTTGGTGCAACAGAAAACTCAGATTCAATCTGAGTTTTGCTGTTTAGCTGTCTCGATTTACCTTGCATAGATCTGAGGAGCAGTTAACCATAGTCCTCATAAATCCACCGGAGTTCCGGATTTCCAGCAGAACAATCTCAGAAATGAAACGTCGTCAATATATAGACAGTAATACTGACACATTCATATCTGAAGAGGAATCTTTAAATTCCTTTAAATAAATTACAAACTTGAAATGTGAAATAAATGATTCTCAAACATGTTTCTTTGTCTGTTTCTGTGTCAGATCAACATGAATGTAGACATTCGGTTAATCCAGGTGAATGAGAAGATGGTGAAACATAAGCTGCTGGTGGCCGTGGCCGACTGGGTGCAGTCCTGCACTGGAAACATGAAGGTTGTTCTTATAAAATCAACTGAAACTGTGAGAATATCAGGTCCCATATGGGCCAGAAGTGTACAAACGTCTTTATACATGTGTCAATGTCATCTGTTGTTAGATATTATTTAGGCTGATACACACCTGCCCTGTGGTTGTATCGATTCTTAGTTTCATCTTATTTGCATATTTCAAACAACACAACAACATACCAGGAAGAACAACACAAAAATGTAATAACAAGATGATGAGGAGAATTTATGACATGAAGATTAATGCAACAAGAAGACTTTTTATTAGAGAATTATTCAACAAAACCATGTGGTCAATGACACAACAAGATGACAATGATTAGTTGTCATCTTGTTGCAAAAAAAACAAACAGTAGAAAGTAGTAAATTATTGAAATCTATTATGCCATCCTTTATACATACATCAAAACGTCTGCATGTTTTGTACTTTACTTTATAGACATTTTCCCAAAATGTATTCTGCCATATTTGGTATCTTCTGAAACTTTAGGATCTCCATTAGAATGTAAAATAAAGTTTTATGGGTTTGTACAATAAACCAATCACTGGAGTCCGTTGTATTGACTAAAGGGCCTGCAACAAGTAAAAGTTGGTATTGAGTGAGTTTGCTCACGAAAGTCTTAAGGAACAGCACAAAGGTCATCTTCAAGATCTGTCAGCAATTCAGGGAATAGGTCTATTTTACTTGCAATATTGTCTCGCATTGCCAGACCTATCTCCACAGCGCTGTGGAGTAAGACTTGCAATATGACAAACAAGTAGTATAGTATATATCTAATATAAAAACAGATAAATAAAAAAGGGAAAATGTGGAGGTCAGTAATAAAATAAAAACACAAATACTAAAACAAAATGTTAGTACAATAAATGTCTTGTAATGAAGTGCATCTCCACTAATCATGTGGGAGTAAAAAGCTTCATGTGATCAATAAAAATGTTAGAACTTGCCAAAATTTGAGATGTGGGTGGTGATTTACTGGTCTGGAACCAGGCTAGTACACCAGTAATGAACCACAAATTAAATATGTTTGCTTCTGCAGCCACTGATGCTGTTGTATTCATCTCTCTGTGTCTCTCTGCAGCTGTACTTTGTGTATTGGGACATGTCCCACTGTCTGAGGGCACTGACTGAAATGTTAGAGGATTGCAGCTTTGTGGTGAATGACACCCAGGTGAGTGTCGTGTACATCTGTCCTTCTGTTTGTTCTCCTGCTGCTTTATTGATTTTGCTTGTGATTCCCATGTTAGTCCTCCCTCAAAATCAATAGAAACATAATTCTAGCTGCTATTGAAAGGATATTTATTTCTATATCTTCTTCTGGTAAACAGAAGTTTAGTCTTTGAAGTATAGTAACACATGTCATAGCTTCCATTTTTACAGCGTGGAGGAAATTTAAAATGATCAATTTCACACTTTCATCAGAAAAAGCTGGAGAGGAAAATGGCGCATCTCGTTCTTGTGACCGAGGACACGGCTGTTGTCCATGAGGTTGAAGGGTCAGATATGGAGCAGCAGGACTCAGATGAACAGAGGCCTCTGCTGAGACATGAGGACACCAGCTGCTGTACCTCATCCAGCCAACAGGAGGGCACCACCAAAGTCCCCACCAACTACAGCCTCATCCCTGATGCATCGTTACCTGCTCAGGTAAAGAGACATGACGCTGCAAGATGTCTTTGCTCCCACACTGACGAAATTTATATAATCAGAAGCATAGTTTTATTATAGATACATCAGAATTAGCAATATATGTTTGCTGAAACACAAAAGGAAATTGCAGTGCATGTAAACTAGATCAATTAATGTGTTTAGGGTGTTTTTGATTAGTTTTCTAGAGCAAGAGAATGTGGAGTTTTGATTTAAAAAGTCCCCCCCTGTTCCTCTATGTGTGAGGGCCTGAAGTTTGCTCTTTTGCACATGATTAATTATAGTTAAGTAGGTTCAGTACCACCACCAATCTTGCTTTTACACTCTTCATTCTCATGGTAATTACTACAATGTATTAGTGGTATTGTACTTTTTTTGTAGGCTATAGCCTACCAGCTTCTGATGACGTACAGTGCAGCTTATGTGAAGCTGCTAGTGTCTAAGAGGCTGTCAGGACCGTCACACCACCGCCTACGCCCCCAGAGGAATCACTGCACCACCGCCCCTCTCTGCCTCTGCCAGTACATCAAAAAGAAGATCCTTCGATAACAGAACCAGTGTCAAGACATTTGCTTTGCACCTATGCTCTTAAAGAGAGAAAGTGACATGTAGGAGCACTTCCATTGCAGCAAACATGGATTATATTGGACCTTTTCAGAGCTTCACACTCTAGATTTCTCTGTTTTTAAAGTCTCCAGTTTGCAGCTTCCTGTACCTCGGCTGCTGTCTTCACGCCAGTTCTGTATTTGCACAACCTGGATCCTCGTCCATTTGCTCCCAACTATTTCTACACCATGCCAAAAATGTCTGATCCTGCTGCTGTAAACCAATATTTGCACTCTTGTACACATGACAATCACAGCCTTAGCCTTGCTGTTTAAATTATTTGCACAAATAATAAATATAGATTATTGTGATTTGATTTGCAGTAGACAGCATTTGTCCTTGTGGTTTTTCAGTGTCCAGTGTTTTTTTTTTTTACATTGTTGTTTTGGTACTTCTATTTAAGTAACACATTTTCCACCACTGCTTGGAGGACAGACAATTGATATGTAGACAAAGACAATATAAGCATGAACGGAAAGAAAGACTCCCCCCCCCCCCCCCCACACACACACTTTTAATTCCCCTTGATGCAGCTGTGTAATGATGCTTAAAGCGGGTTAACATGAATCATTGGATTAAGTTTCCTGGATATATTACCTCAAATGTCAGCAACAGAAGCGGAATCAGAGTGTGTTTGTTTTTGTGTTCTCAACCCTTTGGTTTTATGTGTGTAGGTGGATTATACAGTATATCTATGCATGTGTGTAGGATGCTGGGTTTCTCACCAGCAATTACCCATCAGTCCTGGTGCTGTGGCTGAGATGACAGCCCAGCGAGAGAGCCACAGGATGGCACAAACACACAGTGAGACAGTCAGCGTGGCTGACCTGGGGGAAGCTGGGATTGTGTGATGGAGGAGAGACACGTGCAGCGTGAGGCCAAGTTAAACGATCTTAGAGACGCTGGCTGTCCTCGGGAGGCTAAATGGCCATCTGTGATCCTTCACACACAGGTTGGCTTAGTTCCCACTTTTAGTTTCTCCCTCAAACCTCTTTTCCATTGGACGGATTGTTTGGGCCCATACTTAACCTTTTCACAAATATGATTTATAATTTTAAAAAGTAATTGCAGGTTTAAAGGATTTTAAATCATAATCACAATGAAACAGCAACAAAAATAAGGGAAAACAGATAAATAAGAGATGTGAAGACATAATAAGACATGGAATAGACATGCTAAGCCATTATGGTCTGATTGAAAATGTTGAATTGTACATCTGTGTAATACATCTGTGTGTTGTAGCATTCTCACACTAGCACTTAATACAAGGTACAATTGAGGCTGCAGTGATGCCATTAGTTTTGCAGGTATTTGGTCATAAACCAAAATACCTTTGACCTGATGGTGACGCTAGATACTTTTACTTTGCACAGTTTCATCATCTGTAGCCATCGCTCTTTTCTTTGTTTGTTCAGCCATAGTAACCTAAGGGGAACATAAGTTTGTGTACAACATTTCATGGCAATCCATCCGATAGTTGTTTAGACATTTCACCCAAACCCACAAATGTCAACCTCATGGTGGCACTAGGGGAAAAATCAAGCGGTCACTGTAAGTCATTCGGATTTATCCTCTGGGGACCATAAATATCTGTACAAAATGCAATGGCAATCCATCCAGTAGTTGTTGAGATACATCAATCTGGACCAAAGTGATGGACTGACCAAAATATAGGCCGGTGCTGCCTGGAAGGGAAGGCAAAATCGTTTTATGTGGTACAGATGATGCACAAAAAAACAAATGCCACCATAATGTATGAAAATGAGCAGCTGTAAAACACAATGTGATTAAACAGAAGATAGTGAGAGATACTGTAGTTCATGTTCTGACAGAGGGAGGAAAAATAGATGGAGAAAACCAGGGCAACTATAAATAGCACCTTAGTGATGAGGGGAGAGAGGCCACAGAGACACTGAGAGGATGGAGAGACACCAAGAGGGAAAAAAACAGAGCCGCAGAATGAGACCCCGCCTTCACCAACGTGTCGTTCACAACCCAAAAATGATTCTTTTATTCATTACTCAAACAACCAACCATGTGCAACACAGTCATGAACATACTGTAATTATAATAATAAACCCCAAGAGAACCACATGTACACAAGTAATTTTTGGCTCTTTGAAACAAGCAACCCATTGCATTTACAAGCTCAAAAACAAAACAAAAAAAAATTAAAATGAAGAACCCATCTACCAGCTGGGTAGTAAACAGCTTTGTTGCTGAGCACAGAAGATTCCCATCAGAAAGCACACAAGGAGACAAAGCCTAGCGCTGTATAAACTAGATATGCTAAGAGTGACTCTATTCAGTAGACACACACTCGCTGCCAGAGCCCTCTGTACAATAATAATGCTAAACAATAGTGTGTTTAATTTACTCTTTTAACACAGAAATATCACTGAGTCATTTAAGGATAGGGCATGTATTTATCAAAAGGCTAAAAGTGAAATTTAAAGTAAAAATCTTTCATTTTTACTCATACTCACTAATAAACAGGTGGGAAGTAGGCTTATCTATGCAGAAAAACTCATCACTGAGTAAAATGGATGAAGGATTGTTTATGTTTTTTTAATAATAAACAATAAGGCAGTTGTTGGGTAAATCCTTGTCTCTGATTGGCTATTCCTGCTCTAAGCAAATGTGATCAATCAAGAAAAAGTTACTGGCTGTAAATAGGAGGAAGTCACTTTTTTTACTACTAAGTTAGCTTTTAAGAGCATTATTAATTGTAGTTTTTAGAAATTTGATAAATACGTGCACAGATAATCAAATGCAATGCAGTTGGCAATAATAATAATAATACCAATAATAATATATAAACTACATAATAAACTGTATTTATACTGTCTCTATTTGTGTTCATTGTCAACAAACATAATTTTGTAATATCTCTGAATAATTCTAAAAATAGCATCATCATAGAGACTAACAGGGGGGAAAAGGGGGAAGCAGAAGGGAAATATGAATTGGTCCAATAACTCATGTGGACAGGAGAAAGACAAACAGAGAGAGGAAAGATACCAGAGGAAACATTTCATAGAGCTGAAAGTGCTACAATACAGTATAGGCATTAATATTTTCTCTCTGTCCTATTGGAAACATTCATTTTCAGTTCCTCCCATTACTCCAGAAACCTCATATAGTAGTTCATACAGTAACGTTACGGCCATGTTGGCTCTTATAAAGAACAGCACACCTGCTGCTACATTATGGAGATGATACTCATAGGAAATGAACCCTGAATAAATGTGTTACAGTGAAACAACGTCAAAGGAGCACATATCTAGCATCGATATTTAAGACAAATGGAAACAAACTGTGGATGACATGCAGGGTTATGTAGCCTTAGAAGTCTAACATTGTACTAAAGTTTTACACACAGTGTCTCAGAGATTAAATAGCTAAAGGATGTGCAACACAAAAAAGGCCAAAAACAGTTACTTAATACTTGCGAAAACAATATTTGCAAAGATTCAAATACTTTCATTTAAATTGTCTCATTTTCTTGTTCTGACAGTAGCTTGTTTGAAAGTTACTTTACCACACACTTGTAGACATTTTAGGAAATATTCCCACCAACAGCTTAGACACAAGCTATTATTGCACTAAACGCCCCATTAGCTTAAATTTATATTTATCATGCACTATAAGAACTCTGAATGTAAGCAGCTACATCATATCATCTGATTACTACAAAGCGCAACATCGTCAGAAATCAAATTTGAAGCCAATTTCAAAATGTCAAATATAGCTGCAAAAAACTAGTGATATACTGAAAATTAATGAAGACAAAGGCAATGCATGAATGAATTAATACATAACAGATTTGAACCCTAAATCAACAAACATATACTTCATAATGTATGTATCATCTCATCCAGCTAAAATGTCCATGTAATATACCAACAACCAATCTCAAATAAATACTCTGTGTTTGGTTATTAGACACTCTGTCAGTTGAGTCTCCATTTGGTGTGGTAAATGTGTATTGATCACCCCATCTAACAATTTTAATAATAAATAACACTACTCCTTTAAATCAAAAGAGTTTCAACATGGCACTGTGTTTTTAAAGAAGAAAACACATATACTTGTACTTGTAGTTAAGACTAAAATATGCATTCAACCATTCAAAAAATAACTCTGTGTGGGCACATTTAGTAGATTTAGTTGTTGGAATATTTAAAACTGAAACACACAGTGACCTATCCTCTCATCTAACTACATCATCAGTATGGATTAATCAGCGTCAAATTAATTGTTAATACAAGGAGCTTTGTTTTGCTCATGGAGCTCATATCTGGGTGTAAATATTAAGTGGTCGCTGTGGGCCTAATTTTACAGCTGCTTGTATTTGGCGTTTGAACATCAGCTGTGATTGATTGTTTTTGATCGTCGGCGTGTGTTTGATGGCAGCAGGTTAGGTCAGAGCTCAGTGTGTGTGTATGTGTGTGTGTGTGTGTGTGTAGCTGTACACAGAGAGCCAGCAATGCAGTAGCAGTTTGTGTGCATTCTCAGTGCACCTCCAAATGATTGAGAGTAGTTAGCTAGCTAATAAGTGCCATGATTTCCCATCTGTCTGACGCTGCGTGGAGTTACGGCTCCCAGTCGTCATCATGGTGCTGCGAGGCAATGATGACAACCACGGTGAGGATGGTGCACAGCACAATGGAGGCGATGCCAACAGCCAGGCTGATGAAGGAGAAGTTGCGTGCCTCGCGGGAGGCTATTTCCGCCGTCACCATGTCCCCTCTGGATATCGCTGTGCGCACCTAAGTGGTGCAAGAGGGAGGGGATGGGTGTGTGGGAGAAAAGAGAAATTAGAAAATATGTTATGTAACAAGAAGATGCACGAGTGGGAGCAAGAGAAAGTCTAAAACACCATGAATGGATCGATTTCACTGCAGCACAGCCTGAATGTGCAGAAAGAGGCCACTCCACACAACATATACAGCTCAGACCGGTTGCCTTGTCAGCTCAACTTAACTCAAAGCCAGCTGAGCAGGGCCAGAGGAAAAAATCCATTCAATACCGTTGCGCCGACAATGGTGCAGTTACGTAATGTGGTCTGTTGTGTGCATGTTGGTCAGCACATTCTACAATTACAGAGGCAAACAACAGGCAGTGTGAGGTATGAGAGCCACCAGACTGAGCCTTTACATTTCTCACATCAGGCTCAACTTAACTTGACCAAGATACCAAACTGTGCCTTTTAATGCAGAGGTAGTATAGTTGTCATTGCTGAAAGTATGCACTTTAGGTGTAATGGTGCACTGACCCAAGATAAATTCTCTTTAAATGTGTAATATAAATCCTGCAGTGGCAGTTTCCTTCTGCTGCTGACTATTTTTCCTTATTCTGCATAATTTAAAAAAATTGAAAACATATGGTGTCAACATCAGTTATACACTACAGAGTCTTGCCTATTTCGTCCTTGACAGGGAGGGGCCGGAGAACTGAACAAAAAAATCCAAGCAGCCACATTCAAGCTAATTTTGACACAATATATACATTTTGTTTGAAAAATCACATGTATTAACACTTATTGGCTATTATGTGTACAATAAAAAAAAAACTTTAGCACCAGAGGAAAAGTCAAGGGATCACCAAAGTCATTAGGATAGATCCTGTGGACGCCATGACCGTCTTGTACAACATTACGTGGCAATCCATTAAATAGTTGTTGAGATAATTCAGTCTGGACCAAAGTGGTGGACCGAATGACATGACCATCCCTAGAGTCATGGCGATAGCATGGATACAAACATGACATTTTCCCAAAACACTCATTCTGTGTGACTAAAATAAGTGTGATTTATAGTATCTTACTTTTCTGCATACTGTAACTTTGTTTATCACAGTGTCTTTCTAAAAGGCAAGTACACTTCTGAAAATAAAATGAAGGGCGGAATTACTCTAGAATCCATTCACACAACAGAATCCCTGGTAAAGGTGACATTATGCTCAAAGATCAAAAGATGAATGATGAAGTGGCATTAACCTGCACTGCCTTGATGATCGCAATGATGCCTGTTGGCCAGAAGCAGCAAACGGTGGTGAGCACGGCAATGGGCAGGTAGTCGTGTGGCGGTCGACGGTCCATTAGGGTAATGCTGGGTGGCATTTGCATGGGGTAATTCTGGCCCGGTAGAATCCCTGGGTGGCCTCCTCCGGCTGGCATGTAGGGTTGACCCTAAACAGAGGGAGAGAAAAAGACAGAGAGTAAGTACTAGTGCTATTTAAAAACAGAAGTGCTGTTGTAGAGCAGCTTACAAAGCACTTTCCACTCTAAAGACACAGGAACAAGGTGACACAGTCAAAGAAGAGGACAGCTGCATGAGCACAGTCTCTGTTGCATGTATTAAAGAGTTGTGCATGTCGTAGCTTCATCAGAAATGTCTAAAAATGTATGATTCATTTGTGAGATTACAGCTTAGCCTGCAAGATGGTTCACTGAGTTTGCTCTTGAATACATTTTCCTCACCCACCAGTAGTCCCGTACACAAGAGTGTATGCACACCAACATCAATTATACTGCCAGGGATTTTGAATAAAACATTTTTTTTAAATATACTGGTGAGGTGGAACTCTTGTTTTCAATTCAGTGCTCTTGGTGGTGAGACTTGTGGTAGCACAAAAGCACTTTCAGTTTTTTGATGAGTCAATCACATTTTGGGGCCTAATTACACCACTTTCAGTTTACTTCAGGGGGGTGGTGTGGATGGTTTTATTTAATGTGTAAACATGTGCAGCTAGATTTATTTTTGTACAACATTAATGAATAAGTAAAGGGTACAATAGCATCTATTAATTATCCTGAGCACTGGTGCACAACCTGTTTTTATACCAAAGCAATGCCTACTCACATCCCCTCGTCTCAGCTTGCATATTTCTATGAAATGTGAGCGACAAAGACAGATGTTCCCTTCTCATTTTTTCATTGTTGTTTTGGGAATTCTATGCCTTTAATAGATAGCCAACAGTAGAGAGATGACAGGAAATGAGGGGAGACAGAGATGACATGCAACAAAGGAGGGGAATCGTGGATTTTGCAGTTTGTTCCACTATTATTTCACAAGTAAAAAAGCACACACTTAAAAAGTCACTTTTTTGTGTTGCAGAAGTTTTTTTTTCACTATGTTGTTAATCATCTCACAATGGTAAGCAAATGTAATTTATGTCATATCTGTTGTTCTTAGTCTCAGTGTCTTACATATATCACTTTGAATTAATTAAAGTTAGCCTTTCCTGTTACCTGTCAGAATTTCCGGCAGCACCTGAACAATCCCGGAAGTGGAACGTGTGGATATAGACTACCTGTCAGTGAATATTTTACTGGATGCCTATGTATCGGTTTGTCCTTAAAAATCAACATTAATCACGTTAGCTGTTACAAACATTGCTGCAAACCGTTTTTTAATAAAATTCTTAAAATAAAATATGTACTTAAAGTTGCTTTAAACTGTAAAAGAGATATACGTGTGATATGCAACAACATCTTTGACAACATACTGCAACAAATGTATAGTTTAGACGACATAATTTTACAGAATTTGACGTAAAATAAAGGGAACACTTTATTTGACAGGTTTGTAGTTTTTCTGATAATGTTTTAATACTTTCCGATGAAGTTACCTGGAAAGAAGTACTGTATGTAATTGTGTACTAATTATAGGGAAAACTAGAGACAGCGTTTATCTGGTCAATTTAACAGGTAACAATGGAGCTTTTCTTTAAAAGAAATTCCTTTGAAAATCAACACCTATACAAACTGAAAACAACAAACAACTGAGATAACAGAACGCTGTACTTTCCCTATAATTAGTACCAAATTGCAAACTTCCTAGTCAATTATTATAAAACTATGGACCTGTAAAATAAAGTGTTTAGGATGGAAAACATTACAATAGAACAGAGACTGGTGTAATTCAGGCGTACAATCTTTAAAAGCACTTTACACGTCTCGGACTCACCGATGCCATGGGGTAGACGGGTACGTAAGCTGTGCAGGGCTGCAGCTGAAGCGGGTAACCCGGATGGATGTATCCTACAGGGGCGTGAGGCATGGTGCCTCCGGGGCCCTGGGTCTGGACCGCGTAGCCCTGCGGGGCCCCCTGGGGACCCAACGGGCCGCAGTGGAACTGGGTTTCTTGGAGATAGCCATCTGAGCCTGGAGGAGGAGGCGGAGGAGGGTAGTTGGGTTGTGTGCCCGGTGCAGGCTGCATGTTGGGATGATGAGGTACGTTTGGGTCTTGCGGGCCGGGGAGGTACGGAGGAGGCTGCATGGTCTGACGGCCAGAGTCATCGAGACCTGCGAGATGAAGAGGAAGATGGAGAAAAGATAAGAACAAAGCAGGTAGGAGAGGAATCACAAATAGAAAAAGCAGAGGAAGAGCAAGAGAAGAAACAGATGTAAGAGTGAGCGCATGTTATCTAACTCGAGCACTGTTACACATTTGTCCGCATGTTGAATGTAATATGTCTTATCTCACTGTTGAGGAGGGGGAGAAACAATTACACAGACCACAGCTCCTCAGCAAGACTTCAAACAGCATTCACAAAGACAGAAAACCCTTGTAGTCTGTGTGCTAATGATGACAGGGATTGACATTTTCACCTCCAGAGAAGAAAGGCCTTTTTCTCTCCTCCTTTCAAAAACAATGTTTATTAGCGGTTAGAAATGTGGCATTTCTGGGCGCCTGGGTAGCTCACCTGGTAGAGTGCTCGCCCATATACAGAGGCTCAGTCCTCGACGCAGCGGCAGCAGATTCACCTCCGACCTGCGGCCCTTTGCTGCATGTCATTCCCTTCTCTCTCCCCTTTCATGTCTAAGCTGTCTTGTCATAATAAAGGCCTAAAAATGCCCCAAAAAAGAAAGAAATGTGGCACTTCTGAGATGGAGAACTTCATGTGTCTGAAGCATCCTGCGTTTGAACATTTGATGCTCACACCTCTGCTCCCTTTGTGTTTGTTTAACATTGAAAATGACTGATGGGGTGTCGTGTTTTCACAGCAGGGAAGTGGCCGAGTGTACGGTAATCCAGTTCGACAGGGACATGAGGAGGGAGGAAGAGTGAAGATGGAGATAGATGGAGGTGAGGATGAAGGAGGAAGGATTTGATGGGACAGGGGAAGGAGAGAGCAGGAGGCAGTGTACAGAGCAAAGCAGCTGAGTGATGAGTGATGACAACTTGTGCTCGGGGACCGGCTTTACATAAGAGTCCCCAACTCCGTCACAACTAAGAAGCAGGACATAGACCAGAAACAGACAAGAGGGGAAAGGAGCGAGCAAGAGGGAAGGGACACCTTTGAAAGGGCATGATATGCCATCAATTCAAGAGTGGGCTTGTGAGATGGCTAGGGTGGCGGCGTTTGAAAAGATGTCATACAAACGGTTTTCCAGATTGGATCTCTACACTAGAAAATGGGGAAAGTACCTGAGCTTTCTGGAGGGAGAGTATGATGGGCTTATGGTGTTGTCATTTAGACATATGTTTATTTGGTTTATAGTTTATTGTCTATTTTGTTATTTTGTTGTATGGTCTTGAATATTGTAGTTGTGTCCGTGTTATCTTTTCTGGATTTTTGTCTGTGTGGGTAGTGATGTCGAAGGGGGGTATGTTCATATTGCAAATTGTATGTTTTGTGTGTTGTGTTAAAGTTAAACAAAATGTGTTAATCATAAAAAAAGGGCATGACGTGAAGAGCAGCTTGGCAAACACGAGAGACAAAACGTTGGTGTTTCTCCATTTATCCAACATCTGTCAAAGTAGGATTAAACAGAAGAAAGAAGCTAGGGAGTGCTGGATTTTCAATTTAAAATAGGTAACATGTGACATGTTCTAAACATTGGCTTTAAACAACACTTGGGATACATCAGGTGATGCAGCAGGTATTTCCAGTAAAAAAAGCACCAAATTCACGAATAAAAGCCAAGTTGTAGGTGTGTGCTGCCAGCTGGCAGCTGCCAGAGCTAAAATGGATGGATAGCTATCATGCATCATTAATCAAAGTAAAATAACTGATTTATACATTTTTAGAGGTAATTTAACATTTGCTTTTTGCTCCTCTCTTCTTAAGACTAATAGAATACAATACAATAGAATTGCTTTATTGTCATTGCACAGAATAGATAGATGAGACATTCCACTTCTGGGTATTGCACATTGTTGAGTTGTAGTGGCTCTATATACAGGTAATACTGTTGGGAATAACTATGTACAAGGAATATAAAATGGCAGGTTTATTGAATTATACTGAGGTATAATACCTTAAAAATTGGGCTAAAAGTCCCTATTGATCCAACTTTAGCTATAATGTTATTACATATTAGTTGTTAAATACTTATTTTTGAATAGTAGTTTTTAAGCAACGTTTTAATTGTTACAATTGGAACGTTAAATTTTAGCAGGCAAATTGAAAATATTGACTTTTACCAAAACTAATTTAAAAAAAAATTTGTTTGGTTGAACTAAATAGAAATTGAACGGCTTTTTCTGACAGGGAACATTTTGACATGTAGTAGCAAGAAAAGCACACAAGTGTAACTAATAACATTCATGCTTGTTCTGCTTAATCCAGTGAACCAGAATGCTCAACACTGTGCAAACTGGGACCTAAAATGAATGTAGTAATGTTATTATACACCTGTGCTTGACAGGTCAGGTCAATTTTATTCATACATCCCAGATTTGCAACAGAGGGCCCTTTGTGTCCACAATTTATTCTGCAGTGAAGAGTAGGAACTTAAATTAGTGCCCTAATTATTAACAATTACATATTAAGGAACAGGATACATTTTGTTTATAAGTAACTAGATGAAATGTTATAAACATGTTGTAGGCCTATATACTATTTAAGACATCCTTTCCTGGTAACAAAATAAGTAGCTGCTAGTACCTGTATTTAGCCTTTAAGGATAGTAGGAATAAACACAGTACTGCAGGTTTTCATCTGTTACTGCAGGTGTAATTTAACCTATTTAACTATGACAACTGAATGGATATTATTTCAAATACATAAGACTGAGCTGTACTGAATTTTACATGAACCAAAACCATTCCCACTCAGACATCTGCAAGGTATCATATCCCTACAGTATTGACAATGTTCTGCATCCTCATGAATAACATTATACTGTCGGTGCTACTTTTTTTTTTGCATCAATGATGGATTATGGGCCACACAGGGTTGATTAACGCACGAGACAACAGTGAGGTTTACAGTCTGCAGTCTCCTGTAATGTACCAGTGCAACTTTATGCTTTTCATTATGACCTTTATTATGTTATTCTTTACTGTGAAGCTGCTGTTTGAGCGCCTTCACTGGCACTTTAACATCCTAAAATGGAAGAGAAAACTGGAAAGACAAGACAAAATTGCTTTTTGTTTCAGTGCATCAGACGTTAAGGATTATTAATAAGGCTGTTAACACGCGCAAGTGAAGGCGTGCACGCGCAAAGAACACCCACACTGATGTCTATAGTCAGGAGAGATGTACGTAGGCCTGTGGGTAATGATGATAATGAGACACAAAAGGAAAAAATAACAATAACCCTATAATAAATTGTGAAGTACCCTGTTACATAAATATATATTTTAAGCAATAAAATAAATAAAATAACCTGATTGTGATACAAAGACAATCACATAAAGTCTAATAATGTCACTTTAAACTCTATATTAAGGAACCCATGATTATAATAAGAGGCCCTATGGTGCTTTTTGCTCGCCAGTCTGCACCCACACAGCGGTGCATCATCCTATAGAAACACCGCTGTGCAGATAAATAGCGGATGGAGATATTGACAAGAGGGGAGCTGGACAAAAAGATCTCGTCAGCCTGATATGTATCCGCGGATGAAACAAAACGATGTCCATTTAAAAAATAACCAAATTCTCACATCTTAAAAAGGGTTAAGAAGAAGTGGCTCAATTAGGCTGCCAATTAGACTTTAAAATACGCCACATTTTACACAATTAAAACACCTCACCGTGTTTTTCCGACGACATGCCTTCCGATCTTCTGTCCTCCACTTGTGGTGTTTTCACTCCAAGCTGGTGGTGGAAAAATCCCTCCTTTCGTGCGCGATGATGTAGACTTTTACTCCAAACAATCCATCCTCAAGATGTCCTCATTTTAAAAACGCCCACGCTTTTATTATGATAACTTCCAAGTGTTGAGTAAACCCAATTCTCTTCCAGCGCACAGTGCGCCTCCTCTCCTTTCTCTTTGTGCGGCTAATAAGGTTTCTCCACTAACGCGTCGCCTTACATTGAATTAATCACACAAAGCTATCGTTGTCTTAAAGCGACAGCTCGGACTGCGAAACTGCACATGCACAGTGCTGGAGCATCCCATCACAGCTCAACAAAGAGCCACGGATTTCTTTCCTCGCGTGACATATCACCACTTGAGTTTTTCCTCGCAGGCGTGTTATCCTCAGATGGCAGATTTCCCCTCGAGGTGTTTACAGGATGTCAGAAAAGCCAGGAGAATACACTGGATATGACGCATGCAACCAAACATTTGCAAACATCTATCATTTTAATTTCTACAAATATCCGAGACAAGCAAACATCATGTCATTTTGAAATACAGATTTTTATTACTGTACAATACATTACAATCCAGATTTCATTCCCACAGTCTGTACTTTGGTCTGTTGGTTAAAATCATTCCCTTTTTAATGGTCAGGAGTTTTCATGTAAACATCAACATGTCTTATAGGCACATACAGCAATTGTTAACATAAACCATCTCTTTACCTCCCCATCTTTCTCACACCTTTTGAACAAAGAAACACTTGGCTGCAGGCATTCACCCTCCTCTCAGTGGGTGTAGAGGGAGGCGGTGAAGACGATGTCCCTGCGGATGGCCAAGGAGGCTTTCTCCATCTTGCTCCCCAGGACGGAGTCTCCCACAATGCGGGCGGCCTGTCGCACCTCCTTCAGCACCTCGTCCAGGCGCTGGATGCAGCGGACCACCGTGCCCTCCTGGACGTCCGTCAGCTGGGCGATCTCTGCGAACGGCTGTGATGGGACAGCAGGAGCGAGACAGGAGGAGGATGGATTCCAGAGGTGAGACATGACATGGTGAGATGGTGAATCATGCAACAAGCAGGGAAAGAGTTCAGAAGGAAATACAGTCGGTTTCTTTTCATTTAGTAAAATCTGCTGCAGTGTATTTTAAATGTATTTTAAATAATCAAACCAAACCAAGCTAATAATAAATAAATAATTAGATGGACAAAACTAACTTGAACTCATGCTTCGACATCTCATACAGTATAATACAAAAATCTATTTAAATATATCAATTGGAGAAAATAATGAGCAGATTATTTGATTATAAAAACAATTGTTAGTTTCTGTTTTAATCTTAATAGATTATCTGATTAATGACCACTGACAAAGTGCCTTTTCATTAATACTTGTTATAATCAGTGTTCTTGTTAGCTGGATTCTGCATGCTTCGTTATAAGGCCACAAAATGAAAAATGAGGTAGGCAGAGCTGGCAACAAATATGTCTGAGGTTAAAGGTCGTCTGTAGCTTTTTGCCAGCTTGCTTGAGATCTCAGGAAGAGGTGGAGTTAAGTGACTTTTGAACTGGTTTGGCCGGTATTTTCTTTAAGAATAAAAACAAACAACACAGCTTATATTTACACCTAGCAGAGATCTTGAACACAACACAAGAAACATTTAATAGTAAACTAATCTTGATATGTAAATATGGTTTAGTGCCGTGAGTTCTTATCCAGATACAAATAGCAGTATAATACCAGGTGTAAATGGGGTCAAAAGCAAGTGCAACAACAAAGAGTAAAACCTCACCATGCCTCTGGCCCAGCAGTACACCACCTCTGTCAGGCCAAACTTGAACTGGCCAACAAACTCCTCAGCTGTCTGTGGTATCCCACAATCCCTCTGCAGCTCTCCGATACGCTTGGCCACCGACAGCACCCGATCGATGCCCTGTAAGAAAAAGACAAAGAGACACAGAGAGAACTAGTGAACATATGGGAAAGAGTAAGTTATGCTTGAAAGAGATTTTAGTATTACAAGCGGCTCTTAAATGCATCACTCTTGCTTCTATGTGATGTTCAAGAAATCTGTTTTACAAACCATACCATGGTGTGTCTGCTCTCCTATTGCAGGTCTACAAAGCTCGGTTCATCACTAATTCAGGCCCTCATAAAGCACTTTTATGTATCAGGGGCCGTTCACAAGACACACTGACACAGCAGAGGGAAGTTTGACAGAGTCAGACGAGAGTAAATTAATAACTGAGCGAGTGACTGGGATGAGTCAGGTGAAGTGCCCTTATTGTCCTTTCTGCAAGGAGAGAATGTAAAATGTGATAGCAAGAGCAAGTGTGAGTCACCCATGGAGGATGCAAAGTCTGTACAGTATGTCAGTACACACACATCATGACTGTCACTTAAATATCTGTGCTTTTCATGAGATACAAGCACGAATGAACCACTTCCTCCTTACCTCCTTTAGTGTGATGGTAATGTGCGGCTCCACCTGTGTGTTCTGTGTGAAGACCAAACAGGACAACAGAGCGGCGCTGTCCTCGGGCGCCAGCGGGCTCAAGACGTTTTCGAACAGCAGCTCGGTCAGCAGCAGCTCGTGGCTGCTGATCTGACAGGCTACGCGGCCTTTCAGCTGCACCGCCCCGCTGCTGTCGACGTACTGGAGGGACTGCAGCACCTGAGGCAGAGCAGCAGGGAAATAAACCTCTCAGTGCATTTGTTCAGTCAGGATCAATCAAACTGAATCGGGCTGCAATTCAAAAACTATTCCTCTTTGAAATGGCAAAACACCCTTTAAAAAGTAAGCCTTAATCATATCTCGAAAATAAAAAACGCCCTGGCAGAAACAGGTCAGGACAGCGAGTCAAACGTATGATCCAAACCTTGATCCTCTGGTGGTATTCAGGCAGGAGAGACAGAGACTGGTCCGACACCAGGAAAAGCAGCCGGTCCAGCTCCTCCTGCACACTCATCCTCTCCTTAACAAGAGCAAACTGACACACACACACACACACACACACACACACACACACACACACACACACACACACACACACACACACACACACACACACACACACACACACACACACACACACACACACACACACACACACACACACACACACCTTGAGTATACAACAGTACTGCAGCACTTGACCTGATTTCAGCGCAACAAAATAACCAAGAGAGGAAAACATTGCCTATTGTACTGTCATTTACAGCACAGAGGAGTGAATGTTACAAAAACCCACGGAGGCCAATTACTGTATACTAACAGCTTGCATTGTAAAGCATACTGCATTAACCACCGCTTTATAATACCCACTATGGTTCATAAAGACACAAGAAAGTGTGAATCTACAGTGATGAGGGGAGACAGTGATACTACAAGTAAGCTTGTTATCTTGCAAAGTAATTAAAGCTTTTTTGTGTGTGTGTGTGTGTGTGTGTGTGTGTGTGTGTGTGTGTCTGTGTGTGTGTGAGAGAGTAAAATAGTTTAAACGACACACAGTGAGACAGTGATGAGCTGCAGCTATGAGCCTATATATGGGTAATTATAGAAACAGCCGGCTCCGATTCTTGCATCTTATCTCCTCAACGAAGCTGCCAGGAAGACAGGATACGCAAACACAAAAGCAGAACTATTGTGATGGAGTTTGATGTTATTATTTTGAAACTAGATGAGAAATGATGAAAGTATAAAAGGAAACTGATGCTGGGAGAAATAAAGGGGGCATCAGAATTGGGCCAATTGTTAAGTGTCTTATATAAGGGTATGATGTTATTAGCTGCATAAATATAGCCTAGAAATCTAGACGCACCCTAGCGGCAGCAAATGTAATTTGCAGCCAGGGGGGTCTAGGCACTCTCCGTTGGCTTGTCAGCTGGAAAAACCAAACTCTAGTCAGGCCAATCACATCGTGTATAGAGTCAGTGGGCGGGCTTATGGCTGCTGCTGCTGCTGCTGGGAACAGCGGTCTTCTGGAAGATTTGGAGTTAAGTTTTTCTTTGAGAAAAGAACGGCACTGAAATCATTCTTAAAAAAGGAAGATGTGTTCAGAGTTTTGCCGACCGGATAGGGCAAAACTTTAATCTATCAACCAGCGTTGCTCTGCTTGGTTGTAGTGCTATCCTATTGCGTGCAGAGGGAATTTGAAAGACAACCGTTTATCCCCCCCTTGGATTGAGCCCTGTCAATGGTGAGTTCCCAGACCCAACATCTTGGTGTGGGTCTGGCTTGTCAGGCTAGCATAAATATGCAATTGCGGCACAAAATAATGTAATGTCTTTATTAAAGAAACAGTGAAATGAAACACTTGCCTCATCATTTATCTGATGAAGAAAGAATTTAAAAAGAGTGCTCTCTCAGCAGTTAAATACATCAACCAACAAACACACACCTGCTCTGCGAAGGTGGGCGAGTGGATGCAGTTGAACTCTCTGAGGATGCCTTGCAGCACACGGACTCTCATGGAGTCCTCCACCACATCGACGCTCTTCAACTGGAGGTCGTTCACAGGGTCGAGGGTTGCTATGCCGCTGGGGTTGGCCTCGGCCAATCGCAGGAGCTCCTGGGTTGCCGTGGAGATGGCTTGGCCGGGAGGGTCAAGCCTGAAGCATGAGGGCTTTTATTTTGCATATGGGCTGGCTTATGTTTGTTGGACTTTAAAGCCTTAAGATGCACTTGGAAGGGGTTTTCTTGTAAACAAACAGTGCATGCTATGTTTCTTGGGTCTTTACTGCCCCCAACTGTCAGTCAGCAGAATAGCGTAAAACCCAGAGAAATAGAATGAGAGTAGAACGGGCATTCATATTCAAATCAACATAGCATGATGGTCAGAGCGGCGGCCACGTTTATGTGCACCGTTGCTATTGCAAAGAACTATGACCATTGTAACGGGCTAACTAGTCTGTTCTACTCTCATTCTATTTCTATGGGGAAAGGTCACACACACACACACACACACACACACACACACACACACACACACACACACACACACACACACACACACACACACACACACACACACACACACACACACACACACACACACACACACACACACCTGAATCGCGGCTGTTGCCTCTTGTTGTAGTTGTCGATGATCCTGTCTGGAATCACTTTGAGGGTTTTTACTGTGATGGCTGAGATGTCCTGAAGCTTCAACTTCTGCACTGTGTGGCTGCAAGGGCCTGACAAAAACAAAAGGAGCAAGGGAACAATCATACATGCTTACACTTCTGTTACACTCACTGCAAATGACTCTGTGAAAGCCTCATGAAAATGACTGAAATGTAACTGTACGTCATGTCTAACCTTCAGGTATAAAGAGAGCTGTGTTGTAGAAGTGAGGGAAAGTGTTGTTGTTTTCTTTTCCTTCCCCTTCCTCGTTGCCCTTCTCACAGATGACGAGAGCTGTGAAGGTGCGATTTACAGAGTCACTGGACACCTGGCATTGAGAGAGGACAGGAGTAGATATCAAGATATGGGTGTAGGAATCAGGAACATGTTTTTTTTTTTTTTTTTTCATGTGTGGGCTTCCACTGGGTGCTCCTGTTTCCTCCCACAGTCTGAAGACATGCAGGTTGGGTGACATCGAAACTCTAAACTTCCTGCGGGTGTGAATGTCTGAGTGTGTCAGCCCTGCGACAGACTGGTGATCCATCCAGCTTAAGTGTCGCCTGCCCACTGCATGCTGGGATCGGCTCCAGTCCTACACAACCCCACTGAGCATCCTGGGTGCCTACTAAAGTGACTTACATAGTTTTACATTAGTTTCTTTCTTTTCTTATGTGTAGAGACTTATGTGATTGTGTGACCTGTACCAAATTACCTTAAGAAAATCTTTGCTACACTTTCTGTCTTGAACATGTATCCCTTTTGCCAATAGTATGTTCCTCATCTATTTGCTCTTCTTTAATTTAAAGTTTCTCAACTCAACGTTTTATGCAGCCATCTCAGCCAACCTCAATGGGATTTAGCTAGATATATAAAGATTAGAGATGCACCGATAGACCGGCCGGTGACCGGAATTGGCCGGTTTTCACGTGCTCTGCCATGACCGGCGACCGGCATATGCCGATTTCATGCCGGTCAATGCTACAATTAACTGACAACATAAGTTATACGAGTTACAGTTCTCAAGGACGCACGTACACACGGACGCGACATCACAGTCTCTTTTTCCTTTCTTTCAACTTTTCCGGCGTGTATCGCGCGTACCCGCTCGCGGTGTGAAGCGCGTGTCCGCGCTATTCTCGAACATGTAGGGAACCTTGTGGATTAACCTGCAACATGTCAGCTGTTTGGAAATTCTTCAGCGTGTATGCAGTAGATAACAAGTTTGCAATATGCAACACCTGCAAGGAAAAAGTAGGGCGTGGAGGGACGACACCAAAAACCAAAATTTACACACCACATTTACAATTTACCATATTTATTTAGTTGGATATTGGATGTGAAAGGAAGGAAATGGTTCTAACATTGCTCTTTAGATGGCTGTGAATTTCCCACACCAGGAGTAATTGATATAGTTCTATTTTATAGTGATCCATTATCTGTTCAAAACATTTTCTATGTTCTGTGCTAAATGTTCTATTAAAGAAAAGATAGAAAATAAATATTTGTGTGTGCTGTAAAGTGGTTAGAAAAAAATAAAATCGGAATCGGCTAAAACCGGTATCGGCTGGCCTAACTCAAAGAAAATCGGAATCGGCCTAGAAAGTTGTAATCGGTGCATCTCTAATAAAGATTAAATAAATAAATCAACCAATAGCTAGAAACTCCTCAGAACATCAGCACTCTAGTTTATTTTACACCACTTGACAGACAGTATGACAGTCTGTTAAATTTAATTGACCCTATCAAAAAAATGTATTATGTATTTTAATACTTGGATTTAGAACAGCAGGCCTTACTATTACATATTGTCAATTTGAAGGGTTTTAGAAAGCAGTTAAGATTGAAATGTGTACAGTGTGATGAGTCTTAGAGAGTGTTCATGTCTTTGTCTGCTGCTACTCTTCAAGCCACCATGAAAAACACACACATTAACACACACCTACCTGTAGGATAACTCCCAGGGCGTTAAGATGCTGCTTGTTGTTCACCACCACAACTCGACCCACAGACAGAGCTTTCAGCCCGTTGACAGACTCCAGAATGGCGCACTAAAACCAGAGACAGCAGTGAGGAAATGTAGCAAGCAGCAGATTAAAGCTGTACGAATATGAACTTTGTCGTGTTTACCTGGAGGGCCTCAGTGGTGGTTCGTAGCTCTGTCACGGTGTGGTAGTAGGGCAACATGTCGGACAGCTGGCCTTCTGTGTCCAGAGGAGGCAGAGAAGACACCATTTTCTTTAGCTCGCTGATCCTCTTCTCATGGGCCTACAGCAGGCGGAAAAAGAGAAGGATGAGAAGAAGAGGCGAGGAAAGATTTTATAACAGAATTGTCAGCTGTCGTGACTCAGGGTAGATGCAAGAGAGAGGAGCGAGGAGAACATTACTTTTTGAAACTGCATGTAATGTTTCTATGTTCTCTACTTACACCTTTTTATGTTTGCCGTATATAGCATTTATGATCAAACCTGTTGTTTTTCTGCAGGTGTTACCTGAGTGTCCCTGTGGCTTTCAGAAAAGCTCCTCCTCATCATGTCGGTCACGCGGAGGGCTTCGACTCGCAGCAGGTTAAGGATCATCGTGTAGGTCAGTCTGAACTGGGACTGGAGTGTGGTGGGTTTACCCTGAGCCAGACAAAAAGGATGATGTCAGTAAAAGAAAAGTCAGTGCACAACTAAGTGGTAAGACTTTCCATAGATATCACCGTTAAGGGCAATCTCTGTAACCACTGCTCGGAATCCATTTCAGGATCAAGTCATTGTTGGTTTTGGTATTTTCATGGGATTTGTTGACAAAAAGAAAAATATTGAAAATCAACTACTTATCCTTTACTGCCAGCAATTTCATTTGCCTTTATATTTAAATCCATATAAAGTTTGCCAATGTAAACATACATACCTTGACAATAATTGGGAAAGAAAAGAGCACTTTTAGTCAAGAAGATAAATCTCCCAGTAGAGAGGAAGGAGAATTATTTTGACGAGCACATTGAAATCAAAAGATTTCTCTCAAAGTGGAAGTGAGTTAAAGAGCCCACCCAACTGTGCTGTCAAATATTAAATGACTAACTCGGCGTGTAACACTTTACCTTGAAACACTGCCAAAATATACAGGAGGCTTTGCTTTTAAGAGATTATACATATCTTGCAATATTGACCTTTAGAAGGAGATTTAATACCACACCAAATGATATATAAACTGCTGTTTAAACATGGACCTTACCAGCATCATCACACGAAGATCTGACATCTCCTGAACTCCGGCTTTACACAGAATGATGACAGTGCCTGTGGCGTCCAGACCTCTCCTGCCTGCTCTGCCCGCCATCTGAATATACTCACCTGAACCAAGAACAAATTCAAAATATATCAAAAATAAAATGTTTTTGTTTCCCCTTAACTTTGACTCATCCTCAGAGATAAACGAGCTCAGATGAAAGAGAGGAAACGAAGACAGAGACGGATAGCGCCAAACCTGGCAGCAGATTTCTAAAGCCGGTCCCGTCGTGTTTCCTGATGCTGTCGAACACCACAGTCCTGGCAGGCATGTTTACTCCCATTGCAAATGTCTCTGTGGCAAACAGCACCTGAGAGATGCAGGAGTATTGTTTTAACCATCTGTGGGCTAACGTGTATTTGCAGATTATTCTTGAAATAACAGAAACATAGTGTTTCTATCTTTTTGACAGTACCACACTTGAATTTTAAAAAGGTTTATATGATATCTTCTCTCCTTATTAATGAACCATTCAGACTCACCTTTACGAGACCTCGGGAGAAGAGCATCTCAATGACCTCCTTTAGAATCGGCAGGATCCCGCTATGATGGACCGCTATTCCCCTCTTCAACAGGTCCCTCATGACCAAGATCTAAACATGGCATTTGTATGTGTTACAATCACATATTGTGGTTGACTTTATTGTTAATAGAGCATTAAGACTTAACTTCATACAGATACATCTAGGATTGGGTGTGCCATTTGACTCAGACCTGACTTTAAATGAAAAAAAATAAGCTATTTTTAGCTATGTGCTTTGAAATATATTGTATGTGTTCTATGTGTACATGTTTTTTTGGAGATTGTGTTATCTGTTGCAGCCTATGCTTCAACATTGATGGTTGTTTTAAATGATTGCTTGTATGCCCATTACAGAGATTACTATTACTGTACACAATTCATTTATTCATTTGGCCAAAATCAGATTCTGGTGTGAGATATTGACACTTCCATGCATACAGGACATGATTGCAAAACACAAACTTTAAAATGTCATAATAATATCAATATTCTTTAAAACTTCCTTTAAGCTCTGTTTTTGTGTCCACCATCTCCTGATGGAAGTAGTGCTAAATGATCCACTGTGTTCATCAGCTCGTCACAAACTCGGTCTGTCTGACATCTAATGCTAGGCAGGTAGTGTAGAGTGGGTTTTTATAGCTCTTTTTTAAGTTATAAGAGCTCTTGTTCAGGGGTTTTAGAGCTTTTTAGCTCGGAGAAAAGTCCCGCACACTGACCATTACGCAAGCAATAATTTATTTAGAAAAATACAACGTTTCGGTCACAGACCTTCATCAGGTAAATTCTTTTTAGCTGAAAACAACGCTGATAAGAGCTGTGAGACTGAACCAAAACAGTAAACCCAAATAATGAGCGAAAAGAAACTAAAATGCTGAGGGGAATCAAGTAATAATTCTGTGTGCTTTTGTTACTACGAACCACCCCTTTCACATAACACATTGAATATGATCCATTCTTGACATAAAAATATTGATTTGCGCAGCTTTAAACCACAGTGGGCAAACAGTGGCACATTAGTTGCCCGGTGCAGTGTATGTACCATCAAAATAGAGAATATTTTTCCTAGCCTTCCCTTGTGATCGATACATTGTACCTAAGGAAGCTGTCTGAGCCAAATGACCATTAAATATTAATATTAAAATGGAAATTCATCATCCCTTCAGGATGCCGCCTATAATAAAAGCCTGAGGCGAGAAAATCTGAGGGCTAAGCCAGCCGTTCATTACCTGAGGCAGCTGTCGGTCTCCTCCTCGGAGGCGACTCAGGCTCTTCTGGAAGAAAGAGTGGATCTCGGCCTTCTCTATGGAGGTGGTCATGTCCATGGAGTCCAGCGAGCGGGCATTGTCGTCACATCGTGTCCGAGAGAACGTGAACGCAACCACAGGCGTCTGCTGCCGCTGGGACAGGAAGTGCAGGAGAGTGAGCCACACCGATCGGTCCTGTAGGGAAAAAATGCAGAGAGGGATGAGAATATGAAGCAAGATGTTGTAAGAGAAAAATCAAGGAAAAGAAAGGAAAGGAGTTACCTGACTAGCTGAGGTGTTGTGAGAAGTACTCTTCGTGCCAAAGGATTGGGCATGTTTGCTGGTGCGCTCCTTTTTGGCATCGACAGCTGCGTAGTACCTGAACGACAAACACAGCTTTCTTTACGAGAAATCGCTTTCTGGACTAAAATAATTGGGAGTACCGCAAAACTTTCTCCTTGTACCCTTTAGTGAGGAAGTTTCCTGTAGCATCCATCAGCAGGAACATCTCTTTCTGAGTCTTGGTGCTGTTTCCAGTGTACAGATAATGCTCCAAAGGCACAGGTCTCTTCATTGTGCTGATCACGTAAATATGCTTCTTCTTTATACGACTAGGAATTAAAAAAAAAAAGGTATGGGGAGTGAGGGAAATGTTCAAAGGATACAAAATGCAATAAATATTAGAAGATGTGCTCTTATTTTGATAAATACTCTCTTGTTTTGAGTGTACCTACCCGATCCAGTCGCTAAACTCCAGTGCATTTGGAACTGTGGCGCTAAGGAGAATGATACTGACGTGATCGGGGAGCATAATCAAAACCTCCTCCCACACAACCCCTCTCTGAGAAAAAACCAAGGGACGGTAATAGAAAAGGGGAAAAACCATTAATCTTGACTTAAACAGTAAAATGAGATCAATGAAAAATACAGAAAGCAGTTGGGGTCGTTCCTGACCTCAGCATCGTTGATGTAGTGAACCTCGTCAAAGATCACCCACTCCAAGTCTCTGATGACCTCTGATCCGTTGTAAAGCATGGACCTGGAAGAGAGCAAGAGCAAGAAATCTAACAAGCTCTTTCGGTTTTATTAAAAACATGAATTTATAATCTAAAACAAACAGCCAGAATACCGGAGGATCTCAGTGGTCATGATGAGGCATGAAGATTCAGGACTAAGTTGCACGTCGCCCGTCAGAAGTCCAACATCTCCAAAGGTGTTTTTAAAGTCTCTGAACTTCTGATTGGACAGGGCTTTGATGGGAGAGGTGTAGATGGTCCTATCAAAACACCAAATTAGAAAGAGGATCAGAATAGAAAATGCACATACGGAAATCTATTAAAATAAACACGAAAGAAGAAAGAAATGTTGATACTATTAAGATACTTGTTAGTCCTTTTTAACATATAATACATTCCTCACTGTTGGTGGTAAAAACGTTATATCTCTACGTAGAAAACAAGTAGAACAACATGCAGAGAAAGCATAAGCACTCCACAATGACATGCATAAACTTGCATGATTAGCTGATATGATCCATGCCTTCATCGGAGCTTGATAGAAAGCATGCTGATGCTAAAGTTTCTCTAATTTGGTCATTTTTCATGTTTTTGGACATGTTAAATGATTACCTGCTCATCTGTGAAATTATCCAAGCTCTTTATCTCATAAGTCTCTTTCAACATATCCAGTAAAAACTTTAAACACAAACTTCAATATTACTAGAAGTGTGTTAAGCTTAGCTGTGCACACACACACACACACACACACACACACACACACACACACACACACACACACACACACACACACACACACACACACACACACACACACACACACACACACACACACACACACACACACACACACACACACACACACACACACACAAAACTGATAACAACAAATACACACCTTGTCATGTGTTTCTGTGAGAGAGCGATGGCGTATTCGGCCACCACTGTTTTGCCAGCTGATGTGTGTGCGGCTACAAACACAGAGTCGTGAGCCTCCAGTCTCAGCACAGCCTGTTTCTGGAAGACATCCAGCTCAAACGGCCACTGGAGCAGAGGAGGGGCAGAGAGACAGATCACTTATCACAGGATGATCAGCAGATTTTCATGTTGGATTCATCACATATACAGAGACAACAAATACATATGGTGGGAACGTGTGATGTTTTGAAGACTGCATATAAAGAAAAATACATTATACCATTTTAACTGGATGATTTCTAGAATACTAACTTTGAAAGCTGGGTTGGGGATGCGTTTATAGAAATCATCGCAGGGTGAAGTTATGTTGACAGGGATGGCCCATTTCTTATTGTCCTCGGAGTTTGCTTTTGGCTTCGATTTGTCATCCTTTCTTTTCTCTGAGGGAGTCGAGGATGACACAACATCCTGAAGACAGAGGAGGAGAACTAGATTTCAGTGCAGTTCATGTTTAGCCAGATGGAATAGCATAGTTAGTTGGAACTTAGCATAGCATAGTTGGAACTTGGAATTGAGATTGTATCTATAACAGTACTACTGTGGTTTGGAAAAGACAGGGCTGCATTACTTTGTGATTGAGTTTCGGTTTGAAAAATGAACCAGTCGACATATTACTCATACTGCATATTTTTCCTACATGTAGAATACCTGCAGTGATTGAAAACAGTCGAGAGACACTGCGATGATTCAAATGACAAACAGATTTCTGCATTACACTTTCATCCCATCATGCAAACGTATACAATAAAGGTTAACCATACATGTTCTGATAAATCTGATCATTTTAAGTCAAAAATACACTACAAATATGTCAAACATATGTATATTTTGATTAATGCACACAGGCTTGCTGGCCTGTACTCTTTATTAGCATGATGAAGACATACAGTGTTTTATTTCCAATGTTTTTATGGACTTTATTTTCATCTTTTTCTTTTCTTCAGTACGTTTTAAAAAAAAAAAACATGCATTTGATGACCACGATAGTAATAACTCAAACACAGTCCTGCGTGTTGCAGTCCTGCGTGTATCCAGATCTGTTTTCAAAACTGTTCAATTTAACATAACACATAATTAAATTGCATTTTTCTACATTTCTATAGTGAAACCAAACTAATATATATTTAATATCTGAAGGAAGAAATGTTACTTTTCACAGTTAACCATTTTAGTGTTGAGTATCATTTCAGAGAGGAGAAAACAAACAAACTGCAGTACCTTGATGCCCAGGTCTTCAAGGCTGTTTGTTCTGGGTAGTTTGGGAGCTTCTTTACTTCCTTTGCCTTCCTCTTTCTCCTCTGCCTCAGGTTGCAAGTAAGTGATGTCATTCAATGTGGACAGGAGGGACATGAGATTGACCTCTGCCTTTGCAATCTTGGCATCTTCAGGAAACAAAAAATAAAATAAAAAAAAATAATAATAATAATTAAATAGAAACATAAAAACACAATCTATATATATATATATATATATATATATATATATATATATATATATATATATATATATATAGTAAATAATTATAATTTATATCATTATTATTTTTGCATTAGAAATTAAATATCTAACCTTTGTCAGTGAAGTCCATCCCCACTTTAAGTCCGGGTGGGATTCTAAGTAAATCTTCGAGGGAAGAAAAAAATGACAAATTCAACCATAAAGAGCTGAAATTATTAATTATTAATTATTATTAAAGTATTTTGCAACACTGCAAGTCAAAATTTAAAAATCACCATTCTCAAAGTCTATATCCTCCTCCAACTCAGATTTCTTCTGGATTTGGTCAAGAGTAAGCTCCTCCATTCCTCCTGTGAAGAACACCATCACAACAAATGTATTGTTAGATAATAAAGACACAGTGAAAACACCTGACTTGCAACTAAAGGAAGACTACGTAAATGACTGAAGAGAAAACGCTTTAAATGAATCTATCTCACCGGGGAGGAATGGGTAGTTGGTGTTGCTTCCTCGAAGGCTCTCTGAAGGAGGCCCGGGTTGGCGTTGTAATGAAAGCGAGTTCTTTGCTGACAGGCTTGTGTTCTCCAGTAACACCTAAAGATGAATTAACGACAAAACAGACCCCAAAAAGTAGCTGAATTTGATGGATTCATGGATGGATTCTTCAATAATATAGTTATACGACATATTCGTCTCAGTAGGATCATTTCTAACAGTTTTTAAAACAGGATGACATGATTAAGGGTGCAACTAACAATTCATTTTATTATTTCAATATTATTATATTAGTCCTTTCATCTATAAAATATCAGAAAATAGTAAAACATGCCCACCACAACTTTTCAAAGCGCAAGTTTACATACTGAAACTCCTTTTTTCATCTAACAGACAGTCCAAAACAAAGATATGCAGTTTACTAAGATGGAAAACAAAAAAATATTCACATCTGAGAAACTGAGTGCTTTTTCATCATTTTTGCTTAACAAAATTAATAAAACCATTACTTGATTCTCATAACTGTTGCAGATTAATATTCTGTTGATCGACTCTGGATGACATAATTCTTTATAAACAGTTCAACTAATAACAGTACAATGGGAAGGGCGGGCCAGTGTGTTTGTGAGCTACCTCTGTGAAGTCCAGCAGCATCCCTGTGGTTGGATCTCTGACAACAGAGACACCGGAGTGAAGTGAAGATGGAGTGCAGTTGATTAGAGAATCAACATTAACTTTTCTCTGAGTCACCCTGGTAAAGACGACGACACAACAGTTACATCTTCCTCAGATACATATGGTTGTTTAAAAAAAAATCCTATAAACAATATTTGCCTAATCTGCTTATTTTCTACTCCTTGTATTTATTTTGTTTTTGTGTTGAATTGTTAATTTTATATTTGTATCCTTTATGTATTTATTTTGTTTTGTGTCAGCACTAGGAAAGCGTTTATTTAAAATGTGTCTGAATAATCCTATAATGGATGGGCGGTGTACGCGTCCAGACACGAAAATATCAGCTCATGAATCATATCTTATTCTTCTTTAAGTCTCATTTTTATTTCATACACTGGCTACTTTGATTTATTCATCTCTAAGGCAACATTTCTGGAAAAGCAGGGAATTCAAATTCAATCAAGGGGTTAATATACGGTTTTATCAAATTTGTACAAAAATCAATTATACACATACAGTATATGCACATTACATTTTAGCAAACTGCACCAACTCTAAAGCATATGCGTAAGGAATACGTACTTGAGAAACTTCTGGAAGGCAAAGTCTGTGTCGTGAATTGGAAGCCAGGCTGCGTCTCGCAAAAACTGTTTCTCTACTTCTGTCTCCAGGCTAAGGCTGGTGGGAGGAAGCCCATGAGGGAGCTGAGGAAGGGAAAGATAAGATCACATGTTCAGCTACTTGTTAGTCAGTGAGCCAGCAGATGCATACCATGTAACTGTTAAATCCCAGGTTTGATTCCTATATCACATATTAATTCCTGTCATTTTCCCTCATGATTACTGTCAACTATCTACTAAAGTCTATCTATTCAAAAGAATGTATTCATCCATCTATAAAATGTCACAAAAAATAATACAAAAACAAAATTAATAATAATGTATATGTGAATACAGTAGGTGCAATTTTGTACACATAAACATTTATTTATAACCACACATTTTGGTTACTTTAATATTAATATTAATAATATTAAGTTGATAGCTGATGACTGAAAGCAATATTTACTGAAGTACACATACGGCATAATGTATTTTGTTCTCCTCTACTGGTGTATTGTAAACTTGTATCTATATATTGTTCTGGTAATGTTCTGTTTTTGTTACCTGTCTTGGAACTACAGATGTAAAGTAGAATCTTTTTTTAAGATTATGTTTTGGGGCTTTTCCCTTTATTTGATAGCAGTGGATAGACAGGAAAGTATGGGAGAGAGATGGGGGATGACACGCAGCAAAGGGTCGCAGGTCGGACTCAAACCTGGCCGCTGCAAAGGACTCAGCCTACATGGGGCACATGCTCTTACTGGGTGAGCTAGAGGTCGCCCCTACAT
This sequence comes from Zingel zingel, assembly GCA_023566125.1. NCBI lineage: Eukaryota > Metazoa > Chordata > Actinopteri > Perciformes > Percidae > Zingel > Zingel zingel. The sequence goes on along the minus strand of CM042330.1, from coordinate 10,905,997 downwards.
CTTGTATTTTATACTGATGTTAATTAAAAGGTGCACTATGAGTTCCTGCACGGTCACTTCTGTTAACATTCAAAGTAAATTCCAAACAAAACAGGGGCCCATTTCAGGAAGGAGGTTTAACAAACTCGGAGTCTAACCCTGATGTCTGAGTTGATTTACCCTGAGATGGGAAACTCTGAGTTTTCGGTTCCAGAACAGCTGATATGAGTTGGTTCAATCAACTCAGAGTATGTCCACGCACGCGCGTGCACCACCACAATAAAAAGGCAGCATGAATGGAGCCATGATACTACGATTCACCATGGTAACAACCACAAACAGTCGGCGGAAATACTCATGCGCACATACAGCGAGTTTGAACATGTACTGTATATCATTAAAAAAGCAATCGCAGCAGCTGCTGCAAAAGAGAGAGAATTTGCGTGGGAGAAAATTGCTGCTAGAGTAAATGCGCATATTCCAATATAGTGTATTAATATCATATTTAATCATAAGTATAATATTACTGGTGAAATGGTATTGAACCCAAAATCTATTTCATTTAGGTGCAATCCTGCGGGCGAAAAACTCCTAGGCTTACTAATCCCATTCTGAGGCTGCAGCACCATCATTAACAGAATTATAATTCATAATCTTTTATTTCAAAGGGTTTACATTATTCACCTGCAATACTGTGGAACTCCTTTTTAATGGGTCTTACTGGTTTGTGTCCAGGGAACACTACAAAAACGTTTAAAACACGTTTCAGAGCGAGTCACACTCTTCTGACGGCGCTTTACTACACAGTGGCTTTACTAAAATGCTCCGCATCACCAATGTTGTACAGAAAACTGCCGTTTGCAAAAAAAATTTAATGTGACACAAATAATCTGCTGGGATGTAAGAGCATGTCCACGATGGGTGACGTTAGTGATATGAGGACGGATAAGGTTATGTAGGCTAACTGATAGACTGGGAAGAAAAACGATACCGCTCAAATAGGTAGGCTAGTATCTGGAAATGAAAATGCGTCGGGGCCTCAATATCATCTCCCGACGTATGTTTAACACCCTGCGAAGTAATACAGCTTCTTCATCAACGGGATCATCGACAAAAGGAAATGCCATGTTTTGAGAAAAAAACGTTTTATAGTCTTAGTCTTATTAGTCGTTTTATAGTAACATGGTTAATAAACAGACTGAATGAATGAATGAGGAAATGGAAGAACACTGTGTCAGAGGGAGAAGACTAAGAGAAACTCAATGTTTCTTGAAGAAAACCTGCTCCCGACCAGGTTAGGTTCACAGACTCAGTTACCATAGTAACTGACTCTGAGGTTAAGTTACCTCTCTTTCTGAAACAGGAAACCCAGTTTCCCTCATCTCAGGGTTAACAAACTCAGAGTTTTCACTAAACCTGCTTTTTGAAACGGACCCCAGAGCAAGCTCGCCCCTCCCCCCATGTTTCCGTAACTGTCATGACTAACTGACTGTCATTAAACCCCCTCCCCCAACCATCTTGTCGGTGATTGGCTGGAACGTGTTGTGTTGTATTTTGGTGCACAGCCTGTGCCCCTAGTGTTTGTTTGACGTTTACGACCCCTGTGTTGTCTCCCGAGACCGGGCTTTTTCACAGTTTATTCAGGGGGCTGGCAGCTAGCGGATCAAGGAGAGATGCCTACGATTTGAGACAAAAATGAAATTGCGCTGAACTCATAGTGTACCTTTAATATACTCTGTCCTTATCAAAAAAAGACTGGAGGTATGAAAGCTCAGCAGTGGTAGAAAAAGCATTCAGATGCTTTAAATAAAAATAACAATAAAACAATATTAAAATACACAACTACAAGTTAAATCCCTGCACTGAAAAACGTAGGAAAGTAAAGTATGCAAGTATTATCTGCCTAATGTACTTAAAGTATCAAAAGTAAAAGTGCTCGTTATGCAGAAAAAAATGCCTCTGTAAAAATGTATTACATTACTGGATTATTAATACATATTTTGTTATGTTGTTAGTCGAGATGCAACAGTTTTAGCTACTTTGCATACTATCTGCATCATAACATGAGCTAATTATATGTTTTGGACTAGTAACTACAGCTGTCAGATGAATGTATTAAAAAGTACAATATCCCCCTCTTCGAAGTATGAGCATACAAAGTTAAGTAAGTGCGAATTGAACTCAATTGTACAGTATTTGTGTAAATGTACACAGTCATCCTGCTGCATACTCACTGTGCTCTGTGGAGGTAAAGGCTGGTTAGGTATGGGGTGTGTGATGAGCTCAAACCTGCCAGAGCATCCCATCTCCAGCAGGGACAGCGGCAGGTCCACGGGGGGCCCATCTGCAGAGGGGAGCGAGAAACAACACAAAGAGTATGAATGGACCAAACAAATACAATAAGGCTAATAATGCATAGTGGATAACAGGAAGATGCGCCCAATGCTAACTTCACTTGTCTTTATGGGTTGTTTTTTTCCCCAAGAAAGACAGAATAGACACAAATACAGCGATTGGGTAATTCGCTAAATGACATATAAATATATAAGCCATGAGACTGCTGAATGGAGCACTAATTGACAAATACCCTATTAGCCACATCATCACACAAGCTACACCAGTATGGCGTGTTAGCAAGATGAAACGCGCTTCAATATAAACATTAATATGCAAGCTTGCTACACATTTAATAAGCCACATCTTACTCATTCTGTCCATGTCCCCACTCCCAAGCTCCCAAGTGAAAGCTAAAAGTTGCCACCAACTAGTTCCTGCTGTCGCCCCGGAAGTTGCCAAAATTGATAAGCGGAATTGGCTACTGAACTAGCTAAACTAAGCTAGCAACGATAGAAAAAAAAATGAAAGCTAAACTGTAAACACTGTCACCCGTTTTGACTAACCTGTCTCCAATCATGTCTACAACATGTAATTCGTTGTTATATCCCGGATTTATGTCGTTTTGTGTGCGTTGCTAAATTATTTGCTAGTATTTTTTGTTGCAACTGTGACCAGTAGCGTTTACGTCATATTTACGCGTCGGTGTTTTTGTTGAGACACCACCGTTTGAATTTGGTAAGTGAATGAATTTGATAAAAGCAAATAACTGTTATAGTAGTTTTAAAAGAAAACAAGAATGTTTTTTTTTATTATTCTGGCAAGCTACTAGTTTTTCTATGTGGTCTGGATGGGCTAACTACATTTATATTCTCGGAAGAAAGTCGTGTTTTGGTTACCTAGGCTAACCGCTGTGATCGGGGGTAAATACGCGAATTTGTTAATGGCTATTTTGTGTTACTACAGTATTTGTTACCAGCTGTTAATGCAGTTGTCTATGTTGTAGCTGCCGCCATTATGGCGGTGTTTCCAAATTCACTGACGGAGGAAGAGGAGGCTCTGCAAAAGAAATATGCTAAACTCAAGAAAAAGGTAAATAAAAGAACGCTTGCTTTCACATCCTTTAATACCATGAAAATGTAAGGCTTGCATTTTTTTTTAATGAAGACGTGAATGTTTAAAAATATCACATCTGTTTCAATGGCAAGTGTTGTATGGAGTGAGTAACTCAAAGGACCACATTGAAACATTTTCATTTTTCCACTGTCTTTTCAGAAAAAGGCGCTGCTTGCCTTGAAGAAGCAGAGTTCAACTAACCAGACAAACCAGAGTGGCTTGAAACGGAGTAAGTGCATTTGACTGTATTTATTTGTGTGCTTCAGTGTTTGTCTTTTCTAAACTAAAATAATAATAAAACTAAAATACACCTTGTGTTTACTCGCCGCCAGCATATCCGGTGTGTATGATTTAAGTCATTCATTCACGCAATCACTTTAATTTCTACATTGACACCTGTTGTGACTCTTATTTTATGTACAAAAATGACCTGTTAACAAAAATTTAAGATAACAAATGAAAACACAGTGACAAGTAAACACAAAATAATGAAGGTATAAATCATAAATACTAACAAATAACCAGACAAAATATATATATATTCCTATTTGTATACTCGTACTCACTCAAGTCAACCATATTAAGAATATTCAGGCTTCTTGTGGCCCATTTTTTTTATTTTATACTACTTTTATCTACTTAAACACTGTATACTTTTATTAACTTAACACTTTCTTTCATGACAGCTTTGTCGGACCAGCCTGTCGTTGACACTGCAACGGCAACAGAGCAAGCAAAGATGCTGATCAAGACGGGTGCTATCAGCGCCATCAAATCAGAGAACAAGAACTCAGGCTTTAAACGCTCTCGAATGCTGGAAATTAAACTCAAGGTGAGCTGTCATTCCTTAGACAGAGTTGTTTCGGCTGATGTTCAGCTGTTTTCTAGCTTTGCTTTGTTTGATCATTTGTTTAATTGTTGCTTTTTATCTGCCGCAGGACCCTGAGAAAGGCTCAGTTCCTGCTTTCTTACCGTTCCAAAGGAGTGTCTCTACAGATGAAGAACAACCTGAGGTATAGTGGATATAAAACATGATAAAAAAAATCATTGATGCTGCATCAAGTCATGACATTTAGAATATTGTTGGAAAAAAATACTAATGCAATGTTTACATCTTGCTTTGGCAGCCGATTGTGATTGGGTTGCGACACATTCAGCTAGTGTTTTCTACTTTAAATGCCTTATGTAGAATTTCTGTCAAACGTGACTCTTAGTGGTAGCGTTAAAAAAAGCACATATGCAATATTATGCACAATACAAGGTCTGAAAATGAATAGAGGTGGAGGAAAAAGCTGTAGTGCTCTAAGTTGCATTTGAACAGAAAACAGAATTGTAACAGCTTATTTTGATGTGGTCATATTTGTGCTTCTCCTAGTCTGGGAAAAGAGCCAACAGGAAGTCTCTGTATGAAAGGTAATGTCTTAAAAACCACGATGAACAAGCAAAAACGACAGTAAGTACCTGTGGGTGTTACATAATGTTTACCCGTGTGCCCCCTGCAGTTTTGTCAGCTCAAACGACAGATATCGGGATGAGGAGGACGGAGGCGGCATGTCATCCAGCCGCGAGATGGACAGAGACAGAGAGCGAGAACGAGAACTGGATAGAGAGCGGGACAGAGACCGGGATAAAGAGAGGGAGAGGGAGAGGGATAGAGACAGAGGCAAGGAAAGAGACAGAGAACGGGACAGAGAAAGAGACCAAAGCAGAGAAAGGGAACGAGACCGCGACAGGGAACGAGACAGAGAAAGAGATGGACCGTTCAGACGTGAGTAACCAACCAAGGAAAAAAATCCATCCATAGGAAAGGCAGAAATGCAGTTCATCATGCTGGGACACATAAAGGACACATACATGATTTTTCTCTGTCCCCCATGTTTTCATTCTCAGGATCAGATTCATACCCAGAGCGGAGAGGGGTACGGAAAGGGAATACGGTGTATGTTTACGGCTCTGGGCTCGGCGAGGACAACCTGCGCTCTGCTTTTTCTCAACATGGAAACATCATCGACCTCTCTATGGACAACCCACGCAAGTATGGAACCGTTAAACAACTCTGTGTGTACATAGTGGGCATCTCTACCTACTGTTATAAATGTGTTGCTGTCTTTTTACATATACCATACGGTCTTCTCCTGTGTTTTATTCTATGATACAGTTGTGACTTTTTTTCCTTCTTGATTTTCTTTCTAGTTGTGCATTTATCACTTTTGAGAAGATGGAGTCTGCAGACCAGGCTGTAGCTGAGGTTGGTGTTATTCCATATAGGAAAAAACGGACAATTATACATATGATCTTTTTCCTCTGGTAATAATACCACAAGTTCCAAAACACAGAAACAAACAAACAGGAATCAGCAAAGACATTTTAAGGAAAATATACATGGGGCGACCTCTAGCTCACCCAGTAGAGTGTGCGCCCCATGTTGGCTGAGAACTTGACAGCGGCCTGGGTTTGAATCCGACCCGATCTTTTCCTGCATGTCGTCCCCCCTCTCTCTCCCCTTTCCTGTCTTTAAACTATCCTATCAATTAAAGGCCATTAAAAAAAACACAAAATAACAGACATACGTGTAATATCAGCAACTCAGCCGAACATTAAAACAATAAGTAGAATATTCATGAATACGTGTTTTACAGCATGAAGTGTAGTGCAACGTAGGTGTGGATTTTAGAGTAAACACATTTTTATGTGTAAGAGACTGCCCAATATCATATAATAATTAGCGGAGGGAATTTGCTCAGTTGTCAATTTATTACTTATTACTAGACCTAAGTATGATGGTTGTATACAGGCGGGGAGATTGTAACCTGGTAACAATGGCGTTGTATGTGAACCGCCTCCTTTCTCTGGGCGTCTACAGACTAATAGTGTTTTTTAAACTATGGGCAGCAACCCAAAATGGGTCAAACTTATTCAGTGAATTCAGTCATTAACAGGAAATGTAATACCGGTAGTAAGGTTTTGTGAGACATGAGATAATTTACTTCATTTAATTAATTATTTTGCCTTCATTAGTAGGCTAATGTAAATATTATGGTTGTTAATTAGCAATTACACATTTAAGAACCCTTACACCACAACTATCATACTATAATTCATTGAAATTACTTTCCCATGGACAAGAAGGAACTTCATGTCCTAGTAATTTTTTTTACATTTATTTTATGTAATAAAATCTGGTCTAGCTTGCTCCTGTAGACTGTATACCAAGCTGACGACACTCTAAACTCACCTCGCTGTTGTCTCACAGTTGAATGGAGCCACGGTGGGAGACGTTCACATCAAAGTCAGCATCGCCAGGAAGCAGCCCATGCTGGATGCTGCCACTGGCAAATCTGTCTGGGCTTCACTGGGTAAACGCAGCGCTCTTATCGTCTGTTTAGACGTTGATCAGACCCTCTGTGTCTGCGCAACGTGGATTCACCTTCAACAATGTCTCTCTTCTTTCACAGCTGTGCAGAACAGCACAAAAGGCTCCTACAGGGACAAGAGGAACCAAGTCGTGTACAGTGAAGATTTCCTGCGATGAAAAAAAAAAAAAAAAACTTTTTTTTTTATTTTGGCATATAGCCTTTCATGTTTTTGTTTTAATGACAATAGCCAGCTGCTTAAAGTGTCTGTGTTGCAACATAAATACAAAACCATCTGTTGTCTTTTGGATTAGATCACTTTACCTTACGTGGTCGGTATGTGCAGTGTGGCTCATTAAAATTAGGAGATACTGTTTTATGCTCAATAAAAAGTATTGAAACATTGTTACCTTAAGCGAGATTTTCATGAGCTTTGTATCAACAAGACACTGTCAAAGTGGGTATTGTTGAACAAGGAGGGCCTAGAGACCATTTTGTTGGATGTGTATGTATTTATACTGTATATGTATTACCAGAAAAGTACAGATGACCTGAGACAAACTTTCCAACATTGAAAATTGTATGAGTAATTGTGTGAATCCTTCAAAAAAAATACCACTTTCTAAATGTCAAACGTCAGGTTGTCAAGTTATACACAACAGCCCTCACAGGTGCAACAAAACTAACAGCAGAGAAAGATATGCCACTAATATACTAATTACTGTTTGCATGTAACTGAGGAGACTTTCAAATTTTTTTATTTTCACTGGTTTACATAGTCTTTTCCTTGAACTGTGGCAAGTCATCGTACTGAACATGTATTACATATATTCAAGTTTAACATTACAGTTTTATTCTAAGAGACATGATAATCAATAGGACTTTGTCACTGGGGACACTTTGACATGTCACAGTATGAAAAGCACAGGTGTAAATAACAAAATGAAAGAAAGTGTCTCCCCCGTGCTTTCTAAGCACGGTCGAAAAGCTGTAGGAAGAAAAGTTAACCCTCTCCTCAATTCCATGTTGTTCATGCCGCTACCAAGTGAACCAATCGCAGTTGTTGCGGTCTGCGTCGCCGCAACGTGTAGTTACATTTCTGGGGAGGTGCTTGTCAGGCAGAACCATAAATTGGGCATTACCAGGACTCTTGAATACAACAGAGTCATCGTTACGGTTATGAGCAATACCTGTGCTGTGCCAAGTCAAAATGTCTGGTGTGAAAAAGGCCTCGTCTCAGTGTAAGAGGGTGGAGGACTATTCAATCCCAGTCATTTTACCCACATCCATCACTCAGTATATTTTTATGCACATCTGAAACCATTTTCATTTGAAAGGGCTTTTGTTGTCACAGTCTGACATTTTAAAAGGCCTCATATCCACATGGGGATTGTGACCCCACATACTGACCTCCCCTCTGGACTCGGCGAAATATCACTGCAGTAAGCTGCCGAGCCTGAGGAGCTTTAGATGTTTAGACAAGACACTTAACGGTCTTTAATGCTTTGGTCTATGACAATTGCGCAGTAACCAGGCATTCTTGCTCTTCCTCTCTTATTCTTCCACCGGCTCGCTCCCTCTCCTCCTGCTCATGTAGAGAGTTCTGCCCCGTGGTTTTTCCATGTTGTTCCTTAAGGTGACGTCGTAAGGCAGGCTTGTGTGCAAAGCGGGCGTGGCAGTATGCGCAGTGGTGCGGTCGCTCACCACTGTGGAGGTTCATGTGGTCTATCAGTGTGGATTTTTGGGTGAAAGTCTTATAGCACAAGGGGCACTGGTGGGTTTTTCCGGCGCCTCGGTGCACGGTCATGTGTCGGGTGAGGTTGGCGGAGTGGTGGAAGTGTTTGCCACAGCAGGGACAGGCGTACAGCAGGTGAGTGGAGCGGGAGTGGATGGCTAGGGAGTGGGCTGAGGGGAACGTCATGCCGCAGTGCTCGCAGGTTACAGGCCCAGCTACACTTGAAGTGGATCCCACCACTGCAACAGACTCATCCCCTCCCTCGTTTGTTCCCACTGCTGAACTCAGTCCTGAACTCCCTTCTCCAGGACCACAACTAGACTCCTCCAGGGCGTACTGGGTCAAACTGTTGGCAGCCACTGGTGAGGCCTTTTCTCCCTGCGTGTCGCCCATGCTGAAGTCTAACTGTGGGAGTTCAACTGAGACGTAATTTCCTGCCTTAAGTCCTTCTTGGCTATAGTCCAAGGTGAAACCCCCTCCCATCCCTGCAGATGCTAGGTACCACAAATCCTGGTGGTGAGCCATGCCTGGAGGTCTTTTCTCCTGTGATGACACCCACCTTCTCCTCTTAAAACCCCGCCCCCTGCCTCTCCCTCTGCCCCGGCCAATTTTAGGGTCAGGTACCCTGCGCCCGAGAGCGCGTAGCCCCTCTACTGAAAGTCCCCCCATACGGAGATCATCTTCTGTTGGATTCAAGTCATATTCGCCGTCTTCTCCTCCAATTACGACACTTTCTGTCCCTGGGTAACCAGCATCTTGAGGTACATCAGAGGGAGCTCCTCTCTCCTCCCTTTCTCTGTTCATCTGCTCTTCTTCGGAGATGTACACCCTGAACACATCATAGTCCTCCTGTCTGGCCTCTTCCTCCTCATCTGATGCATTAACCTGTAACAGAAAAGAAGACAGAATAAAGTGTGTGGTGCTTCTATTGATGTGAAAAATCAAAATTTCCAAGACTTTCCCAAAATTGCTCACTCTGTCCAACCTACAATCCAATACCCAAAGATATTAAATTTACAGTGATATAAAAACATAGAAAAGCCACCATTCCTCACAGGACTAAAATAGCAGTTTAATGATTTGTATTGGTACTATTATGTTTGTACTGGTGCTCTATGTGAATTGTGCTTTCAAAGACAGACACAGGTAATGGACATTTGTGAGGAATTTTAAGTATCCCTGAAAACTTCTCTCTGTGTTGATCCTGTGCTCTCGGTTATCTTCTTCATCTTTTCATCCTGTTACCCTGTACCACTTCACTGACCATCTGCCATTTCTGACTGTATAAAAGTCCTGAAGGGACAAAGGAAAACGTAGGTCTTCCTCTGTTGTGTGTGGCCAGACTTTATTCAGGATCAGAAACTGTCCTTAAAAGGCTTACATTTGTTGCTTTGAATACAACAGGACAGACAAAACACCAGTGTGGTAATTCACACCAGTGACCAACCAAAAGCTGGTTAAAAGGGCCATTCTTTTCAGTAACTTCTGAACTCTCTTCTAAATGTTTTATTATGTTATTCTTTAAATTCTTCTTATAATCTAATCAGTTTGGCCTTTTTGCTTTTATTTTAATTTGAAGCAATTTGTAACTCTGTTTAGAGAAGTGCTATATAAATGAAGTTGAGAATATTAGTAGTGTTTTTTATTATGACATAAACACTGTAGATTTGTAAATCAATGTAGATTTAAAAAGATACCCTGGTCTATGGTTTTTCTTTCACACTCAAACCTTAATGCATGGCTCATCCAGCATGGGACTGCCACCTTGGTGTTGGCTGCTGCCCTCGGCAGACATGTCACCGCCGTTCTCATCCACCGAGCGTGCTACAGGACTATGTGGGTGCACAGGTGAGGGTCGGCTAGTGGGAGGAGATGCAACAGAGTGAATGCTTCCGCTGACAATCAACGGTTGAGTCTGGCTCTCGTCTGAAGTCATCTAGAGGAAGGAAAGAGATTATGAGATTGCTAAAAATATATGGAAACTGCATTACTACAAGTTATGAAAGTGCTGAGAATGTGTTGCTGTATGTAGAACTGAAATTAGTCCTATTGCAACATACTATTACTGAGATAAGTAAGTTCCTATGGTTGTGATACAATTGGAATAATAAATGGAATGAAGACTTTGATTTACATGCAAGACACCTTTTTTTTTTTTTTTACCCCAGAAGCTATAAATTATGACCAATTTAATCCTAAAAGATTCCAGACAATCAAAGATGGGTAGCTATTGTTCCATCACTGCACAATATACTGTATGTATCAACCCAACTAGAATGAATAAGATAACCATTTAAAATGATTGTTTTAGATTACTGACCTTCGGTGGACTGGGGTTTTTTAGCTGCACATACTTCTTCAGTGCTCCTCGGCAGCGCTCCACAATATGCTCCATCTGTAAGTAACTGGCAGCGGTCAGGTAGTTGACAATCTCTTCTGGGTTAAACTGCAGGATGCCAGTGTAACAAGACTGAAGCAGATCACACACCACTGTGGAGCTGTACAGCATCGACACCTGGGTAAGGATGTGAAACAAATAACATCAAGAAGCACTGTTTTTACTCAGCAAAAGAGCATTGAGGAGAGACATGAAATCAGAGAGACACAGAGTTGGTAGTGTGACATTTATCTACCTGAAGCTTGGGGGATGGGTTGAGGAGGAACTGGTCCCTTAAGAAGGGCGAGCAGGCAGCCAGCACCACCTTATGTCCCCTGAATGTCTTATTGTCGCTTGCAATAATGGTGATGTCACAGAAGTGCTGGCGAGACCTCAGTGAATTCAGGTGCTTCAGGGTTGAGTCCCCGTGGCCCGGTAACCGGAAACACAGCATTTCCATCTTGTCTGAAGAGAAATTAGAATCAAAATCAGTTTTAATGGCCAAGCAAGTGTAAACATATTTAAGGAATACGACTCAGGAATTTTGTTGCTCTAACAGTACATACACAGGAACAGACATATGGCTAAAAACAAGGACATCAAGGCTTAACAAGGTAAACATTAACATTTGACCATGTACATATAGTATAAGTTTGTATATAAAAAGTGTATATGTATACATATACACATACATAAGAATACACATATGTACATGGGTCAAAGACGTGGCATGTCAATTATGGTGTCCAAAGCATATTCATAATGAAAAAGATAAATATAAATTTAAAGAAACTACATTATATTACTCAACTCTCCCCTCTTTACTCACTTTTATAGGTATTTATTGCAAAAAAATTAAATTCAAAGAGCTATTGAGCTCAGAAGTACCAAACTGTCCATCCTGGGTAACGTCCAGTCTTAAAATCGAAGTATAAAAATGTGACAAAAATGTCAAAAATAATAATAAGAGCATTAATTATCTACTTTGGCATAATCGTGTCGATGTTTGCAGTGATACCTACAAATATAGTAACAATCCTACCCTTATTTAAACTGTTACTCAAGCAATACTTTTGTCCTTACTTTTGGATTTTCTTAATGTCCTTCCTGGGTAACAGAAATTAAAATCCATAAATTACCCATAATGCAATTGCATAGTCATGAAATATGATATGACTTCATAAAGAAGATTTTGGAGGACCCCAAAACATCTGGAGAGTTTAGTAATTCTCTCTTAAAAAAGTTTTTATTTTGCTTTTTTTGGTCACTGGTGCATGTCCAAAAATCATGTGTCTTTCTGGATAACGCTAATAAAACATATTTGATGTTTTGATATTTAAGAAATGCCTAATTCATGTGAAATCTGGCATTCATGTTTTAAAGGCTAAGATATATTTTAGCTGAGTATGTAATGTTTGACAGAGTTTTGGTGGGAAAATCATGTTTTTGTCCTTCCTGAATAACAGTTTGTCCTTCCTGGATAAGAAAGATCTTCTGTTACCCAGGACATGTCCTCTGTTATCCAGATAGGACATGTTAATGAAAATAGTTTTTTATTAGTATTTGTCACTTTTCAAGCATTGTGTTGATAATGTTAGATTATATTATTAAAATAATATGTATTTCTTTAATCTTTTATGGCATTTTTGCATTATGTCATTCCTGGCTAATGGGTTGTCATCCCGAGTAACAATGACACAGTCAAGATATTTAACTCAGATGTTCATGGTATATTACACAATCATGTTTTCCTGAGCTGAGTATACAATACAAACCTGATAACCTTTACTGTAAAGCATTTTAAGACATATTTCATAATTTTTCTGTTTTTAGCATGAAATATTGCGTGACCAAAATCAAACGATGAGCCCATTTAATTATAAACCCCCAAATATATCATATTAATTGTGTTCAAAATTTAGTTTTTTTGAGCAGTGCATGTTTGGTTAGCTGTAACTATGGATATGCCTAAACATGTATATGCTAAAAAGGTAGACATTTAAAAAATGTTTAAATCCATTCCTGTTACCCAGGAAGGACATTTTTCATGGAATAAATCACATGATTCATAAAAAAAAATTAAATTGCATTTCTAAATTAAATTCCTGTTGTTGAGATGTATATACAACACTCTAATAAAAATAGAAAGTGCTTGAGTTGGCATTTTTTGACACTTTAATTTATTTTCAGATTTTAAATCCTTATTCGTCTTTGACCCACATACATGCACACATGTAAACAGAGGAAGTTTCATCACAAATAACTCAGTGAGGTGGGCTACCCGATCTAAACCAAATAGACATCTGAGATCAAATTAGGCATCTAGCTAGTCTAGTCTAAGTGACGACAACACATCCTGTAAAACTTTATGAGAAACTTCAAAAAATGACTTAGCATCTCAAAATAATGACTTAGCATCCTAAAATAACGGATGCTAAGTTATTATTTTGAGAAAGGTTCTCATTATTTTAAGATACAAACTAAATATAATGACAGGATCTTTTTTCCATCACATTGGCAGAAATGGGTTTCCATAACGTTAGTCTCACATCACCAGCGACATTTTATTGATAAATCGCCAGCTTTGACTTGAAAAGTTAGCTAGCTAACATATGTAACGTCAGGTGTAAGGAACGCTACAAATACCAACATTAAATGTTGTTTACGAGTAGTGGAGTCTACTATAAAGTTAGGCAATTTAACGTTAGTCTACTGCCGTTAGTGGGTGAAATCGATCATAACACAAATGTTGTAATCCTTTCCTTCTGGCCTGAACGTTAGCTAACGTTAGCTTTCGGTTAGCTTGCTGGCATCTGCTTGAGACCCACCACAGAAAAAAAAACAAAAGCTCTCCAGTTATCGTGAAACTTTGCCGTTACTCACCTTCCCTTTTTATTTGGTTGAATGTCTTGAAATAAAAATGTCGGTTTGTTTTAACAGGACAACCGTTGATTCAGTTGCTGTTAGTTTTCCTCATCCCCATACTATTTAAATTTCTGTTTACTTTAGCTCATTTTTGGAGGAATCACGTATCGTGACAACAAATATAAACTGACTTTGAATCGGATTTCGTGGGAAGCTTATCCTCGCGGTTAGAGGTAAAGTAACAGTACGCACGCTGACTTCTGATCAGTTGTTTTCAAATCAGTGGACACGGGCGGGGGGGGGGGTATTTTTTTTCCCACGATGTCGAGGGCATGTCCCGCCCTTCTTTGCCTTACTTTGCCTCTGATTGGCTTACCCTGACATTCTTACCATAACCCTGACCAATCCCACTCCTCTTGCCTAAACCTATACAACAAATGCAACGAATACCAGCCAATCAGAGGGAGAGTAGGGCGGGTCATGCCTTCGTCATCCTAGGAAAAACAATTGGCACCCGGGGGGCGGGGCTCTATACGGTGACGCGACACGTTTACTATACGTCGTTGATGCGCATCGCGAAACATGTCGGCATCTGAGACAACGACGAAGGTAGCAAACCCTCTGCAGCACAAAATTATATGCTAAGGAAATTGAAGTTTGTTTAACCACTTGTAAACGCATTAGCCTACATAGCAAAAACATGCTACTAAAGCTGCACTCTGCTTTAATGCAAAATGTCTTCACTTGTCGATTATAGGAGCTATTTGTTGCAAGCTGTGCTACACTGCTAGCTACGTTAGCATGTAACAGTTTTTTGTTAACTAACGTTAAATTGCTCTAATGTTGTTACTGTTTAGCTTTTTTTCTCGACTCCTTGGGCGTAACATCATTGTATGCCCGTCGTATTCCGTTGCTTGTCACGTTTTGCTGTTTTTGTATTGTATTTATATGCTGTATGCTCAGTTTACCAAGCTTTTAAAGCTAATGTTGAGACAAAGTGTCTTTTTGTAAAGTTACATTGTGATAGTAACGTTAATGAGGTAATCCCAGCGAAAAGAAAGGGAGGGTTTTAAGCAGTCAATGTGTGAAATCCAACTCCGTTACTTTTTATTGTACGGACTATTGTTGCTTTGAATTGTGTCAAAGGCATGAATGGGTTGATTGACTGATGGCGGCACTGGACATAACAACAGAGAAGATCAGCAATTGGTTGAAAGGAGACGGCGGAAATTAGTCAAGTAGATGCACTAAACAGATTTTTATTAGTTACAATGACCCAAAAGTAGTGTGTGTGTGTGTGTGTCCGAGAGAGAGGTAACAAATAAGTAAAGTTATATTGTCAGTCATGCTGATTTACACTGGAATAACAAATTACAAATAATGTGTTGTTCAGCTGTATGTGACATTTACGATAATGACACATAAACTAAAACCTGAACCACTGAGTTAGTATTATCCATATCCATTGTAACCCTGTTAAAACATTTTTTTTTTTATATAAAATGTTGCATTCCTTATTGACAAGCCAGTGACAAAGAAAACTGTCTAAGTGTATCTCTCGCTTACTTGGTATAACACAAAGACACTGCCAAACCTGGGTTATATACATGTTACAGTCTATGTACTTAATTTAGATATTTGGTAGTTGAACATTTCCAGTTGTGTACCTCATAACACAACACCAAGTATATCTCGATTGTTTCACATTGGTGCAGCTGCTTGAACTTCAGTAATGTGTACTGTGGTGAATACTTTGATCCAGTAGTCTGTAATCCCGAATATCAACGGCTTTTTACAGGGACAAAGATGACTATTTTTAACAGGATATTTCTTGATAATTGTTGTTCCAGCCTCTTGAAGGAAATGACTCAGAAACACCTGCAGAGTCATTAGCTGGACCAAGTCAAGTAAATAAAGGTATGTCTATAGGGAGATGTCTAATGTTTGACATATGTGCCTTTTAGGTACACAAATAAACAGAATTATTGTGTGATTTTTGTTATTACTACTTTTCCAGATAATGCAGCCTTCACCACTGCTGTTGTTGCCAAGAAGACAGAGCCCATGGGTGGCATGCCATCAATGTTATCTCTGCAGCCTGGGAAGGACGCTTCCAGAGCTGGAGAGGAGGGAGAGAAACGGTCACCTGCATCCTCTCCAAACAAACCTGCAGCAGGTAAGACTTTGGATCCGTACAGCTTTCACTGATGTTATTAAAGCAGTGACTCTCTGTTTGATTAATCACATTTGACATTAAGGTGATTTGATCCCAAAGCATTAATTTGAGAGTAAATTATTTCCCTGCAGAGTTTGCTTTGCTGAGGAAGAACATGTTGATATTTATTTTTTTGGATAAATTTATATTTCTCGATCGCTCTTAGAATAACGGCTTTGCATGTGTCAAATTGAATGTGCTACTCATTATTGGAAAATATTTCAAATCATTTTTCAAGAACTTCAAAGTATTCATGCATTTACCTCCCTCTTACAGGACATGCAGCAAAGTCCCTTTTATCAATGTCCTCCTCTACTTCTACGTCTTCAACGATGTCCCCTGGCCGAGCAAAGATGAGTGTTTCTGGACCTGGCAGTAGTAAATCCGTCCTGGCACCTGGCTCCTCCTCTTCGTCCTCTTCATCCTCTTCATCCTCTTCATCCTCTTCATCCTCTGCCACAGCTTCCTCATCTCCTTCTGTCTCCCCTGGCCCACCCAAGATCCACCGGGCCCGCAAGACCATGAACAGGCCTCCACTAGGGCAGGTGAGACTATATAGCAAAGTAGTTAGCATTTCCATTTGGCATGAGTAAAATGAGATGTGTACCCCTCTGTCTTGATTGTGTACCAGTATTTGGTATCTGTCATTGCATTGGCCCTTTTTTGTTCTTGACCTGAGTAATACTCTTGAAAGTGTGTTGTGAATGTTACAATGTGAAGAAATATTCCAGCCACTGACAAAACTTACACCGTGAAGCAGTGGCTCAGTTTTCTTTACCATTTGAGTCACTTACTATTTTTGTTTTACAGATTAGCCATGTTGAAGCACCTATTGCACCTTCAGGATCCTCTGACTCTGAAACTGGTTAGTGGCTGAAATTTACTCACACTAACTAATGTTTGCCTGTGTAAAATAATCAAATTGCTATGAATAAAAATTAATTAGAGTGTCTTGTATAAGTTTAGACTCACTCTGTCGTGGTTGTCATGTTTCCAATAGTTGCAAAAAGGAGAAAACTGGGTATTTTATCTGATGGCACACTTGAGAAATCAGAGAACGTTCCAGAAAATGTTCAAACTGTGGTAAGATTACGTCTTTGCAGGTACATGATTTACATTTACTAATCTAATAACATGTAATTAGGTTGATGTTGATGTTTTTATTTCTGCTAAAACGCAGGAAGAAACGTTATTTCATAAAAAGATGGAGTCTGTTACCAAGACTGCACCAGAGAAGAGCAACAACAGTGTGGGGAGGTCAGAGGAGGAAGTAGCTGAGAAAATTCCGATTTCCAGTCGGTCCACACGAAATTCAGAAAAGGTGTGAGTGAAGTGATCACATAATGCTATAGCATGTGTGTGCGCTTCATGGTTTTTATAAAGAACAAACTGATGGTAATCTTTTTTTCTATTGTCAAACCTGTATTCATTGCGTTTCTATTATAGTTTGAGGATGGTGGGGCAGAAGCAAGGCAGCACACAAAAGACATAGATGGTTCAGTGAACATGTCAGATCATGTGAGTCATTCTATTTTATTAACTTACTACCCTCTTATCTAGTTCTAGCTACACTAATCTCTTACTTTGTCTTATAGCCATTTAGCTCAAAGCAACAGTCAAAGTTGTAGTTGGGTCATGTTTACATACTTGGAGGGTGAAGATTGCGCTGACACACATGCTATCCCACTAGAATACCGAGGTAGATGCAACACAATGTGCGTTGTAAAATGGGAAATAGGAAGACTGCAAGTCAATAATTTACATTTAAAGGTGCCTTGAGGACAAACATTTATGTTTTACATTCAGTGTTACCCCTTACAAACAACGTACGTGTATTTCCTTCCTCATAAAACTTTTGCAAAGCCAGTAAAAAGAAATCTATTTATTTAAAATTCTATTTTTTTTTTTACTGTCACCGACTTTAGAATAGCGGGAAAACAACTGCAACTTCACATCCCTTCTTTGTTTTGTGTTATAAAATTGTCAGTTACCTTTTTTTTCTACCCTTCACAGATGTCACATTTTTTTCTTGCAGGGTTCAGAGTCTGAAACAAAGAGAGGCGTCCAGAGTAGAAATGAGAGCGAGAAATCTTTGTGGCAGCAAACAGACCCGGACAAAGAGAGAAACACAGCTGATGTGGTGGAGATAGTGGGAGGTGAGTGACATTAATTACCTAGTGGGTTTTCTACAAAGCATGCTTGGTTCCCATAACGATGAACAACACTGGATCATGTCAGATGTAGTTAGAATAGTTTTAAACAGAAATATCTTTTTAATGGCATAGTGGGGAAAAAAATCTATACAAAATAATTTAAATGAAGTACAATGTAAAATAAATTGTGAAAGTGTTCACCCCCTTTACTAGAACCCACCTAAGGCCTAGTTCACACGTGCACAGGTCTTTTTTTAAACATAGCTTTTTCTATGGGTTTTGTCCACAAGCAAACTGCATTCTAGGTCACTGAAAGCAGATCTTCTGGAAAACTCCTCCCAGGGTGAAGATTTCCAGAAACTTATTTTTTAAACTTTTTTTTTGGCTTGTAACATTATAGTGTGTGCTGTTATCTCCTTTGTGAGGCGTCACAAATGAGATGGCATTTCGTGCAATGGCAGATACGGCTAGTTGTTCTAACCTTGCTAATAGGACTTTTTCCATGTTTACACATAAGTGTACGGTTACTCTTCCACTATATTGAAAACAGAAGCGTCAAAATGTGCTATGGAATGATCAATGTGTTATTTCAGGCTTCTGATTGGCCAACATGGCTTTAGGGTTAGGGTTATCATTACCTGTTGGTTTGGATTGCACTTGACAGTGGAGGGAATCCACCCCGTGATTTGAATCTGCTCCAAAATGTAAAGGGTTCTTCCTTTTCCGATGGTACACCCTTCCACCAAGGTTAATTAAAATGGGGCCAGTAGTTTTTCTGTAATCCTGCCTACAAACCAAACTAAAAATGTAACTTCCTTGGCAGAGGTTAAAATATTGATTTTGAGGGGAGTGAATTCTAATGCAAATATTTTTTGTGTAAAAAAAATGTCTCCCAGTATATTGTTTTTAATTGCTATTGTATCTTAAGCATGTGCACCTCATTAAACTGCATCATTTTCTAACATGTATTCATCCTGGCCAGTGCTTATACTTTGTCATTTGGTGTATTCTCAGAAGAAAGGTCCACTGAGTACACAGAGGTTCCCTTGGGTGCACTGGACATCGCTGCTGCCGACAGTCTGACACTTTCTCCTCATCACGGTAGGTTTATGATACACATATGTAATCTGAATTGGTTGAAATTTTGAAAATCCTTTTCTCTATAATCAGGGTAGTATTAACAAAACCACAGTCACAGAGCGAGGTTTTGGGACCATTACATTTTTTTTCTTCCTTAGTAATGACTGCTGCCAGGGCATTTCAGCTGTATTATAAACAATACATATTCAGGGTTGGTGACCATACTTTAATGTTAAATGGACAATTGCCTTAGGACTATAAACGAACATCATAAACAATTAAATTCTTAAACTCCCCTCTACAGAAGGAAGTGATGCAGGAGACACGGAGCGGCTGGAGGAGCTTCCTCTCTGCAGCTGCAGAATGGAGGCTCCTCGGGTTGACAGCACCAGCCACCGCATCAGCAGACAGTGTATGGCCACTGAGAGCATCAATGGAGAGGTTTGTCTTTGTAGACTTGGACAGCAGGACAGTGTCTCTGCTGGTCTGGTATTTCATTAAGTGCACAGATAACTTCCCTTGAAGCTACATCTGTGTAACTGTGTAATCTTGTCTCCTGCTGTTTGTCAGCTGAGGGCCTGTTCCAATCGGACTATAAAGGGGGAGACCATGCGGCCGTCAAGTCGGGTGCCCCTCATGGTGCTTTGTGAAGTCCATCGCTCACACATGGTCAAACACCACTGCTGTCCTGGGTGTGGATACTTCTGCATAGCGGTAAAGTGTTTAAACTGCCTAATATCATACTGGATTTAATGTTGCTCAGTTGTGAAATTGTGCAATGGCTGCACAAGAATTGTTTAATAATGCTGTTCATGCTGTAGGGCTTTACAAGCTATAACTTAATGTTGGCTTAAAATTAATGTTAATGCTATCTTCTTCATGATATCATACTTCTTCTTGATCTCCTCATCCATATCCTACTCTATTTTCTTTTTTCTCCCTCTCTATATCCTACCTTCTTTTCTTATTTCTCCTCCTCCATATCTTACCACTTTCTCCTCTTTTAGGGCACATTTCTTGAGTGCTGCCCAGACCAGCGCATTGCTCACCGTTTCCACCGAGGTTGTGTGACGGTGCTGGGCGCTGGGCGCAGCCGATCAAATGGCGGCGGTATGCTTTTCTGTCCCCACTGTGGTGAAGATGCCTCCGAGGCCCAGGAGGTTACCATCCCCTCCTTCAGCTCAGCCACCGCCTCCGTGACCACCGTCGTTACCATGTCGGCCTCCTCCACCACCACCCCATCTCTGCCGCCGTCCGCTCTTACGGCACCCTCACTCACAGCCTCAACAGGAGGGATGAAGGACGGGAAGATGCCTGAGAGACCTGTCAGGTAAGATTGGATGACGTGTGAGAGATGTTATTGGCTCCCTTTATTTTCTTTTATTAACTATAGAAAAGTAAAAAAAAATTCCTGTGCTCCCCTTCACTACCTCCTTCCAGTGCACGTATGCGAAGTCATGGCTTAGTGACACCGGCAGTGGAGCAGCAGCCCCCACAGCCTGTAGCCTCTGCAGCGACTGTGGCCACCATCCCCCCAGCAGAGGAGGGGGTGGACAGCGTGGGGCCCTCTCTCTGTATGCCAAATGGGAAACCCATCAGCCCTAGTGCACTTCCACCTGGGCCCAGCAGGGCGGCGCTGCAGAAGGCCATTCTCACACAGGACACTGAGAGGTTGGAATTTAGATTTGACTATTATTTGTTGAGTTTAAACACACAGTTTAAAAAAATGAGCTGCACATTTGACTCTTTTAAAGTTTTTGTGCCAGCAGTTCAGAAACTTGTTCTATTTGAACATATCTGATCTTTAGCGGCAGACAATTTACAAATAAAATCAGTATCTCCATTCTCGGCTTTTAGACCACTCTGCAGCCACAACAAAATTACAAGTTGCAGTGAAATGCTTTTCTGTTTTGTTAGCTTTAGCTCTTCCAAGGCAAATTAATAAAGCTTTCAATGGACAAGAGGACATCAGACAAGTTGAGACCAAATTGGTGATTGTTGTTTTTGATTTGCCAGGAAGAAGAAACTGAGGTTCCACCCCCGCCAGCTTTACCCTGCTGCCAAGCAAGGAGAAGTGCAGAGAGTCCTGCTCATGCTGAGTGAGTGAGCTTGCACTTTTCATTTATGACAGAGTGTTGTACGTGGTTTAAATATTTAAAAAAAAGCTGTTTGTGTGTGTCAAAGTGGAGGGCATAGATCCAACATACCAGCCTGACTCTCAGAACAGGCGCTCTGCTCTACATGCTGCAGCCCAGAGAGGTCTGCTGGAAGTCTGCTACATACTTGTACAGGTGACACATTTTTTGGTTTCTTTTATGTAACTAGTATCTGTGCTGTAAATTGACTATAATCAAAAAGAAAAGCTGTTATTGCAGGTTCATTTTTAAAATGATATATAACACTTGCATTCAGGGTCACTGTTGACATTATTTTAAGCAAAATGAAACCTAAAACAGAGCGCTCATTATTCTGTGTATTTATTTGGTCTTGTGCCTGAGATTAGGGGTTATATTTGATTGTGTATTGACAGGCCGGTGCCCAAGTGGATGCCCTGGACAAGGACAGAAGGACCCCTCTGTTGGAAGCAATCATCAACAATCACATTGAGGTGGCTCACTATCTGGTCCAGAACGGCGCCTGTGTCTATCATAGTGTGAGTGTCTGTTAGCACCTAAAATGAAAACATAAATGTGAACTTTCAGGGGTTTGGTTGATATTAAGTTTATGTCTTCAGGAGGATGATGGGTATACTGGGCTCCACCACGCAGCCAAACTGGGAAACCTGGAAATTGTCAACATGCTTCTGGAAACGGGTCAGGTTGATGTGAACGCACAGGTAAAGGAAGAGCCAAAATGTCAGTATTTTAGGGACATCGGATAACCCTCGGTTTATAATTACTGTCAGTTTGTACATCATATTTGTCTTACTGGAGGTGACTGATTTAAAAGGCCAGTGTAGAGTAATTCTGAATCTTCCTGTCGTTTCAGGACAGCGGTGGTTGGACGCCGATCATCTGGTCCGCAGAGCACAAACACGTAGAGGTGATAAAAGTGCTGCTGAACAGAGGAGCTGATGTCACCATTAATGACAAGGTAAGTTTCTACTCGCTAACACTGAGGTTTGTAGGTTGTGTTACATGACATAGTTTTGCTAATGTGTAGCAGCTCCTCCTCTGAGTATGCCTGTTATATTTGCTTACCAAAGCAAAGTGTGTGCGTGTTTTTGTTGTTTTTTGGATGATAATCAGACTGAATTGCTGGGTCATTTGAATTTGAGTCAGTGGGTAAAAATGTGAAATGTCCTCTGTGATTCTGGAGCGATCCATTGTTTTTTAACTTCTCTCTGCTGCCCCTCTCAGCTTTATTGTCCTGTAATAAGTAGTGATACAGACAAAATGGATGTAGTTGCATGAAAATGTTTCAGGTTATTACTTTAAACAGTCCCTTACCTCCTTTCAGGAGCTGAACGTGTGTCTCCACTGGGCGGCATATGCAGGGAATGTGGATATAGCAGAGCTGGTATTGAACTCTGGCTGTCCCCTTGCCTCGGTTAACATGCACGGAGACACGCCGCTCCACATCGCCGCCAGAGAGGGCTACTTGGAATGTGTTACGTGAGTCACCGTCTATCACAAGCTGTAGCCTCATTTAATGTACGAGTTACATGTATCCTTTGCTTTAGCTCAAAGCCCTAACAGTTATCCATGTTCCCATTACCATATACCAACAAATACATTTTCCTCTTTCTTCTTCAGGTTGTTCCTCTCCAGAGGTGCAGACATTGACATCGTGAACAGGGAAGGAGATACGCCTCTGAGCCTTGCACGGGCCGACACGCCGGTGTGGGTGGCACTCCAGATCAACAGGAAGCTGAGAAGGGGAATAACTAATCGTATGCTTCGGACTGAGAGAATCATCTGCAGGTAGGTTTTGTGCTATTTTCATGGAGTCTTTTTTCCCTCTTGTTCTTTCCTGTTTTTCTTAATGATTTAACTCCTTGTTTATTGTTCCAGTGATGTTGCGCAGGGCTATGAGAACGTACCGATTCCCTGTGTGAACGCAGTGGACGATGAGGGCTGTCCTTCAGACTACAAATACGTTTCAGAAAACTGTGAAACTTCAGCAATGAACATAGACCGCAATATTACACACTTACAGGTAAAATATTAATCAGGCTCTCGTTTTAACTGTACTCTTTCTTACCTAATTATTTTATCTGCAATGAAAAAATGCATCTCATGCCTTTTTAATTATCTTTACTTCAGCACTGTAGCTGCACTGATGACTGCTCATCTAGTAACTGCCTCTGTGGACAGCTGAGTATCCGCTGCTGGTACGACAAGGTAAAAAGAAATGTTGTTTTACGGCCACATCATTAAAGTAATCTCCTCAAAAAACCTGTACAATTTAATCGAAATCGGTCTGTATAATCTGCAATTTTTAGCAGAAATTCTAATTTAGGTTTGGTTTGAAAGTCTGTAAGAGCCATGAGGTAAATGACTGGGATTAATGAGTTACAGGAGAAACTAAAGGACTGAAACTAATCTCAACTTATATAATGTTTTCTAGGACCAGCGGCTACTCCAGGAATTCAACAAAATTGAACCTCCACTTATATTTGAATGCAACATGGCGTGTTCCTGTTACCGAACGTGCAAAAACAGGGTGGTACAGGCAGGCATCAAGTAAGAATTCTAAATAGAACTCATCTAAGATAATATTTCTCAACCACATGCAGTTTTTTTTCTTTTTTTTTTTTAAACTAATTATTATAGTTATTGACTAGAAGGCAAAAGCTGTATATGCCGGGGCATTGAACCCTCATAATTTCCTTTTTCTTCCTTCAGAGTTCGTCTTCAGCTCTACAGGACAGAGAAGATGGGCTGGGGAGTTCGAGCTCTGCAGGATATTCCCCAGGGAAGCTTCATCTGCGAGTGAGAGGACTGTCCACTAGTCAAGCAACAGGTTTCTTGTTACTGTATATGAAAGGTCAGAGATTAGACATTCAGCTTCTTTCCTTACGTTCACGCAGATATGTTGGGGAGCTCATCTCTGACGCAGAGGCAGATGTTCGAGAAGACGACTCCTACCTGTTTGACCTGGACAACAAGGTGAAAAATAAGTGTTTTCTTTTTTAGTTTCTGCTGTATAAAAATGAGATGACTGACGGAAAACACGAGAGATCATTTGACATATTTCCTGTATAACAATAATAAATGACTATTGAAGGAACTAATTAGCCAGACCTTAACTCATACGGTGGAAACACAAAATATACCCACAACTGCTGAGCTAGACAAAAACCAAGTAACATGTTCTATGGCAAGTGCAGTGTTGAAAAAATTCCCCATCCTCTGTTGACATTTCTTAATGTACTGCACTTAGAATTTTAACATTTTATAAATCAATGAACTCCTGAATTCCGAAACACAAACAAACATCCAAAAAATTGGTGGAGTCAAATTTTATTTGAAATCTGCCAAATCGGACACTATTCTGTTGTATACTGTGCTGCAAAAAAACATAAAACCGTTGTATTGGTTGTCCGTCTCTGTATTTTGCTGATGTTAAACATATATTGTACATATGTTTTTAGTGGGTTTATATACATATTTATTATATTTGTTTTATAAAAGTAATAAAATGATACAATAACAAGACTCCAATTCAACTCCAAAACAATTAAGAATCACACCATATCAAGATCATAATCCTAATGTATGTGAATTTATTTTACAAAGTAGACAATAAAATGTGTCTGAATAGGGATACATTTCTAACACAGTGCATGTTTTTGTTTTTTCTTGTCTTTTTTTTTTTTTTTTGTAAAGGATGGAGAGGTGTATTGTATCGATGCCCGGTACTATGGCAACATCAGCCGCTTCATCAACCACCTGTGCGACCCAAACCTCATCCCAGTACGTGTGTTCATGCTGCACCAGGACCTGAGATTTCCCCGCATCGCCTTCTTCAGCTCCAGAGACATCCACAGTGGACAAGAGCTGGGGTGAGAAGTTGAGATGTTTATGATCACCTGCTCAGAGCTTATTTCTGTAATTTTTCTAGTCTTTCTTACGATTATATTTCGCAAACCTCTAATCTAGAACAATCATTTCCATTGGATTGCCTTGTTTTGGGGAGAGAGTTTTGCGCATGCAAGCGTTTATTATTTTAACTTGTCTGTTTCAACAGATTTGACTATGGAGACCGCTTTTGGGACATTAAGAGCAAGTATTTCACCTGTCAGTGTGGATCGGAAAAATGCAAACACTCAGCCGAGGCCATCGCCTTGGAGCAGAGTAGACTGGCTCGACTGGACGTTTGCACAGAATCGGGAACTGACTGTGGGATGACCATGCTTGGAAACTCTTAAAACACTTACCCACGGGGCCTTTGGATTAACCTCATCCATTTCACATGCGCACATTGGCAATGGAAAGACACCTTGAGGGTTTTATCATGTTTTAAATTCTGTGTTTGATGCATGGTGCTGTTTTTTTTTTTTCTACTTGAAATGTCCTTTTTTTTTCTCTAAAATGTGCCACCTTAGGAGGATCATTTCCCATCAGATAGAGGACATGGGCCTTAACATATTTTTAAACTGTGTGGGTATAAATCACAACAACTTGTGATTCTGTACATACCGTATGTTTACTGTACTATCAATGTCTGTTTGCCTTGACACATGAAGTTTGTGCATTAGGAGTCTGCCATCATGTAATTGTCATACATATGTATTTTCTTTTTTGCCAACAAACGCAATGCATTTTTGACACAGTACAGTAATGGGTCAACCGTTAGCCCATACTGGACTCAATAAGGACCTGAGGCATAGCGTTGGTTGTGGATGATTGTGTTAGCTTTATTTTTTTATACGCATTGTTTTCTTGATCACATTTAGTATAATAAATTAGCTCATGAGTTGATCTTTGGGCTCTTGTATTAAAGTCCTCATATTATGCTCATTTTCAGGTTCATAATGTATTTAGTGGTTGTACCAGTATAGGTTTATGTGGTTTAATTTTCAAAAAACACTTTTTTTGTTGTTGTACTGCACATTGCTGCAGCTCCTCTTTTCACCCTGTGTGTTGAGCCCTCTGTTTTAGCTACAGAGTGAGGCATCTCACTTCTGTTCCATCTTTGTTGGGAGTCGCACATGTGCAGTACCAATGGATGTATTACCTAGGTAAGGACTACTAGCCAGTCAGAAGCAGAGTATGAGGGCGTGCCACGCTAGCAGCTAGGCGAATATTATAACGGTTGTTACAAAGTGACGCACGTTCGGCACGGAAGTAAAGGCTGGACTACAGTAGAGCTGATTGGAGCAGTTTGTGAACAGTGTTTTCTCTGGAAGATGGTAAGCCCCTTTGGGGTGGACTTTGGGCTTTTTCACTTTGTAAACCTATAATGTGCGCAAAAAATATATAACACAATAATGGAAAGGGGAAAAGCCCAAAAAGCATAATATGATCACTTTAAGTTTGACATTCTCTTTATAAATCTGTGCTCACTGGTTTATAATATCCCATGTAATCCTATAACCCTACCTATATGATAAATCATTTTCTGTGCATATACAATTTGACATTGTCAAGTTTTTAGAGAGATGTGAGCTCTCATAAAGACTGTTGCCTGCTGGTATTGTATTATCAGCAGGAGGGATTGGGCACATCCAGATGTTAAAAGGAAGTGAAAGAACGATGTCCCACTCTGTCAATAATTCTGTGTCCATGAGTCTCTGAATTGCAGAAAAGGACATTTTAGTTCCCTGAGAACAAATGTTCATTGGTTATCCCAACCAAACTTCCTGGGTTATCAATTAACTTTGTATCTATTGTCCATTTATAAAGTCTAAAGATTAACACTGGCTCACTATTATAAAACTACTTATATTTCTTGTCAAAGGAGGAGCTACTTTCAGGAAGTAAGAAGTAGCCAAGTCTTAAAATGATAAAAAAAAAAAAAAAGTTTACCACTCTGTGCATCGTGTATGTATGAGTTAGTTATTAGCTTGTGGTAACTTCATTAAGCAGAAGTTGTTTTAGAACACAGAGCCACCCCCCATGCAAATAGTATTACCAAAGAGCCT
This sequence comes from Zingel zingel, assembly GCA_023566125.1. Taxonomy (NCBI): domain Eukaryota; kingdom Metazoa; phylum Chordata; class Actinopteri; order Perciformes; family Percidae; genus Zingel; species Zingel zingel. Next base: position 10,878,701 of record CM042330.1, on the reverse strand, counting down.
GATGGAACAGTGGTGCAAAATGTATTCCGATTTTTGGTTTAGGTAAAAGTAGCAATACTACCATGTAAAAACACTGTTACAACTAGACGTAGAAGTAATACATTCATAATCTTGCTTGAGTAAAAGTACAAAAGTACTCATGCTGAATTGCCCATTTCAGAATCATATATATTACTGGTTTATAATTATTGATGCATTATTGTGTAGCCTACATTATGTTGCTGATACTGCTGGTGAATTTGGGGCTCATTTTATTTACTTTATATAATGCTGGACAGCTTGGCCTATAATATATCATAATTTATTAGTTGGGTTATAGTTAATGTGCAAAGAAACTAGTACTAAAGGTGTCAAATGTAGTGGAGTAAAAAGTGCTATTTGCCTCCAATATGTAGTGGAGCAGCGGTATTGAGTACACAAAATGGAAATACTCGGGTAAAGTAGGTAGACTTCAAAATGTAGCCTACTTATAGCCACTCATAGATATAAATACGTATATTTATGATATCAACTACTGTTACGCGGTCATTCTCACTCTTTGTGAGAGAGGTTTAATCAGATCAGAGTGATCCCTCATTGTAATAAACAATCTTTGATAGCACGTTCAGGTGCGCATCCCTCAGCAGGTGCACTCGTGTCGTCACTGCCTAGTTACAACTGCCAGGAAGAAAAAGATTTCCTAACTTAGTTACCATGCCGCTCTGACACGGTGTTGCTCGCTTTAAACGCGATTTTAGCTCTTTGGAAAACAGTTTTACGACTAGGCCTAACTTTAAGCAACGGAAGTTGTGTTTTAGAAGTTAAGGAAGATACAGGTGGAGGTTCAGGTGGAGAATGGGTAAAAAACAGGAGACAAAGCCGGACTCCGAATATGGTGAGTTGACATCGCCCGTTAACGTTAGCAACCTCAGAGGGTTCACTGTTTACATCGAGCTATCTGTAAAGCTTACTAACTACAATTTTGGCCTATTTTTTTTTTTTGTCTCATACTGAGTTCTCAACATATTTTTTGTTGCAAGAAAAGTTTGTATTTGATTTTACCAAATGATTTTCACGATTTATTACGTCATTTATTTTGGCATGGATATCTTACTGTAGTTAGTTAATGTAGTTCTGTTCAAGTCATATTACATGTTATAGGTAATTATCAGCCTAAATCGATATTGTTTACACCAGATTTGTTCCTTTTTTAGTCAAATAGAGCCAAAGAGAGAAACTGAAATATTTCCCCAAAGTCAAATGCAGGCTGAGTGCCAACAAGGTATACCTGAGGGAACGTTACACTTACATGGACTTGTTAAATTAACGTTACCGGTATGTCATAATATATTTATAGCTGAGCCAAAACATCCTAGACAATTAACCTAGCTACAGATAAAGAAATGCTTAAAATAAACAGCAAGCTTTGAGTTGGCTATTAAACACATCTTTTATAATTTATTATTAAAGTTTTCTTTTTATTGTTTCTTTAAAAAAAAAAGAATCGGAATAATTTCACCTTTGCAGGTATTCAGAGAATTTTTGTTGTTTTTGCTTTAAAACAATACTTATTTTATTAGTTGATAATAAAAGTAGTTGCTGATTAATTTTCTGTCATTATAATATCATAATCCATTTATAGTTTCAGCTTTAATCGATTTATCCTACAATTACTGTATTTATTTGGTCTATAACATATAACACAGCAAAAATGTCCATCATAGGGTGACATTTTGAAATAGTTTTTTTGTCTGACCAACAACAGTCCAAAAGCCAATGACATTCAATTTACAATAATATAAAATGAGTAGGGAGTCCTCATTTGTTTTTGCTTGCATTCATTATTTGATTATCACAATAGTTGCAGATTAATTTTCTGTCGAACTAATTGTTTCCACTCTAATAATGTTCATGCAGCCGTAGCAGAGTCTTTGTATGGTTGGTGTTGTCATATAGACAGACTTAAAGAGAACGACAGTGTTTTAAAAGACACTGTGGTGACTTTTAATACCACAACACAGAGGAGATTTTTGGAATATCTGCTGAAACATTTCATACCTGCCTGTGACTGTTTGACTTTCAGCTGTCTGTCATCGTGTGTACAGCCGATCTCTGTTTCTCTGCATCCTGTTTACTCTCTGTGGTATTTGATGTAGGCCAAATGATGGAGTCACACATCTATTGACAATCAGGGAGGTTTTGTAGGTTACAGTAAACAAACCCTCCCTGGAGGAGGTCAATATCTAATCACATTTCATGTCTCCTCAAATAACTTATGAAAACAACAGAGAATAAGATGTCGACAAAAAAAAAGTGTTGGATCTGGCCGTTTACTAATCATGGTGACAACTGAACCTCTGTTAACAAAAAATGCCTTTATATGTAAATTCATGATCGCTAGTTCTCTACTGTTATTGTAGCCTTGAGGAAGTAGATATCCTTTTGAATGTTGAACACATTAAGACTTCCTAATTCAGACTGCCTGTTGTTGCCACTAAGTAGGGTTGTTTTGTTGTAAGATATGTCTGGGTTTTGTCTTGTTCGGAGCAGTTACACATCTCAAATGCAACCTGTTTTTCTGTTAAGAATGTGAAGACACTCAGTGTTGGGAAATAAGTAGCATGCGATGGGTTGCTTCTGCAAATCATTGACCAGAAAGTTTGATAAATCTGCTGAGGTAACAAAGACAATTTGATTAATGAACAGACATCTACCGACTTTTAATAGATTCAGCAACTCTCTCCATTAGAGTGGAAACAAGTCCTAAGTATTTGGTGAGTGATTAGCGCTTAACAATTCCGTGTCATTTGTCTAAGAAAAACCTAACATTTGCTGGTTCCAGCTTCACTATTACCGTGAGAAACGGATGCTTTTCTCTGCCATACATGCTAGTAAACCAATTATGTTTAGGTTTTGCACTTTTGCATCTTGGGCTCTGGAGAAGTTTAATGGGCATTTCACACTATTATTTGACATGTTATATGCTAAATGATGAATACATTTTATGAATCTATAATAAAAAAGAATCATGAGTGGCACCCTCTTCATTTCTCTGAATATTTAAAATGATAAGAAATCCTTTCTGTTGCTGTCATGGCTTTGACCTGTTTAACCACAAAGGTATTCAGGACTCACATAACAGTTTAGACACTCAAATCAATCACGCTTTTAAATCATTACATCCCTTCCCCTCATATATTACACTACTTTGTAAAGAAGACTTTCTTTCTTTATTTCTTTGCCCTTGGGACAGGTTACTAATTAATCTTTTTTTTCCACAGTGAAATATAGAGAAGAGTGAGGTTTGTACAATAAACCTTTACAATATTTATTTAGATCACATAAAGAGAGGCATCCCTTCAGTCAAGTGATCAATTTCTTTAATAATTATCTTCATTTGTTGCCCCAAATGACATAAAACACACAGAACAGCTCAGACACGACTGGAAAGGAAAAAACAGCAGGATGTGGGCATGTGGATACAGTCTGATTACCTTTTTGATTCATTATGTTACCCAACTTGGGCAAATTAAAGTAAGATTAGAGACACAAGGTCAAGGGATGACTGTCACACCCATTGTCTTACAGCCAGGTTTAAAGGTTTAAAGCTTTGCTCCAGCTTTTTACGAGGGCATAAAACTGAAAAGTCCTTTTTTATATGTGTCACACAGTCCTGGTGAGCCATCGTCCATGTTGTCCTTTAAGCAAAACACACGACACTAACCTAGCAGAGCTGAAATCTGACACTCATGGCATGACAAGAAGTTGATCAACCGGTTCCTTTATTGAGAACATTTAGTATCATAGCCGGAGTGGTTTTTCTGATTTTCCACGAATGGAGGTTTAGGAAATGGCACAGAGGCATTGACATCACACACTTGTTTGTTGTTAACATACAGTAAGACCCATATCATATTACTGAGAGGAGTTTGTTTAGAGGAGTGCCCTTAGTTTCAGTGTACCACTGCTCAATGGAACATTTCCTATTCTGAATGTGTGTGTTTAGTTTCTTGGTATATTTTTTACTAGACTGAATCTGGGACTGTGCCTGTCTTAGAGCCGAATAAAAAGCTGCAAACTTATTGCATCCTGGTTGAATATTTGCATCTACTCAGAAGTCCTGTGTGTTGACACAGTCTCCATTCACCCCTATTCAAATTACAGCCAGTGGAGATAATTCCAGTTCTATAGCTGCTATGAGAAATGATTATGGTGAGCTGCCTGGCTAAATGTCCATCCCTTTGGCACCAATCAAATTGAGAAAGCATGTTAGTTTTTGAATGTATCAGATAGAAATCTGACACATAATCAAAGGAACACCTGCACACTTTTTATCACGGGTTCAGGCTCTTCATCACAACCTTTTACCACTATTATTTTTCTAGTAAAGTTCTGGAGCTAAAAAAGGCAGATTCTCTTGTTTTATTTGTGTTTTTCAACTTGACACCTTCCAAAAGGCATCTTCTTCTCATGATCACATACCACTAACTACACAATACCCCTCTCAACATGTGGCATGGGAGAGGCCTGAATTGCTTCAATTACCTCTTTATAGAAAACAAATTTGTCAGAAAAAATGTAACATACCCAATTTTTTTTTAAAGATATTAACAGATTAGACATTATTTTAAGGGTGTTATTCCCAATAAACCCTCAAACAAAATGATTGATGCTGTCATGTCTTCCCAGCCATCAGGGTGCAATGTCACCTATACTTGGGCTGATCTCTAAATTAGACTGCCCTTCCTAGTCTAAAATTTGAAGATGAAACCAGACCTTCAAATAACAATTGATGAAGAGACCTGGGCTAATTTAGAAAAGAGTTCACTCTTCGTCTATCTGTGCTTGACACTCAGATTCAATTTAAAGTGGTACATCGGGTGTATCTAGTCCAAACTAGCTAAGATATACTCACAAATGTACCCTATATGTGATCGAAGTCTGCTGATGCAACACTGATTCACATGTTCTTGCTCAGTCCCAACTTAGAGGGGTAATCAAAAAGCTATTTTCAAAGCTCTCTCTACAGTTTTAGTTGTTAAAATTAATCCAGGCCCTCTTATGTCACCGTTTGGAATTATTCCTGAAGAGATGCGGTTACCTGCGCTGGGGCCATGCAGTTGTTTCCTGCACTACCGCCCTGGCACACCACCTGGCATACTGCCTGACAACCAAAGGTGGAAGGAGGCTGCCCCGCCCTCAGTCTCCCACTGGATAAGGGTCAGATGTCTATCCTGAAGCTCTTATTTAGGCTACAGGGTTCTGAAAAGAAAGTGTTTTTTATTTTTATTTTTTTTAAACTTTTTTTGATAAACCCTCAACACAAGTACAGGAATAAACCATGTGTGTTTGACCCTTAACACACCTGGATATGGCTTTTGACATTCTGGGCCTGGATGAGCTGCTTCGGCTTAGCCTCTCATTATGCTTTATATTAATATTAATGTACATTTTGAAATGTAATTAAAACAATTGTGAAAGATGATCACATACTCTGAGCAGTTTATCTTGCCTGATTGGATAATGCAACGGACTGGGTGGGACTCACAGATAGGAATGTTTTCAGTTGGGATCTCCTCAAACAAGTTTTCAGATCAATTTTAACAATTAAAATGATTAAACCTCTGTGACTCTCCCTCCTCCGAAAGCTATAAAATTCAAATTCTATTCAAATAAGCCTGAGCTAGTATCAAGTCTGTGCCTCAACTCTGATCCCTTTTCTCTTTACTCTCTCAGCACATGAAGGAACTAACTTTTCTTTAGTTCATATGGAAAGCACTAGATTGTATTGTTTGTTCTTGCTCACAGGCTCTCTGTTTTCAGGAAACAACACATTTCTTTCCTGTAATACCTGTCACCTGTGTTATAGTGATTTTATTGTAAAGCACCTGTGAGCAGCAAACCTATAAAAAACTTTCTAATTTCTAACCCTGAAAGTCATATCCATAATGACCGTGCTCAAAGTTTGAGCCATTCCCCTTAAGAGTCTTTGCTTTTTATGCACACCAACTTCCCCCTATTTCCAGTATTTTAACTACTGTACACACACACACGCACGCACGCACGCACGCACACACACACACACACACACACACACACACACACACACACACACACGCTGATTTAATCAGCAGTGCATTTCCTTGAGGTGGAATTGCAGGTTAAGTGCCATTACAGAAGTGAGTGATAAACTGTCCTTGATTATCTGTCTGAAACCAAACACAGTTGCTGATTAATGCAACATGATAACAGTGTACCAGTCACTGATTCATTTGCATTAAAAGCTAGCTAATGTAGTTTTCTTTTCCCAGGAGAACCTGCTGAGTTCGACCCAGCATTCAATGGACCCATTAAGAAAAGGTGAATCTGTCTCAATTGGCTACAGGCTGCTTCTCTCTGCCTACTTCCTTCAATCCCCAACTCGTCAGTCTAGCTGTTTGTGTTTGCCAAGTTTCGGTTGTTGACTGAATCACATTTGTCAGCCCCAAGGCAAACTTTGATGCAAAGCTCAGCCTGCTCACTTTAACCTGTTGCTGTCTCTCTTTTCTTCATCAGGGGGTGCACTGATATATTATGCTGTATACTGTTTATGGCAGTCATCCTCGGCTACATAGCAGTCGGGATTATAGGTGAGAGTAAACTGACAACACCAACGCTGCTCCTCGTTCCCTAACCCACTGATACCTAATCATTGTTTTCCACCATCTCCTCTCTGGGACTTTCTTGTCCATTATGTTTATTCAGAAAAAACGTTAAACATTTTAGGAAATGTGTTTATTTGCTTTCTTGCTGACAGTTAGATGAGAACATTGATTACTGCTCTAGTGTCTACGCGTTCCATACTAAGCTGGTTAGCTTAGCACCAAAACTGGGTACAGGGGGGAAACGGCTAGCCAACAAAATCCACCTACCAGCTCCTCTAAAGCTCAGTTATTAACACATTTGATCTTGTTTGTTTATTTCGTACAAAAACTGAAGTGTAAAGACAACAGTTTGTGGTTTTACTTCCTGGATTTACGTAACGTAGATCTTAACCAGCAAAGTACAGTGAGGAAAATAAGTATTTGAACACCCTGCTATTTTGCAGGTTCTCCCACTTGGAAATCATGGAGGGGTCTGAAATTGTCATCGTAGGTGCATGTCCACTGTGAGAGACATAATCTAAAAACAAAGATCCAGAAATCACAATGTATGATTTTTTAACTATTTATTTGTATGATACAGCTGCAAATAAGTATTTGAACACCTGAGAAAATCAATGTTAATATTTGGTACAGTAGCCTTTGTTTGCAATTACAGAGGTCAAACGTTTCCTGTAGTTTTTCACCAGGTTTGCACACACTGCAGGAGGGAGTTTGGCCCACTCCTCCACACAGATCTTCTCTAGATCAGTCAGGTTTCTGGGCTGTCGCTGAGGAACACGGAGCTTGAGCTCCCTCCAAAGATTCTCTATTGGGTTTAGGTCTGGAGACTGGCTAGGCCACGCCAGAACCTTGATATGCTTCTTACAGAGCCACTCCTTGGTTATCCTGGCTGTGTGCTTCGGGTCATTGTCATGTTGGAAGACCCAGCCTCGACCCATCTTCAATGCTCTAACTGAGGGAAGGAGGTTGTTCCCCAAAATCTCGCAATACATGGCCCCGGTCATCCATCCATCCATCTTCGTCCGCTTATCCGGTATCGGGTCGCGGGGGTAGCAGCTCCAGCAGGGGACCCCAAACTTCCCTTTCCCGAGCCACATTAACCAGCTCCGACTGGGGGATCCCGAGGCGTTCCCAGGCGAGATTAGAGATATAATCCCTCCACCTAGTCCTGGGTCTTCCCCGAGGCCTCCTCCCAGCTGGACGTGCCTGGAACACCTCCCTAGGGAGGCGCCCAGGGGGCATCCTTACCAGATGCCCGAACCACCTCAACTGGCTCCTTTCAATGCAAAGGAGCAGCGGCTCTACTCTGAGCTCCTCACGGATGACTGAGCTTCTCACCCTATCTCTAAGGGAGACGCCAGCCACCCTCCTGAGGAAACCCATTTCGCCCCGGTCATCCTCTCCTTAATACAGTGCAGTCGCCCTGTCCCATGTGCAGAAAAACACCCCCAAAGCATGATGCTACCACCGCCATGCTTCACAGTAGGGATGGTGTTCTTGGGATGGTACTCATCATTCTTCTTCCTCCAAACACGGTTAGTGGAATTATGACCAAAAAGTTCTATTTTGGTCTCATCTGACCACATGACTTTCTCCCATGACTCCTCTGGATCATCCAAATGGTCATTGGCAAACTTAAGACGGGCCTTGACATGTGCTGGTTTAAGCAGGGGAACCTTCCATGCCATGCATGATTTCAAACCATGACGTCTTAGTGTATTACCAACAGTAACCTTGGAAACGGTGGTCCCAGCTCTTTTCAGGTCATTGACCAGCTCCTCCCGTGTAGTCCTGGGCTGATTTCTCACCTTTCTTAGGATCATTGAGACCCCACGAGGTGAGATCTTGCATGGAGCCCCAGTCCGAGGGAGATTGACAGTCATGTTTAGCTTCTTCCATTTTCTAATGATTGCTCCAACAGTGGACCTTTTTTCACCAAGCTGCTTGGCAATTTCCCCGTAGCCCTTTCCAGCCTTGTGGAGGTGTACAATTTTGTCTCTAGTGTCTTTGGACAGCTCTTTGGTCTGGGCCATGTTAGTAGTTGGATTCTTACTGATTGTATGGGGTGGACGGGTGTCTTTATGCAGCTAACGACCTCAAACAGGTGCATCTAATTTAGGATAATAAATGGAGTGGAGGTGGACATTTTAAAAGCAGACTAACAGGTCTTTGAGGGTCAGAATTCTAGCTGATAGACAGGTGTTGAAATACTTATTTGCAGCTGTATCATACAAATAAATAGTTAAAAAATCATACATTGTGATTTCTGGATTTTTGTTTTTAGATTATGTCTCTCACAGTGGACATGCACCTACAATGACAATTTCAGACCCCTCCATGATTTCCAAGTGGGAGAACTTGCAAAATAGCAGGGTGTTCAAATACTTATTTTCCTCACTGTAACTAAGCTGTCACAACGGTCAGAGTTTCAAAATGCGGTTGCTCCTTTAAAACCTCAGACAATGTCTGTTGTGTGTCTCTTCGACATTTCACCATGACTTGCTCGATCCCTCCGTTGAATGCTTGTAAGAATCACTTCCTCAAATCAATTTAATTCTTGTTATATTCACTTCTTTGGTAGTACATCTCTACTATTTCTTTAAAGCTTGCAATCATTTAATGCAGTTAATGGGGAACAATATCACAATTGCTCTATGCAAGATAGAAAGAACTCCACAGTTGTGCCAGAGCTACCATAATGCTTTAGCTGTTTATCAGTGAATTTCATTGAATATTCTTATTTATTTATCTTTAGTTTTTTTTGTTTCTCTCCTACCTTTCTTCTAATTAATGTATTGTAATGTGTATACTTTTAAAGTATTAATAAAGCTTTAGTGCGTAACTTTTTGATATTAATAAACGTCCGTTACATTTAAGCCATTGCCAAATTAGTTGCTACAAAGCTAATTAAGACTATCAGCTTCACACAACTCTCTCTGTATTTCTCAGTCTGGCTACATTCAGAAGACTGTGTCGTCTGGTGACTTTCTTGTGCAGAAACTCAAGTGAAGATAATTACCTCTTCTGAAGAGTCCATCATGTTTTTTTTAATCCTCCTGTCCTCCTTAGCTGCTAGCAACTGCATCGAGGAAGTGTGGGGGCGCGATCACAGAAGGCTTGTATCATGTGGACGCGTCGACAGTTTTGTTGTCATTACTTAGAATTCCTCATGGAAGGCGGCAGAAACTACGCACTATATCTTTAAAACAAAACAAAAAAATAGGTACATTTTATATGTTGAGTTATAATATTACGTACAAACAGCTGATTTTCATGTGAGACAGTGGCTCTTTATTGCCCTGTCATCAAACTCATTCCAACTCTCTTATCTAGAGTCAACAGAGAGGGCTGATACGTAAAGGGTGTCAGCCGCTGACTGTGTCCCAAATAATAAGCTATTTCCTTCATTGGAGCCAGTTCAAAAGCATTGGTTAGCTAAGGTTGATTTGTTGAAGTGGTTAAGTGGAGATATATACTGGCCAGTGTTCATACATAAGGGCTGGATTTATTTCTTAGCAACCAAATATATCACTAAATATATGACATCAACAGAGGTGGCCTGTGTGTGTCTAGCTCAGATAAAGAAACAATACATGGACATTTCATTCATTTGGCAGACACTATTGTCCACTTACAATAAGTGCATTCAAACCAAACTCCATAGGAACAACAGAGATGTTTATCAAAACTTGAAAGTGCATCCTGTCAGATTGTGTGCTCTCCTGTGGTTGGACTGAAACAATTCTTTAATTGCTGGTATTACACCAAATTCTGTGACCCAAATAGGATAAAAAAGGAACAATAAGACACCTTATTTTTTAAAGGTGTCAACAAAAATGATAATTTGTGACCCAATCTACACTACCGGTCAAAAGTTTGGGGTCACTTAGAAATGTCCATTCCACTCCATTCCAGACAGAATACCAGCTGAGATCAGTTGCATTGTTTTTTTTAATTAGGGCAGCAGTTTTCAGATTACATTATGTGTTTACATAACTGCAAAAGGGTTCTCGACTGTTGTAGACAGAAGTGGCTGAAGAAACACTTGAAATTCCATGCTTTTTGGTCTAAACGTCATTCTCAAATTAAAAGTGGTACAGCTCCCATATACTTTGACACTCTGGGGTGTGCCTGATATCATTGGAAAGGAAACACTCTCAAGTTTTTGTGATGTTCAGGGTGATTCTAGGCCTTACTGACACAGAGTTACAGAGGCTAGAATGGAGGTTTTTTATTTCCATCCAAGTCATACATCTGTAAAATGATTAGAATACACTGCTGTAAACACATCTGGTGAGATACAGACAACACAAGAACATAGCCACATGTCTCAGCTTACTACAGAAAAAATCCAGAAGCCAAAAGACTCAAAAATAGATTTCATATGAATTCCTTTCTACAGATATGTCTGCGTTTTTTTTTTTTACTTCCATTTGAAAAGTGCAAAGAAAAAAGCCAAAAAAACTACAAAATACAACACTTCTCAAATACACAAACACACCCACATCAGTCACTTTTCTAATGATATCAGGCAGCAGGCCAGAGTGTCAAAGTATATGGGAGCTGTACCACTTTTAATTTGAGAATGACGTTTAGACCAAAAAGCATGGATTTCAAGTGTTTCTTCAGCCACTTCTGTCTACAACAGTCGAGAACCCTTTTGCAGTTATGTAAACAGATAATGTAATCTGAAAACTGCTGCCCTGATTAAAAAAACAATGCAACTGATCTCAGCTGGTATTCTGTCTGGAATGGAGTGGAATGGACATTTATAAGTGACCCCAAACTTTTGACCGGTAGTGTAAATATTTGACATGTTAACCAAATATAATATAATATTACATAATACATAAAGTATGTGATTTATTAAATATGATAACAATATTTGCAGTGTACTGAAAATATCCTAATCATTTTAGAGGATCTGATGGGTTACAGATTTTGTGTAACACCAAACTCACACCCATGCCTCAATCAATCAATCAATCAATCAGTAGAGTATCTTTTTCACATGCCTCCCAAACAAACGCAAAAAAGTGCAGTTTTTGTGTTAAGTAAAAACATGCAGTAAAACTGTTTTCAGTGCAAAACATAAAATGGAAATTGCGTGACTAACTTGTCATTAATTTTTACGTCATTGACTTTTCTCCTTCTCTCTGTTTTAATGTGCATTTTTTTTCTATCAGCTTGGCTTTTTGGGGATCCAAGACATGTTCTTTATCCAAGAAACTCAACTGGATGGTTCTGTGGCATTGGACCAAATAAGTAATCACTTTTCTCTCTCGCCTTTTCATATCATTGTTACATGAGATAATGAATATGCATTTTACTGATTTAAAATCACCTCTTTCTTTCTGTCTTCTCTCTCTCAGAGGCCAACCCAACTTGCTCTACTTTGACATTCTCAAATGTGCCACATCTGTTAACATTATGGCAACTGCTCTTAATGGTTTTCAGTGCCCAACTACACAGGTAGAGAAGGCTGCTTGATTTTGTTGTTTCTAATGTTACTGGACCGTTTGCTGTACTTTCCCAGTGTCCCTGAAACATTTGTCTTTATTCACTACCTGTAGGTGTGCGTGGATAGCTGTCCCACTCAGTTCTGGGCTGTGGGAATACAGGCATATTTTCCAAACGTAAAGCCAAAAGACGTTTTCAATCAAAGCCTCTGTGTGCCATCCATAAACCTGATGAATACCCGGCTGGTAAGTCCCATGTTGTTACCATTTGTAAACTTTGTGTGTCCACAAACAAATCCCAAATGCAACATTTGTTTTGATTTCTTCCAGTAAAGGAAACATTTAGTTTTTATTAAAGATGGGCTGCATAATAATCAGCAAAAATAACCTGACACTTTTCATTCACATGGAATGTTTAAATGGCATGATCATGTTATTTCAGAGTGTTCAAGAAATTGTGAACAAGGAGCTGTGTCCTTTCTTCTACATGCCCACGACCCCTGGTAAGCGGTGGACACATTAGCACTGTAGTAAAGGCTGCTTATGAGTTACACGCCTCGGCTCGTTCAAATATTAGTACTAATTTAACTGCTACTAAACAGAAAGTATACTGCTACCATTTGTTTATGTCTATGTATGTTCAATGGATGGTGGCTTGTGATGCAAAGTTAATTAGAGATCAACAAATCAAGTAATGAATTATAATTTCATCCACTTCAAGCTGATTATTTTCTCTACCGTTAGTGCTGGGGAGATGTTTGCCCGATATCTCAGCGCTGGGGAGCATCCCTTCAGAATTCTCCAATATTCCAGGTTTACCCTCCTCAGTCAATGACACAGTCGGCATAATCAAGAACAGCACTGGGTAAGATCCAGTGGATTCCTGACCTCATCATGTGTTGATTTGAAAACAAATTTACTCTTAATTTCAGGACATGCTCTTAAATCACAGATAACTGCACATATGAAGACAAATACACTTCTTAATAACCACGTTTCTTTTTCCTGCTCATCCCCAGCAAAGGGTTGGTGGCTTCGTGAGTTTTTGTGTTGACCTTTAGTGTAGCAGCTGGTTGTAGTTGCTCTTGTTGCCTTAGATGCTGTGTGAAATGCTCTCTTGGGGCTTGCAGAGTTAGCGCATTACTGTATATCATTTTTACAACACATACAAAGGTCCATTCTCTATCTCGCTATACTAAGTGTCTGGGGTTAACTCTTATCTTTTTAGCCTGTCTTTACCACTACATTACTTTTAGTAACTTCCAACGGGCTTTACAGAAAAGTTATCTTTGTTTTATGAACACATTTCTTAGTTTTCCCTTGTTTCTTCACTGTATTTGTTTTACCTGACCGTTTACTTTTCACTTTTACTGTTTGAAAAGGAGAACTGTCGCCAACGCAGCCTGTCCTTGCTTTTGTCTTCATTAGGGATCTTGTGAATGGCTTCAATGCCAGAGAGATTGGCGTCCGCATCTTTGAGGATTTTGCGTCGTCATGGCCGTGGATCCTCCTGTGAGTTGCCATCTTTTTGCAGAAATACAGATAGAAATTGCTCAGCAATACAGAGCTGAACTACTGCTTGTATCAAATAAGCATTTAATTGTTACTTAGAATTTTATGACAACACATTTCTGGATCACAGGTTGTTATGTTCATTTGATATACATTTTATATGTCTCATATTTCTTATAGTTTAATAACAATATGCTTAAACCTCTTCATTCTTTGTTAAACTGTTAAACTGGTTTTAGATTTTATTTTTAACTCTTTGTATCCTTCTCGGTTTCATTTCCCCTCTCAGTGGTCTGCTTATAGCCATGTTGGTCAGTATGCTGTTCCTGTTGCTGTTGAGATTCACTGCTCCAGTCATGGTGTGGGTGCTCATATTAGGAGTCCTGGGCGCTGGGGCATATGGTAAACACTCACCTGGAACAGTTTTCTAAGGCAAAGTAGAATTTTTGGACCAGTATAGATTTCTAAAGAAATATTAATAATTGTACTATTTCTTCCATTCTTTTCTGCTCTGAAATTCTCTTGAACATGTGGAACAGAAAGGCTGCGGATTGGATAAATAACTTTCCTTATTAGAAGTTTGGTCATGAATACAGTGTTTTGCAGCTGACTCTCACACAACCAAAAACAAGTGTTGCTTGTCCTGTGTTTAACCTCGCTTGTGAACAAGTGGAGCTCAAAAGTTATAGTTTTATGTATTGGTTCTGAAAGTCGAAAAGGGCAGTTTGATTGTTATGACAAAAATATATGTGCCTAGTAGCCTCTCAGTTGTTGGAGTGTTTCTCTTGCAGGTATATGGCACTGCTACTGGGAGTATGTCAACTACAAGCAAGCCTCTGCTACCATCTCTAACATTGGCTTCACCACTAACTTCGCAGTTTATCTGCAAGTCCAAGAGACCTGGCTGGCGTTCTGTGAGTCTGATTAACATCACAAAAGGTTTCTCACAGTGTAGGGATAAGTCTTATCTTTCTTTGTTTTTCTGGTGGCTTTTTTTGGGGGGGGGGGCAGGTGTGTTCATGTAAAAAACCTAATTAGGTCAGCTTCTGGATACAAAGATCAAAACAAAGAAAAAGATCTCTGTATACTAGAAATGAAAGCGCTGTTATATAAAAAGACTGTATTGGCGATGTTTAGACACAGCAGCTTTTTGCACAGGCAAATACAATACTAATACAGAGGAAATGAGAGGTATAAAATGGAAATAACTAATTACATCATAAATGCCAAATCACATCCGAAAAATAATTCAATAAAATCATTGGTGGTATACACACGAGCCACACGACATGTTTACAGCACCACTTGAATCATTACATTGTAAAATACTTCTGATAAAAGATAACCCTGATGTAAGGGTTATTGTTATTGCCGCAACTTGTAGTTCATATTGGATATTGGTCCCCAACAGTGATTATCATATCTGTGGTGGAGGCGATCCTTCTCCTGACCCTCATCTTCCTGCGGACCAGAATCCTCATAGCCATCGCCCTCATCCAGGAGTCCAGCAAGTGAGTCCGGATGCCACACAGTAAAAGTCTGTCCACAGGGTTTACTCACTTTAGGTTACACCTAATATTAACCAATGTCAATGTTAATTTGTTCTCAATCTTAAAAGGAATTTATTTAAAGGTTAATCAGGTTAATGTTTAAATATTGTTATTATTTTTTTATCTTTCCGTGAAGAGTGCATATGGCCTCGGCATAACCTCACGGTGTGTGTGTTCATAATCTACAGGGCAATCAGCCACATGATGTCCTCCCTGCTGTACCCTCTGGTCACCTTTGTTCTCCTGCTGGTGTGTGTCGCTTACTGGGGCGCCACTGCTTTGTATCCTTTAATTTTATGTGTGTATATGTTTGGATGAATGCTGTTAATAACACCGTGTTCCGTATGTAGGCACAGACTATTGTTAAAACATTTCTGAGGTTGTGTGTTTATTTGTTACTCTACAATCACTTCTACGGTCCAGAGGAGCTGTTCTTCTCCTAAACTGATGATTGTAGATATTTGGCCACTTCAGGAGGCCCGATCTACAAAGTGGTGGCTCTCAACTCCACTTTGAATAACTGTAAGATGATCAATGGCACTGTGGACTGTGACCCTCAGGTGAGCGGGCAGAATGGGAACTCAGGGTGGACAAAAACAGTGAAACCTTCTCACATTTTAATCTTTGGTTTAATTAGACAACTGTAATATAATAATATAAAATATTTCACCTGTAAAACTAAAATTCTAGCCATCTAGAAAAATAAAAATATCGTCATACTGTCGATGCTCTGACACAGCCTTCCCACCCTCATTCTTTCGTCCTCTCAGAACTTCAACTTGTCAGATTACCCAGGCTGCCCCTCAGCCAGCTGCATCTTCATCAAATACAACAACGAGGGTCTGTTCCAGAGGAACCTCTTCAACCTGCAGATCTACAACGTGGTGGCTTTTCTCTGGTGTGTCAACTTCGTCATCGCCTTGGGGCAGTGTACACTGGCCGGTGCCTTTTCCTCCTACTACTGGGCCTTCACCAAACCAGCTGACATCCCCATGTTTCCCCTGTGTGGTAGCTTTATACGCTCACTCAGGTAGGTTAATGAGCTGCTGTCACATCGGTTAAATACATGTAGAGGGTGATGCAGAATAGAGTGCAGATCGGGCCGCATTTTTCTGTCCTAGCCCGGCCCGCGTCCGACAGAGCAGTAACCGAACCCGACCCAAGCCCTACAGGCATTAAGATATTTATGTCCGAGCCCGACCAGAGCCCGACAGTTAAAATCTCTTTTTTTTTCTCATACTAACGTCATAATGTTTGTGTGGAAAGCCCGCTTTTATTAAGTAACTGTAGGAAGGCATCCTGCAGCGCACACGGGGCAACAAGCGCACGTTAACACAGGCGCGCACAAGAGGCCCAATCATATCGCGTTGATGTGACCGAGCCCGACCCGAACCCGAACATCATTTCTAAATATCTGTCCGAACCCGGCCCGACCCGTCGGGTACCGCCGGGTCCTGTCGGGCTCGGGTTGGGTATCCATCCTCTAATGCAGAAATGGAACTTCACCCAAAAGTTCAGAGGACATAGTGGCAGACTGCAGTTCCCTCTCTGGCTTCTAGAGGGCGCATTAGACCTACACATAACAGGCAAGCAGCCCTCAGCCAGACAGTGAGACGGTACCATCTTTTACATTTCAGGTACCATGTGGGCTCCTTGGCATTTGGTGCTTTGATCCTGACCCTGGTGCAGATAGTAAGGATGATTCTGGAGTACATTGACCACAAAACTAAAGGTAAGAGGCTGACCTACCCTCATCTCACTGTCTGTGTTACCTAAAAGAATACTGAACATGTGTTATCTGCTAAATCCTAATCTTGACAATGGATCAAAGTTTAGTCAGTGCAACTTTTAGTCTTGAGGGTATAATATATGAATCCCAGGACATATTTCAGTGATTATTGGCCGATGCATTAATACGGCCCTTTAAGCCACATGCTGTCACTGTCCAAAACAACTATCTTTTTCAGATAAACTGAAGGTGAGCATGTTAATTTATGCGTACGTAAATAAACTTTTACAAACCCATGGGATTAGCTGAAAAAATACATGGTCACAAAGCAAAGCTGTTTTTCTTAGCTCATAAAAGATGACATTTTAGAGACATAGTTTTTACAGGACTGCGAAGATCTGTTTTCTGAGATTGAATCCAGCCACAATTTTCAAAGTCTCTTTACTCAATCTCCAGTCCTATTTTCCAAATGTCTCAGTGGATGAATGAATACTAAATATGTGCAGGCAGTTGACATGCAGAAAAGAAACCGTGTTAGAAGTTTATTGGCGTCCAATAAAGGACGGGCTACTTATACATGTTTTGGCTTCTTGTCTCCAGCGGCGCAGAATCCATGTGCACGTTTCATATTGTGCTGCCTGAAGTGCTGCCTCTGGTGTCTGGAAAAGATCATCAAGTTCATCAATAGGAATGCTTACATCATGGTCAGCATATTATTGTACAATTAGTCCTCTTATCTTAATTGTTACTATTATTATTGTGGTAATAATTAATATGTTTGTAGCACTCATCTTAAATCATACAACGTACTATAAAAAGGGGGAAAAAACATGCTTTGCTGGAAATTAAATTACGTTTTTTTCTAATGACTCCATTAAAAACCCTACTGAGCAGCATAACAAAAATGTTTTCATATGATATATTGGATATTATTTGTATTATATAGACTTTCTCAATTTTATTTTCCTTAAACAAGTTGATTTTCTTTTCTCCACAGATTGCCATTTATGGGAAAAACTTTTGCGTCTCAGCCAAAAATGCTTTCTCCCTGCTCATGAGAAATGTCGTGAGGTTTGTGCTGAAGTCATGTTCCCTATTCTAAATGAGATTTAGTGTTTCCAATGCTGGCTGGCTACATGTTGTCGGATCTGTTGATAACGTGAATATATTTGCATGTGTTTGAGCGACTCAGTGAGTAGTGTGGCGTTTCTCTGACTCTGACTGTGTCCCCTCAGGGTCGTGGTGCTTGATAAAGTGACAGACCTGCTGCTGTTCTTCGGGAAGCTGCTGGTGGTCGCAGGAGTAGGTAAGAAGAAGAAGAAGACTACAGGGTTCATACGTTTTGAAAAAACCTGGAAAAGTTATGGAATTTGAAAAATGCAAATTCTGGAAAGGTTTTGGAAATATAAAAAGACCCAGAAAGTTTTGGAAAAGTCATGGAATTTTTTTTTAACACAGCATAATAATATATGATTAATAAATGTATTTCACGTCATCTTAACCTCACCGTTATATTCGGGGCGTGATATTACGACTCCCACTATGAACCACATACATTGTCATTCATTTTATTGTTAAACCTCTGAGGGTAAACTTTAACACAGATTTTTATTCTTATGGTATAATGTCGACTGACATTTTCAGGAATACAAAGTCATGGAAATTTGCCAAAAAGTCATGGAAAAGTGTTGGGTAAAATGCGTATGAACCCTGAGACTAGAGAAGAAGCAGTTCATACGACATGTTGTCTGATTATGTTGGAAACCAAAAGTGTTTATAGTTGTTTGGAACGGCCACACTGGAAGGCGGAGTGGAGAGTCAGCTGAGAGGTGGGAGTCGTGATGTCATTTAAATACGGGGATAACTGTACGCATCTTCAGACAATCTTTTCATGAAGATACATTTATACTTTTTTTTTGTACACATTAAAGCTGTGTGACAAGTATAAAAAAAGAGAGGTAGAGATAAAAGTTCAAACCGTGGCTCCTTTCTCACCTTGCATGTCGCATCGTCAGTTTCGAAAGTTACAGAAATTGACACAGCCAACCACCAACCAACATGCAGTTCTGCGTGTACTGGCCTCTTCAGGCAAATCCAAGAAATGTGATGGGTTTGATGGATTGAATTTTGAAGGCTGATACCAATATATTTGGACTAAACATTCAGATTTACAATATTTTGTTTGTATCTTTAGTATCTTACCTAAGTAAAAAAAGAAGATAAATGCAGTAAATGAATGATGATATGTTCTTAATACAGTGAAGCACAATAAGAAATGAACATGAATGCGTCAGGAAAGATTGGAGACAATGAAATCTCTATCTCTTCCAGGCGTATTGTCCTTCTTCTTCTTCTCTGGACGAATATTGCTACCAGGCAGCACCTTCCGCTCTGAAACCCTCAACTACTACTGGATGCCAATTATTGTAAGTTACAAATGGTTCTTCTCTGTTTTTGATATTTAGTTTGTTCTAATTCTTTTTTCTTCTTCGTCCAAATCTGTTTTTTGTAGACGGTGGTGTTTGGTAGCTACCTCATAGCTCACGGATTCTTCAGTGTGTACAACATGTGTGTCGATACACTCTTCCTCTGCTTCTGTGAGTAGATTTTTGCAGTTTACTTTTTAAACGCCTGTACCATTCACGTTATTCACACAGAAATACTACAGACACAAGGAATCGTTATTTTTGTCAGGAAGGAGTTTGGAACATGCAAATATACTCAAATCATTTTAAGATAACCACATTTTAACGTGTCGATTTCAAGCTAAGAAGCTAACTTAACTAGAATCCTTTTTAATTGAATAACACAACAATAGACACAGAAACAAGCTATATCATCACTTCACTCAATTTGGCTCTTTTTTTTTACAGTGGAGGACTTGGAGCGTAACGATGGATCTTTACAGAAGCCATACTTTATGTCCAAAAACCTCATGAAGATCCTCAACAAATCCAACAAAGCACAAAAAAAGGGTAAAGACAAAGACTGAACAACATTTCTCCACCGTGGTCGTGATCCCGAGTTCTTTATTTATTTTTTTACATTACATTTTAACACTCCATTGTTTTCCAAATATGTTAACCAAAACTAATTTGCACTTTTAAATAATTGTTTTATTGTGTTCATGAGCATATGTAGTATTAATGACTGTACACATGAAAAGACTGAGTGTGTCAATGCAGGGGATGTGAAATGTTAAGTTGCAAGGTTTGTTAAAACTATTTTTGATTTGGCTTTCGATCTTTGATTTGACTCAGAGTCCCAAAACATTTCTTTTATTATTTTAAAGAATATTTGTTTCTGTTCAGATGACTTAACATTAACGCAGCACACTTTAGACTGTGTCCCTTAATCCAGTTTAGCAGCTTTCCATGCAGGTAAGATTTAGTTTTGTTCTACTTTGGATGATAATCTTTTATAAAGGACTTATAGGAAGGATGTGATTTCTTCAGATTGAACAAAACAAATTGTAACAATTGCAAAAAAAAATTCTTATGCGTGATATATTTTTTAAATATTTGTAAAAATATAAATACAAATACAAAACATTTTCATGACCATGTTATTGCTTATATTGAATATAATGTAAAAGTTGTAAATATGACTGTACATGACCCAGCGGTCAACTACTGTGTTTTTGGCTGCCAGCAACCTACATTTAAACCCTTTGACTGTTTCTCCTTATATATAGTCTTGGGTACATGTAAACAGACATATTGGTGGATATTTTCTAATCTTTGGTATCTTGTTTATTAGATTACCCATTTCAGAACAAAAACAAGAAAACACAGTAATTGTCCTTGTTCTAAAGCCTACGAATTGTTTCCTGGGTGAATTAAATAATTGAATGAACAGATGATACACAGAGGCCTTTGATATTATTAAAATGTAGATAATGACGACACAAAACAAGTCAATGTTTAAATGAAGTTTTAATCTTTTACATCATATGGTTTTGCACGTCTCCAGTTTAAGTCTGTCAAATCATGACCTCCATCACTTGTTTTTAGTGTCACATAAGCCTTATAATACAAAGTGTAGCTTGAACAGACAAATATGCAGGCCCCAGCAGCCATCCTGTCCATCCTACAGAGTTTCATCTCTGACCCTGGTGTGAATGTGCCAAACACCCGATTCATTAGATCTAGTTCAGCTGAATCCTAGTGATATTACACACCATTGACAAAAATCTGGGGGTGTGGAGTTTACCAGTAAGTAGCCCAGTCCTCATCTCTTCTTGAGGTTAGTAGCACGAGGCTACATTAGTCACTGCTGTCACATCAAGATGAATGTGCGTTACTTTACTTTTATGTTGCTCAACTGCTTCAAACAGTTTGTACATTAAAAGGGAGATCTTTAAAATGCAGTTACAAGAGAGCAAATGAGCTGAATCATAAAAGGAAAGAAAAACATTTATCTAGAGGTTAGCAGAAGAGTTATTAATTTGGGCTGTAAGCCTTTTCTTGAGTAAAAGGGAATAATTAATGAAAAACCAGGAACCAGATAGTTTCACGCTTTACAAAAGCATCTTTAGGCCTACTCGCTCATCTCGTCCCCTATCGGCCTCTGTGGCTGGCCATCCAATCAGAACACGTAGAAACAGCATTTACAATATTCATATATACAAATATATAATGTTTACACACTCACTCAGACACATACAGTCAGAAAAAAACAAATCAACTGAAGTTCATTGAACAGTTGCTGGTCATTCCTGTAAATTCTTAGCGTGCGGACCCTTCCACCTCCATGACTAAATGAAAGGATTCTCCTCCCTTATGACCTCGCATCGACTCTGCCCATGATGTATCGTGTAGCATCTCATTGAGCTACTAATTAGTCGGCAGTTTTTCCTCTCTTGACAATTTGCTCTGTACTTGACAAACTGTGTCAGATTGCTTTTTACTCTCTCATGTTGATGCAAATATTTCCCAAACTGACCCTTTAACGGTACACATATCCATCTTTGTACAGCTTTGTGAGGGAAAGACACAGCAAGTGGTTAAACACCAGCACACGCTTCAATCTTTAGGACAACTCCGTATACGAATGACTTCACAGTGCAATGGCAGGTTTTGTTAAGACAAATGTATATAAAAAAAGAAAATGCATCCATCTGTGCTATTTCCATCTGTCCATCTGTTTTAAGAGTGTCACAAATTCTAGAAGTACGTTTTTAATTCACAAGGGAACTGTTAACAGGAACATAATTCAACTACAATTTTCATCCCCCGGCATCGTACACGACTGGTCTGCTACTCTTTGGCCTTTTAGAGTAAGAAACAGTTGCTATAGCAACCACTACATTATCTCATACTGCTCCCTCTCTTCCCTGTTTTAACCCCACTTGAACTGTCCACAACCTCCCTCTGACTACTGAAGGAATAAACCTTTAAGAGGAATGTGAAAAACTGAAACAGAATAAGTCAGTGCCCCAAATTATCCTACACCCCCCCCCCCCCCCTTTTCAGCACCCAAAAAAAATATGAAAATCCTTTACATAGCTCACCCTAATCACTTAATACTGTCTCTGAACCAAAAACAGTTATTTTTCTGTGTGCATATATCTACAGGTCCATGTAGAGAGGGAGTTCCAACACACCGTTTTTGGGATTCACGCACCACTACTTTCCATTTGTATAAACAAAATCAACGTAGCAGGTGGTTGAGAATCCTAAAGTGAGTCTACCTTTGCCAGGAGGAGGAAACCAAACAGTATTATATCCTGTATTTCTTGTTTTGGGATCAAACACAATGCCACACTCTCTCCCAAGTTAGTACCTGCAAGGAAATGTAAAATGGTTGTGTGACTGTGGCTTAAGTGTGTAAGAGTTTTTTTTTTTTTTTTTCTTCTTTTTTTTTTGCGCTCATCGATCCACTCGTCTATCCGTCTATCCACCGGTCTCCATCACACGCTCAGAAGCCAGAAGAAGAAGAAAATGGCCACGAATAGGAAGAGGGAGTCTTGCCAGTTGTTATTGCCATTGTTGTGGTTAGTGTTGCCTTGGTGATCACCTGCATACTGGTCTGACATGGGGGAGAGATGGGTGGGAAATGTTATTACAACATTGTCTCGGGGAGTGGTGTGTTTGGATCTGTACTCTAATGATGTCGCCCCGAAGTCGACAGATGTGTTTGGATGGAGCTTTTTACCCATAATACAATATCACATAAGATAATCACTAGAATCCAGCCACAGGCTTTATGCAAATTTTGGATTTTTAGTTCAAACACAATAAAGACTACAATTATTCATAAGTACATTCATTTATTGACGTATGCCACTGAAAATTCTTGATACAGCTTTAGTAGAAGAAGTTTTCATCTATTAAAACTAGATTTTGACACACCAACCTTCTATAAGACATGCCTCAAAATGGGGTAAAAATGCAGCAGCCACCAGAGCATATTTACAAATGATGGCTCCTCAGTTTGAATAATAACAAAACCAGCAAGCAAAAGACACTCATGTATCACCTTAACTGTTCATCATCAGCTATTTAGCTAATGATTGATTTTACTTGGAAGGAAAGATGTTGGCTCATGTAAATCGGTGAGAAAACGATGTTTGTGTCTTTGTGCGTTTACCTGCTCTGTGAAAGGGGTCGTTGGCGTTGAAGACAGTGGTGAAGAAGCCGAAGGGGAAAGCCCCGATGCCGAAAGACATGTGAAAGCCAGTGTCCCCGAAACCCTGAAACATCTGACAGTAAAAACAACAGGGTTAAGTTTAAAAAAAAAAAAATTAGAAGACATACAATACATAAAAGAGATTATTGTAGTTATGAGCTTAATCAGTGGATGTAAGAATACTCACCCCGCCTCGACTCTCTGGCTCTGTTCTCTGTCCCTGAGGCCGAGGTGGAGTTTTCAACCTGAACAACCACAGTAACATCAAATCATAAGGCAACCATAAGACTATCACAGAACAACACACACACACACACACACACACACACCTGGGGTCTTCTTGGCTGGAGCTCCCTCTGCCGTACAGTGGGATGACTTTCTCACTGCTGATGCCTGCTTTACACACAGGACACTGCTGCATGCTGGGCCGCGTCTCCAACCACTGACAGGAGCCACAGAGAATAAACATGTCAAAATGTTTATAACACAGATCAGATACCACCCCCCCCCCCCCCCCCCCCCCTTCCTAACTGTTTAAATATTGGCTTCACTGCCAAATAACAGCTAACATTTTCTAAGAAAGGCTTGTCTAAAACTGAAGATTTCCTCTTGTGAGAGCACACGAAGGATCACAGGACCCAGCAGCACATCACAACAACTTTTTTCTGGATTAACAGTACGTCCATTTCCACAAATGGTTGCAGTCATTTTTAATCTGTACATTAATAAATGCAGTGCTTCTGCTGCTAAACTGAGAGCAACATACAGCTCTACGTGGTTGAGTAGGAGTGAGTGGCAGAGAGAAAGCGCAGTAAACGGAGGCATTAAGTGCGTTAGCATGTTTAAGCTGCACTAAATCAACCGACGTGTAGTTTCCACGCTGAGGTTACATCACATCCTTACAGTACATGTAGGTTAACTCGCTGGAGTCAGAAGGCCCTACTCAGCAATAGCTCACTCACACAGGTGTTTTCACTCACTGTGTCTGACTTGAGAGGACTGGGTGGACAGGTACAGACCCACTGTCTTGTTCGGATTAAGCTTTTTCAGACAGACCACACAGTCCGACAGCAACAAAATGTGCAGACAGCTTTGCTGTAGTCTGGTGGTGTTGTATGAAACCGATTGATGGGACATTAAATCGATGGCTCGGCCACAAATGCGTAAGACAGGTAGGTTTTGACATATGAAACTGCCTGAGCTGGTTGGAGCTCGCACAGAAACTGGCAAATTATTGTTCATCAATTAATCAGTTTTACGTGCTTCAGTGTGAGGGAATGGAGATAATATTCTCAGAGACTGATGCAAATTAATTATTTTTTATATTAATTATTAATTAAATTAATGAATTATTTTCATTAACAGTTAATCCATCAATTGTTTGAATTTGTATCATTTCATCTAATGAAGCTCAGCGCAAATTCTTTCAGGAAGACTTCTAAATAACTTCAATCACCACTATCTCTCCCGAGAACTATTCAGCTGTTAAGAGGCGTTCACTCAGTAAACCAACCAGAATTGGCCACAAAATTCATTATCCAACCACAGCATGACTTCCTGCTTTAAATGTCTTCTCTCCTTCCTATCAGCCGTCTTTTTAGGCAAACGTGCAACCCTCCTCCTCCTCCTCCTCCTCCTCCTCCTCCCCTTCCACCTCCGGTCATCGTCAACCACTGCAACCTGAGTCCCTTTCCGACAGACAGGTCCTTCGTTTGGTCTCCGGGTTCCCTCTCCACCATCACCAGTGTCTAGGCTCCATCGGGGGGGAATATGTCTGGCTTCTCTACCCCTTTAAAATATTTTTAACGATGGGAGTCTAATCCCCAAAGACTCTGTACATTTCTTAGTATGCACATGTACAATAACTCTTGGCATATCTGCAACGAAGTCTCTCCTGATTGAATTAAAAAAGTGAGAATAGTAAATTGATTTCTCAGAACCAGGATGTCTTTTTGAATAGGTTCTTTTTGGGGCTGCAACTAACAATTACTGTCATCATCTGCCAATACTTTCTTGATGAATTGATTTATCAGAATAGTTAAAATTTCCAGAGCCAAATGTGACACGTTCACATTTTGTCTGAACAAAAGTCAGTTACCATCTAAATAAACCCCACAGATTTCCAGTCATATAAAACGAAGAGAAAAAAAATCTGTAAACTATAAAAGCTTAGCATTTTTGTTTGGAAAGTGAGCCAAAAGTTAAATTGATCATCAAAATAGTTGCAGATGAATTCCCAGAAAAAGAGAAAACCCGCAATCTGCATGGAACCTGTGAATGTTTGGCTAAATGACGTAAACAATACATCAGTTATTAAAATCGTTTTTGTCATCCAATAATCATTTTACCAGACCCACTATTTCTTACTACATAGATTTTGGTGACCTCACAATTCCCTGACTTTAACCAAAGTAGAAGTCAAATCAGTCAGAGTATTGAAAACACCTGTGTGGCTGTTGAAGGAGTACTACCAAACAAATGGTGACATTAGGAAATACTCACTTGATGAAGACAGGGCCAGCTGTAGAGACAGAGACAAACAAAGATGAGATGAATTTGCATTCTCACAAAAGTTCTTTTCTCTTAACCCTTGTGTTGTCTTCGTTTCAACCTTGAAAAAAACACTTTTTTCTGACATTTGTGACGCCTTTTTTCACTATTTGTTTTTGCTTTTTCCAACGTTTTAATTTTTTACATTTTTCTTCTACACATTTTCAGCGCTTAATTCTACGTCCAATATTTTCTGATATAAAACAAAAATTTTAAAAACGGGCCAATGTGACCCGAAGTCAACACAAGGGTTAAAATGTCAGCCTCCTGCTTCAATAACAGCACAACCCCAACACAATTCTGGAGACAATTCATTATATGTATCGTATACATCTCAACGGACAGAATACATGTAAAATCGGTCTGTTTTTGGTAACTCTCTTTTTGTAGGGGTGCACGATTCAGAAAATGTCACGATTCAATATCGATTTTTAGGCTCAAGCTTCGATTCAAAAACGATTCTCGATTAAAAAAACGATTCACAGTATGTAAATGTAGTTACTTTTCCCATGTGACAGCAGTAGACATACAATTAATTTCTATTTTTGGAATTCTATGAATCGATTTTAAATCGGTAGAGCCTGAATCGCTATTCGAATGTGAATCAGGTTTTTTTTGCACACCCCTAGTTTTTGGTGAATCCATCACCTATGGAAGCCCACCTGGCCAGAACAACCTGTTCCTAAACAAGTGGCTGATTAAACTTGTCCCTGCTGCCTATAGTTAGTATTAATTGGCTCCATCTGTTGAGCAGTTAACAGTCTTGTTTGTGTGGCTGCGGGCCAGGCCGACCTGCTGCTGCATATGCGGAGTGCAGGATGCAGGTTTTTGGAGGAAACGCCACATCAGTTGGGACCAAAAACTGAGGCTTTTTCAGGAGCCGGACAACAACACAGTAGTGAGTATTTCTACCTCTTACACCTTTTAGAACTCTGTACTGCCCACAAAAATCAAAGTGTGCAAAGACATGTTGAAAGAATTTAGCTTAGGATTACGATGGATAAACTACAGTACAGTATATGGCAAACAAAGGTGAAGTGAAAGGGACTCTGGTGGGTTTGTCCTCGACAGAACCGATATAGTCTTGTGGTTTTACATTTGATCAAACTAATCTGCAAGTATGAAGGATACTGCACCATAGTCTATAGTGCATTATCTAACTATTAACAGAGGCCCCTCCGTGTGTTTGTGTGTCCGTTGTCTTTTACATATCTCGAGAACCGAGCAACCTGCACTAGTAAATTAAATTTCTGAATAAATGAGTTCAGTTTTGCCCATAGACCTCCGTTAATTAGTCGCCACTACAGAAAGCTTACATTTCTAGGTTTAGAGTTTCTACGAGGTATGCAGAGCTAATGTTCCTGTCGTTTTTGACTGAAAAGACATGTGTGTGCAAGAAGCCAGTGTGTTTAACAGTACAGTATGTTATGTAGCTGGAAAAAAAGGGTTATTTTTCTTTTATATTGTCTCTTAACCTCTCTCCGTGTTCTTATTGTCTCTAAATGCTTCTGTCAGAGAGTCCTTGTAAGAAACTTCAACAGCAAAATAAGTCCGATCATGCAGCGGAACAGGCAGGACTTGTTTTTGACACTTTCAGTTTCATAACCATAAAACATTCGAAACCTCATTGCCTCAGGTGGGCCCAACCAAACACCTCAACATGACCATGACAAAATTAACCAAAAAGCAAAACATAACCTTGTGCCAATCTGCAGGCTTTTCCACACGTTTATCTATTGAGCACGGCTGACAGTGTTACAGTATTAACGTAACCCCGGCTATCAGATCGCTGCTGAGAATGGCATTCCCAAACAGCTGAACAAAGCGTAAGGCCTAAGTTAACATAACAACCCATTCAACTGTGATTTAACATGTGGCCACACGTATAGCCTGAGCTCTTGTGACTTTAAAAAAAATAAGCCTGACTGCAGAGTGTACACACAGACTCCATTATGTGACCCCACAAGAGCCATTAAATGGATGCAGAATCTCTCATTTTCCTAACATTTAACTAGAATAAAAACATAAGCTGAGACTGGATTATTGTCTAGTTACTCCCCTCTGATCTTAATCATGTGTTTACAGACAGAATGCAGTTATGTTTCAGTAAACACAATGCTTGGTGGCTGTTTTAGGCATCTTAAATGTCAGCAGGAGCAATGGAAGAGTCTGGCTGCAGGTAGTCCCGCTTTGCCAGATCATCCACACACTGCGGAGCAGAAGAGGGTCTGGCAAGTCCACACAGCATTCTGGGATGGGAGAAAAACGTGCTCTGGTTGATTGGCATTTCTTTAAACCAATCACAATCGTCATGGGCGGTGCTATGCTCCACAGAGCCGCTACAAAATAGTTGAGAGAGAAAACTCAGATTGGACAGATAGTCTGGCTAGCTGTCTGGATTTACCCTGCAGAGATCTGAGGAGCAGGTAACCATAGTCCTCATAAATCCACCAGAATTTAAAATTCCTAAAAAAGGAAACGGAAATCGGTGAAAATGCATGCATCCGGCGGAGCAATCCCAGAAGTGGAGCGTCTTTAGACTAGGCTGCATGTAACTACTGTCCTAAACTTTCCGCTGCAACTACTAATTCCTAATTCCAAAGTTGACATCTTCATGTGTCTTGTATTGTCCAAAATGTAAGATTCAGTAAACGGTGATATAAAATGGAGAAAATCCGTTTGCAAGTGAGCAGAGAAGTCAAAATATTTAAATTGACCCTACCCAAGGTAGAGTATTAAAATAGCTTTCTCCGACCAAAAGTCCAAACTCCAAAAAAAGTGTGTGTGTGTGTGTGTGTGTGTGTGTGTGTGTGTGTGTGTGTGTGTGTGTGTGTCAAAGAGAGGCAGCAAACACTCATTTGGAAAGCTACAGTCAGACAATGTTTTGCATTTTTACTTAAACGACAACCCTGAGATGACTGATACTTTTGTGATCGACTTATTGATTGTTGAACAGTTGTTTCAGCTCTAAACTGTTCAATCTTAAAAATAAGTAATTGGCAGATCATCCTTAATTGTAGCCATAGGTGAAAGCTCTAATAAAAGCAAGTATGTAGACTTTGAGTTGAGATTATTAGGTTTTCTACCAGATAGTTTTATAGACTTCCAAAAATTGCTTACAACTAAATTTTGATTATAAGTGGTAATAAGGCAAACTGAAACCACTGTTTTAAAACACTTTGCATGTGGGTATTATTGTGTATCTTAAAGGTTTTAAATACACTACTGGTCAAAGGTTTGGGGTCACTTAGAAATGTCCATTCCAGACAGAATACCAGCTGAGATCAGTTGCATTGTTTTTTTTTAACCAGGGCAGCAGTTTTCAGATTACATTATGTGCTTACATAATTGCAAAACGGTTCTCTAATGTTCTCTCAGTTAGCCTTTTAAAATATCAGATTAGTAAAACAGAATGTGCCTTTGGAACATTGGATGAATGGTTGCTGATAATGGTCAATGTAGATATTGCATTAAACATCAGCCACTTCTTTCTACAACAGTCGAACCCTTTTGCAATTACGTGAGCACATAATGTAATCTGAAAACTGCTGCCCTGGTTAAAAAAAACAATGCAACTGATCTCAGCTGGTATTCTGTCTGTAGTGGAGTGGAATGGACATTTCTAAGTGACCCCCGAACTTTTGACCGGTAGCGTATGCAAACACTGAAACCTTCTATTCCAAACCTTTGTCAGAAGCTCGCTGGATGGTATTATTGTGCAAATGTGCACTCTCTTGCTTTCCTTTTTGATACAACTTTTCTTAATTTTCAAATGCCAACACGATGACCTCTCGTTCAGTGAGGGGGAGAAAATTCACTGCAGCCTGTAACGACGACAAGTGGACTCTCACTCGGATCGTAAAGATGTCACGCGTTCATTAACCCTTGAAATATTTAAGTGACAGTGTCCCTTTCACACAAATCATTCCTCTAGTATCTCTTGCACTGTTTGCCACTAGGTCGGCTTTCTCATTTATTGTTTTGATATTTTAATTTCAAATTAAAATGAGGTGGTGTAGGGCAGTCTTCTCATGACGAATTTGTTAGTTTCCTAAATAGTTTTTTGTCACATTTCAACACAATCAAGTGTAAAATGCAAGTTGAGTACTAGTAAAGAGTTTCTGATGCTAGAAAAGTGATACTGCTGGCTCAATTCAGCAAAGCACGTCTATTGTGCGAACTATTTATTTGTGGGCATTTTGGCAACGAATAGTTGTTTTGCTGCAGCTTAACTAATGGAGAAATGCCAAATAGGTTGGTCCAAAGCAATACATGGTGTTAAATAAAAGCTGAATAGATGCAGCCAGGATTAAGAGTTTAACTCACACTTGAGGTCATATGTGACGAAATGTATGTATGTAATAGAAATAAAGACACTTAATATGCAATAAAGTTGCAATTTCAATTTGAAGTTGCAGCAGGTGGGCTGACGTCAACACTTTTCTTTGCTGATAGTTTCATCATAGTTTCATCACAGAAGAGGAGAGATGAGGGGTAACATAGCAACTAAGTTACATCAGCTCCCCTAACACACGTGCTTCAATGCAACTGCACATGTAACTGAGGTGAATTTCTCAGATCAAATATTAAATCTACAGTAAAACATTAGACAATATTAAGATTCCTGCAGTAATAATACAATCTTGTGTGCTTGAAAATGGGTAATTGTTAGGGTTACTACTCCTGACGAGACAAAGTAATCACGTTAATCTGTTAACGGCAACAACCGACTGTCCAACACTCTTACAACTGTCTGTCCTCCAGTTCAACCTTTATTTTAGATTTGGAAAGTGACTTCAATGTCCATTTTTAAAAGCTGTTCAGTTAGGCCAAATAAAGCCAATGTTTATGCTAGTTTTACCAGATATTTTATTACTTTCAAATAGACAATAAGAAATTTGCAGGCCCGGGGGGGGTTTTAAGACATTAAAGGCCGGATAGGCAGTTTAAAACTCTGGTTTAGGTAGCTATGTGACCCCTTGTACATGATGGTCTTGTGCAGCTAAAAACATGTTGTGGGCTTCTTTGGTTTGCCACAGACTTTCTCCGTTTAAAAAGTAAAAACCTTGACACTGAAAGGAGAGAACATCCGTAGTCACAAAGATCACCGTTTACAAATTTACAGCAGGAGCATCCTACTACTTCACTCCACTTCTGTTTCCAAAACACGTGTTGCACACCCAAACAGATCATTATCGTTTAAAATTACAAAACGCACCTCATTAACCGGTAAAGAGGGGTTACTTTTTCTTCGGTGTGAATGAGTTTTACTACTGATTATAATGCCCTTAGGTTTGGCCCCCAATCCCAATCTCTTGGCTCTAATCTCACATTATCCTCAACCTGCAAGCGACGATGGCCTTCAGTCAACAATCACGAATGAGCCTTTAAACACGTCATTGTGTGCATGTTTAGATGTTCAACACAAGTGGTTTGAAGGTTGAGCCGGCTTGCGCAATTCTTGATTCAAACAGATAAGAGAAGGAACTAGAACCACAGTTAAAATGCAACCTAGGGTTACAGTTCATTTTCACTATTGTCTTATCTTCAAGCATACTGCACCTTTGGCATTCCTGTAGTGCAATTCCTTATTTACATATTGGCTGACGTATACACCAATATCAATATAAATACATTGATAGATATTAGAAGATACATTTATTTATTAGTCAAAGTTTAATTTGTTTGCATAATTTAGATTTACCAGGGCTACAGCCAAGTTATTTTCATCTCAATTTGTTGATGTATACTGTCAGAAAACTGTGGAAAATGTCCATCACAAGTTCATCAATTCTATTATCCAACCAACAGTCACATTGTTTTTTTTTAGTACATTTGAGAATCTGGATTCAGAGACTATTTGGTATTTTTGGTGGAAAATAAACATTTAATTGTTTTTGTTTATCAACTAATCAGTTAATTTAACTTGTTTTAGCTCCAATGCCTGACAGTGACATGTTTGGAATGAAAAACGGAGCATGGACCTGATCTCAAAGCTGCCAATGATTACCTGAAAGTAAATGTGTTGCAGAAGGTGAGTGACCAATTGTGACCTCTGACCTACATCAAACAACATCATACGATCAGGCTGAGCCACTTAACTCCTCACAAGATCAGAGCCTTCCTTCGAGACCTCAGGACCACAAACACGGTTTACAATGTCCAGCCACACACTTCGTTCATCACCACAGCACTAAGAAACCAACACCATCTTCAGTCTGTCATCCCCAACATGATATTAATCACGCGGAGACAAACGACTGGTAAAAGCGCGTTTTGGGCGTGATTCAGCCGTGAAATAACTCAAGCTGACGGTAAAAGGAGGCCGCACAGACAGCAAAAATACAGAACCGAAACAAAAACAGCCACCTCCACACATTGAAACGTCCCCTTCCCCCGCATCGTCTCGTACCAGAACAAGTGGCCGCACATACTGATGACAGCGTCCCTGGCAGTGTCCAAACAAATGTTGCATTCGAAGGTGGCCCGGTCCCGCTCCCGTTCGCCCTCCCCGCCGCTGCCGCTGCCGCCCGGCCCGTCGCGGTCGTTGCTGCTTTCCCCGGCTGGAAATCCACCTCTGCTGGCCGGCCCGCCGTCACTTGAGGACCGGGGATCCGCGGCCGCCATTATATTCACTGTACAAGTGAGTGAGTAATGTACCAACCCAACCGGGCCCGACCCGAGCTAACGTTAGCTGTGAGTCAGAGGCGACGACACTGGTGTCACCAGCACCAACCGAGCGGAGCCTGTGGCTGCTGCTGCTCTACCCGAATTAGGACTTCCGCTTCCGGGAAAAAACAGACGAGGGGCGGGGATAAAATATAAAAAAAAAAAAAAAAAACCTAACCCAAATAATGATCAGCATAATAATCATGATAAGCTTAATAATAACAATAATAGTAAAATGTCGATAAATCAATTATCAACAAAATATGGGGGGGAAGTTGATGAAATGTTAGGAATGATAAAACAAATAAATACTCATGATCAGTAAAAATGGTGACATACTAAATCAAACACTATCTACATGAATGTCAAATCAATTTGTCGTTTGAGTTTTGTTTTATCAACGAGGTTTTGTATGGCTCATCTGTTAAAAATATGTTTTCATTTGTCAATGTTAAAATTGACCATGGACTCGATAACTTGGTCATCTGAAAGTAATAACTTCTCCATATTCGCCAAAGTTACTGAGCATGATCTGAAGTAAACACAAAATGAAAGGCATACATTTTGTGGCAGACCAAAAATGCAGTCTGAAAGATTAGGTATCATGTAATATAATACACCATGCAATATGTGACCCATGTCCTCAAATGTAGGCTAATACTAAATTTGTATCTATTTGAAAACCCTAATTTTAGAATAACAGTCACCATTGATGAACACCACAAAGAAGAATATATCGTTTTTAAACAGTGCATTGCTGTAGAAATCATTACAGCAGACCATAGACTGTATTTATATGTATGTTTGCTGTGCGCATTTATCCGGAACCATCGTCTTATAACTTGTTTCCGCACGGAGTCATGAGAAGCGGGACTGCAAGCGTGTTGTGTTCTTATATACAGTCTATGGTTGTGTGTACAGTAGACTGTCCATGCTTAAGAATCCGCTAGGGATCATTGTAAATTTGTATGAAAGACATCCATAAAACGAGTCAGTGTAACCGGAAGGATCATCTTCAACGGCTATTTGAACGTACACTGTTATTCGCATCCGTTCTTCTGACTTCATCTATCCGCCGCCATGGGGCTCAAGCGACAGAAACAAGCCAAGAAAACCATAAGTTTCTACAAATACAACTTCAGCTTCAGGGAGCCCTTTCAGATCCTCTTCGATGGGACTTTTTGTCAGGCGGCTTTAAAGAACAAGATTCAGATCAAAGAGCAAATGCCCAAATACCTGATGGGAGAGGTGCAGCTGTGCACTACAAAGTGAGTAGATTTACTTACAGTTATGTAATGTTACAGGTCAAATGTAAATATCTGATCTAATATCACACGATTGGCTCTTTATTCGCAGCTGTGCACTGAAAGAACTGGAGACTCTGGGAAAAGAGCTGTACGGAGCCAAAATCATCCTGCAGAGGTTTCAGGTGAGGAGATGTCCACATTTCAAGGACCCTGTCCCGGCTTCAGAATGTCTGCTGTCCATGCTGGGACAGACAAACCCACACCACTACTTTGTTGCTACACAGGTAAATATAAGAAGATCCTTGACAGATACACACACATCACCCACAGGGTGGGGGTTATGAAATGGCAATGTCTTTGTTGTTGGAAATTAAAATCAAGCTTTTTTTGTATATAAGCCATAGACTAACTTGTTGACCTCTGCAGCATGTGCTCCATTAATAAAGCACTATTTTAGATTTAGATTATTATATCTTAGAGCTTGCCAATTAATAGGTACCTAGGAATACAAATATTTACATGCTTGGTGGAATGGGAGGCAACATGTCAAATTGCGTCAGATTAAAGGGAAAGTATTAATGAACAATAAACTTGATACACCACAATTGGCTGATTGTACCTTCCACACAGTCTAGTAATACCTTAACTAAATTGACCTTTTGGTACTTTGAGGCTTGTGGATGTACCGTGTATTGGTTCCATCTTAGTGTGGGGTTTTTACAGCAGTGGTACGACACTTGGGGGTTGGGAAACCTGGCTGCAAGCAGTTGCAACTTGCAAGAAAGACCTTTAACAGTTATGACAATGTGAGAGGTTTAGAGGAGAAATCACTCTCGTTAAAATAGCACCATAAAAGCATTATTAACAACATTGATCCAAAAAGAATCATTCATTTAGAGATTTGTTTTTCCCTCAGGACTGGCAGAGGCTGCTGCTTGTTACGAGTCTTGTCATGGAAGAGCTCTGGAGCTCCTGAAATGGTGTAAAGCCAATTAGATATCTTCCCATATAATCATTTGCAAGTCTAGGAAGAGAAGTTCCTCAGGACAAACTCAAACTGTGGGAAGTACCTGACATGTATACATTTGGCATCCCCTCAGAGAGTGTGTGTGTGTGTGTGTGTGTGTGTGTGTGTGTGTGTGTGTGTGTGTGTGTGTGTGTGTGTGTGTGTGTGTGTGTGTGTGTGTGTGTGTGTGTGTGTGTGTGTGTGTGTGTGTGTGTGTGTGTTTTCCAGGACCACACATTAACTGCCGGCCTGAAGAAGATCCCTGGCGTTCCTCTGCTCTACATCATCCTCAACACCATGGTGCTGGACAAGCCCTGCCAGACGTCCCTCGACCACGTGAAGGCCGTCCAGCTGGGAGAGCTGGTCAGCCCGGCCCAGCAGCAGAGTATCTGCAGCCTGAAAGAGGAGCAGGGCATCAGCCAGAAGGATGGAGAGAGGCAGGGAAAGAAGAGGAAGAGGAAACGGAGCAATCCTAACCCTCTAAGCTGTCTGAAGAAGAGGAAAGGCGGGCCGACACCGCCGAAGAAGATGGAGCAGGGGGAGAAGAGGAAAAGAATTAGACGCAAGAAACGAAGGACGGAGGGAGGAGACATGTCTGCTCCTGCGGTTACAAATGCGTAGTATAGCAGGAAGACAGAGACTTCAGCCATTTGTTTCTTGCATAAATATTATTTGAAGATGGCCATCACCCCCAATTTAAAATAAGTACACTCATTGGCAATTTCTTCTGATGTTACTGCATAGATTAAATCAATGTTTATCACACAAAATGACATTTTAAAATACTGCTCATGGTATTGTTTATTTAGAAAAATGTTGCAACAGTTTCCGGGACTCAGGCTTACAGCTTACGGGCATAGGACTGAAACCATTCAGAAACATAGCAGTATTTTGGAGTTTGAGAAGATTTGTCTTGGCTTTTATACAAAATAAAAAATATCAGGTTTACAGGCACATAGTTAAAATATGAGATGCACTTAGACATTACATGATATACAGTTTACATGGAAGTGGATATCAAAAACAATGTATTTAGCTTTCTTTGCAGAAGCACAAGAAGAGTGGTCACAATAATTTGGTGGTCTGCTTGTTTTTGCTGTATGCTGTGGCATTTGAGTGTCTGCTAAATTCAACCTGTAATATTTTCTGGAACAATGAGTTTAGAGTCCAAGCGACAACGTTCATAACATATGTCCATTCAGACTTCACTTGATCGTGTTATCAAGTGATTCTTTACATTAAAATTCAATGTTGCTTTAAAATAAGAGTTAATTCTCTTAATAAATAAATAAATAAATTATATATATATATATATATATATATATATATATATATATATATATATATATATATATCAATAAATGAATATTGAACAAGTATCTACTTGACTTACACTGTCAGTTATACATTACTGTGTCACCCAGTTATAACTAAATGACTATCCATATATAAAAGGGACACTGGATAAAGTCTTAAGAATAAAGAGCAACACGGTAATACAAATGGTAGTTTCTCGAGCAAATTCACTCTAATAAAATATTTCAGGACAGAGCATGCAAGTATAACAGACTATTGATGTTTATCTCATCTAGAGGTTGAAACTGAAGCTCTTTTTATAAGCTGTGTCCTAGTTCCATAGTACATACTAATTGTATACTGTATGTATTATACTAACCTTTATAGTATAGTTTTTGCAGTTTGTATACAAGAAATCACTGTAAAAACAAGTGTTGTCTGGCGTTAATTAAACTGCAGCTTTTGAACGCTACTGTCACATAAACTAAAAGAGACCGTGACATGTTTGTCCAGAAATGTAATAGTTTGTTTGTTCCTGGAGCAGTTTCACCAGCATCTACAATTAGCTTGAACATTTCCCTTGTGCATTATGTTGTAGGAGAATATTGTGCAACAACACACTCAAAAATTAGATTTTTGGATTAGTATGTAGTATAGATTTGGGACACAACTTCAGTTTTGTGCAAACAGTCGATACAAGCAACGCATTTGCGAAAACGACAACTTGGAGTTTGTAATGCTTAAAGTGCTACACTACAGTTGTATAATGCTTCATAGCTGGTCGAGTTTGCAAATCACTATCATAGTAACGGTTTAAATGTACTTGCACACTCTGGATATACAGTAGTGCATGCTTCTTTTGGCCAATGTCTGTATACATGAGAACGTCTTTCCTGCAGTGGTGGGACAGATTAATCTCCAAGTAACATGGTTGATTGAGTTATCACTCCTACTGTAAACATATCTTAAAACAGACTCATTTTAACTTAGGTGCCGTGCCAGTGCAACACAACAGGTTGTAGAGGGAGGAAGTGCTCGTCAAAGTTGGTGACATCTGCTTGAAAAAAAACCCAATGAGATTGAGTTGAAAGCAACTCCAGACAAAAAGGGAATACACTGTGCTCACTTCATCTTACCTTCTTAATACTAACTTGGCTACAAAGTGAGTCTTAATAATAAAAAGATACAATAAATAATAATAAATAACAAATAAGGAAAGTGCCCATTGTTTGGAGTTGGAAGAAACTTCTTAATAATCCAACCATGTTATTTAGACCTCATTCCTTCCACCGTAGCTTAATATTAAAATATTGCAGACAGAAGATAAAACTCCACATCATACACAAAACAAAGTCAACAAACTCGAATAAATAAATAAAACGTGACAGACACACAGTGTTGTGTTCAGGGTTCCTTTTTTCCTTTTCGCAATGTAGAGTTGTGTTTTCTAGATGATGTG
Source organism: Zingel zingel (assembly GCA_023566125.1). Lineage (NCBI taxonomy): Eukaryota > Metazoa > Chordata > Actinopteri > Perciformes > Percidae > Zingel > Zingel zingel. The sequence goes on along the minus strand of CM042330.1, from coordinate 10,840,971 downwards.
GAAGCGAGGTCCGGGCGTAGCTATGATGTCGCTGTAAGGCTCTTCCTGGACGAGCTCCACCGCCTGCTGCTTCTTCAGAACCAGGAAACTGTAGAACTTAGCAGCCGCCTGCTTCTTGTTGTTGTTCCTGCACAGATCCAGCAGGCCGACCGACTGGGTGCCTGTTTTGGCCATCACCCTCTGTGGCAAGGTGAGACAGAGGGAGTCAGGAGGGGACGGCGTCATTCAAAAGAGTATTTTAAAGTCATTCAAGTAGCACTCTTTGGTACATCTATAAGTTGACTGTATTACTGTTACTCACCTGCTGCTTTCACTTTAAGCAGCAGACAATAGGCTACCTGATACCAGATACAGAAATCCAGCGTCTCCTGCACTCTTTAAGCACAAGTAGAACTACTACTACATGATAGGGCTGGGCAATATGGAGAAAATCAGATATCACGATATTCTTGACCAAATATCTCAATATCGATATTGCAGCGATATTCTAGGGTTGACAATTGGTGCTTTAACAAAATATCTTCACATTTAGATTTTAGATAAATAATCATCAGTAATGTGGACGTAATGTCTAAGTGGGGAAAAGGCAAATAACAGAACAGCTAGAACAGTCTGGTAAGATCAGAAAAGTACATCACTTTACTGTAATGCAGCCTTTAGAACCAGGAAAAGACAACACTTATGTCATATCACGATATTACGATATCCAAAATCTAAGACGATATCTAGTCTCATATCACGATATCGATATAATATCGATATATCGCCCAGCCCTACTACATGGGTAGAAATAACTAATGTAAACCTGTAACGTGTTTTTGTTTTTTGAATACATTTTTTTTTTTTTTTTTTTTAATATAGATGATAAAAAAAATGTATATATTGTTTGCTAGATTGTTTGTTCTTGTTATGTAATTCCTACTTTTGTTGTCTTGTTCTTGTTTGTAAGCTGTATTCAATATTGTGTCAATAAAGTTTAAAAAACATACAATATCAGTTTCAGTTCAAATACCAGAAAAAACACAATTAAGATTTTGTAAAAAAATTCAGTCAATAATAAAAAAGTACATAGTCTAGGGTGTTGCTGTTTGTTTATGATTTTAACTTGAGAAATTAAAATGATTTTTGATGTGACCATTCTGACAAGTAATTAAAAACATAAACTCTAAGTTGTAGCAACAACATAATCCTGTTCTTTCGGTTCTTCCAATAACTTGTGAAAACATACTGTACATACCTGGAGGCCGTGGAGCATCTGCTGGGTTCTTTTGTTCCACCTCCTCTCCTCCTGGTCCTGGTCTCCTCCCTGCCCCTCCTCCTCCTGACACAGAAAACACAGTTAGAAAAACTAATAAAGGCTATCTATTGTAAAGTCCTATTGTGTAATCTCACCTCTTCATCAGAGTCACCATCGTTCTTCTTCTTGTCCTTGTCACCGAGCAGGTCCAACTCTATCATCTGGCTGATGCTAGTGGTTTCCTCTGGGGGCAGTTCCACATTGGCTGTCTCCAGCTGCTGGGACACATCAGAGGCTCCGGACTCCTGCGGCTGTTGTTGCTGGTCCAAAGCTCCCATCTAGAGAAAGAAGCGTGATATCAGATATGGAAAAATCTCATGGGTGTAAAGCCGCCTACATATGATCTGAGGTTAAACCATGAGGTAGGGCGCAGAGCATATTGCAGGAAGAGAGGCAAAGGGCAGCGCAGGTATACATCATTATTGCTTCTGGCTTTGGTTGCGCCTTGAAAGGTCAACGGCAACAAGGTGGTCAAAATTGAAATCATTTGTACTTTGAGCGCAGCGCTCAGCTGCAATTTGGAGCGGCGCGCCATGCTAAGGGTAGTGCTTTCTCCGAATTGTCTCCACCGCCCCTCCCCACGGGAAAATAATGGCACAGCAAGCACAGAGCGGGTTTTACTGCGGATCGCGTGTAGGCGGCTTAAGGATGTATCTGCTCCAGTATATACAGGCACTACTACTAATAGGGGACCTCTGTACTCACAGGCAGGGCTGGTTCTGTGTCCTGGGCTTTGCGTTTGAGGCTAGGTTGGGAGGACGGAGGTGGCATGGCCGACTCGTCCAACGTCGTCCTGCTGCCTTCTACAACTGAAGTCTGCAGAACACTGGCCTCTTCCATGATGGTCTGGTCTGGAAAGGGAAGGGGGACATACTGTGCATGTTAGAAAAGCTGTGCATGGACAAACTATTTATTTTGTTGTGCATGGGAACACTGAATGTTTCACTTCATTGATTTGTGGGCATCCACAGTCGCACATAATCTAATCCTTCTCCCACTGAATGGATAACTCAAGGTCATACTTTGTGCAAACTGGTCTAGACTGCCACAAATTAACAAAAATATTATATTTCAAACCGTCACCACTTTTTCAACCCATACACCTGTATGAATTTCATACCAAGCCATTAACAACCCAAATTCAAGCACTACAACAACCCCAGCCCATGCCAAAAAATAGAACAAATGTAATACATGAAAAAACATTTCTTACCCATGATGTCTCTCTGCTGGTGTCCTGCTGTTTCCTCTCTGGGCACCTCAGGGTTCTCCAGATCCTTGAGGAACTCATCCAGACTGTCAGCCTCTCCACCTTTCCTCCTCTTCCTAAGCTCGTCTGGTACCAGTGGTGTCAGACACCTTGTAAACATCTAACGAGAGAAAGCAAAGATGCAGATAGAGAGAACAACCAGTGAGATACGCTATTTTAATTCCACTGCCAAAGACAAGAGCAAACTGCAGCGTATCATTCGCTCTGCGGAGAAGGTGATTGGCTGCAATCTTCCGTCCCTCCAGGACCCTGAGGCCAGGAAAGATTGTGGCTAACCCCTCCCACCCTGGACACAAACTGTTAAACAACTCCGCTCTGGTAGGAGGCGTCGGTTCATCAGAACCGAAACCTCACGCCACAAGAACTGTATCTCCCAGTTGATTTGAATGGGAGTGACCTTTCCATCCATTTTATTTCTATGGTGAAAAGCTACATGGTAAAAACTCTATTCAGATACAATTATCCCTGAATAACTGTGCATCTGAAACATTCTGTTACCTTCAGCAGTCTAGCATTCCAGAGAGGCTGAGCAGGGAGAGAGAAAAGCTTCTCGACTCCTCCCGTCTCCTTCCACATCATCAGCTTCTTGGTGGGCGGTGCCAGGTCCAGGGTGGTGACAATGTCAGAGTAATCAGACAGCTGTGCACGGATGGTTTTACTGTCCAACTCCTTCACGCTGTCCACAATCAGCTTCCTCTTACGCTTCGCCTTGGTCTCCTTCACTGCACAGTCCATAGGGAGACAGAGATAAATGAGCTCAGTGAACCAAAATAGCTCTGATATTTGGAGCAAAAACGCCATTTCCATATAAACACATTGTTCCTGCGTAGACAAAAACTGTTATTCTGTAATTGTACACTTCAATTTTTATTTGTAGAAATTGCTGGTCTGGTGTGCTCATGGATTATCAATGATTGGTTGATTTCTACTCAGAACTTATCAAGACACTTTAATCACCAATTTGTCGTTAGCTTTTTCTTTCTGCTGCTAGTCTAGGATTTTTTTTTTTTTTTTTTTATCCCACCAGTGCAATCTGTGTTCAATATGTGATATTGTTCATGGAAAGGGAAGGACATCTATTAAAAAATGAACTGGAACTGTATGGGAAATTCAGACTGAAGCACACAAATGGAAATGACAGGGATCAAGAAATGTTGTCTCTTAAAACCAGCTGCATTTACCTGTGATGTCAATGGGCTCCAGGGCAAAGGTTTCTTCCTCGTTGTGAACCAGGGTGGTCTGTTCTGTCTGGTCTGCCATGGCTGGTAGGGGCTCTGTTGGGCCTGAGTCTGGACTATCTGGGGCGCCCGCTAACAACACACAATCACACCGTGTTGGATATACATTGTGATATGTAGGTAACTGTATTATCATTTCAACTGTATATAACCAAAGCTATTGCAACACAATATGGCTTTTTTAAGGATATACTGCTGAGGTTATTTGTGGAACTGACCTGAGAGAGCATCAAAGTCGTCGTCGTCGTCTCCATGGTCCTGAGGCATCATCACACTCTCTGCGATGGCTGGAGGGTCGTCAAAGATGCCGCCTCCATCCTCGTTACTCAGCAGCTTGTCCACTATACAGAGGGATGAGGTCATTCAATTATTACAATCAAGATAATCCATTTTGATTAACAGTCCATCTAAATGCTACAATTTCAAATAGACATGTTAAAGCTATCAGCATTCGTCATTACAAATGGTTTACATCAGTGCTTATATTGACAGGATCCTACCCAGCATGCCTCCCTCGTTGTTCTCCATGGGGTTGTCTCCAAAGTCATCCTTGTACTGGTCATCGTACTCGAGATGGTTGGATTTGTCAGCCATCGCGTTAGCTCCACCCTCAGCCTCCAGCAGCAGGTTGGAAGCTGACACTCCCATGATGTCCACCTCAAACGCACTCTCCTCCCGCATCATCTCCCGGTCGTCCATACCAAAGTCAGCTGCACAACAGAAATATGTCAGTGTCAGTGTCTTTACAGTATGTAGTGGGGAATGTGGGCCAGTGGAGGAAGCTACACTGTTAACAAACAATGAAAAGTACATTAAGTGTTCAAAAATGTGACTCTCAAGCATAACATTACTGTACGAATGTTCAGAGGAAAGATGCCTACCGAAGTCATTGTCCTGCAGCAGGTTGAGGTTGCCCACCTCCTCTCGCATGGTGATCTCCTCCACTCTGCTCTGGTTCAAGTTGAACTGCTGAGCAACGTCAATATCACTACAAAACAAACCACAGTCAATTCAATGTTTATCTTGTATTCACAGCACTTTTCTTCAAATAATTTGTTTTCACGTGCAGTGGAAAAAGAGGAAATGTGCTGCTAAAATATATCCGCACTTCAATGCTCATTTAGTGTCTTCTAGCAGTTATTTTGTGATGAAGTGCTTGTCAGCTCACCTGTTTTGTCTCTGTTAACATTTGTGTGTTAGTAGTGATTACCTACATTTCCCAGAATATAGAAATATGTTATATGTGCAGGTGGAGAGCAAGAACCATCATAACAATTACACCAATTGAAAGAAAAATCATGCATGGTTATACATTATTTATAAATAATCCATTTTACAAGCAGAAATTTACTAGAAAGACAATTACAATTGATGTTGTTTACCCAGCATTACCAGTCAGTTACCAGATTGTCAATGTTGCTTTGCGCATTGTGTTTGAGCCACCTGTACCTGAATCCTCTACCCTGCACCTAACTGGTATCTGTATTTGTCTGGCCATCTTCGGTTTGGACTTTTCTACCCGTGCCAGTAAGCTCATGTCCCTCTATTTTGTCATTGAATCCCTGAACTGTTCCTGTCAGAAACATTGCTTTTGTTTTGATCACTGTGTTTTGCACAGTTTAATTTTGTTTCTATTATAGCTCTTAGTTTCTATTAAATCTCTAACTACTGCTCTCTCTGGAAGAGGTAGACCGACCGAGGACTCACTCTAGGTCTGGTAGTGGCTGGTCAAAGTCATGGAACTCCTCAGGAAGCGTGATAGCATTGTAGGCTGCTTCTCTGTTCTCCTCTGGAAGATCCACCACACCTGAAACGCCACAATGCAGGAAGAGAGTAACAGCATGTGGATAAACCAGACTGAGTTCGATAATGTTTATGTACACAAGCAGTTTTAAGAACGATCCTAAAATTGGTGCTAAAGTACAGAAAAACCAAGAACAGCTGGACACATTGGTGAAAACCATTTTAACAAATTTAATTATAATAAATTATGACATCACTTAATATCTGAATACATTTGGTATATGATTTTTGCATATATAGACAGAAGGTGAAGGAATGTGTATTTGTGCTGTATGTACAGTATAAGTATTGGATGTAGGTGTGCATACAGTGTGTTTTCTTTCAACATGTATCAGAACTTGCTGCATGCTCTCATTTTAGAGGTAAATATGTGTAAACTCTGTACACAGTCATAATTATACTGTAGAATATATTTAATAATTTTGGTATGTGTGGGGGCGGCCTCTAGCTCACCCACTCTGCAGTGGCCTGGGTTCGAGTCCAACTTGCGGCCCTTTGCTGTGTGTCATCCCCCATCTCTCTCACACATTTCCTGTCTATCCTCTGTCACTTTCAAATAAAGGGAAAATCCCCAAAAAATAATTTTAATTTTGGCATGTGTGCATGCATTTGCGTAGATACATACTGTATATTCCATTAAAGGTCCAATGATATGGTGCACTTTGGATGCTTTTATATAGACCTTAGTGGTCCTCTAATACTGTATCTGAAGTCTCTTTCCCGAAATTCAGCCTTGGTGCAGAATTACAGCCACTAGAGCCAGTCCCACAATGAGTATGTGCCATTTCTGTGTCTGAGGAGGAGAGAGGGGGGGCAAGGTGGAGGGTGGGGGTGTGGTCTTGACCAACTGCCACTTTGCTCGTTTGAAAGCCATGATGTCTCTCTCTTTCTCATGGGCAGGCCAAATTCTCTGAGCGGGCAAAGCAGAGAAAGGGGAGGTAACCTTCCTCCTTATGACCTCATAAGGAACAAGATTCCAGATCGGCCCATCTGAGCTTTCATTTTCTCAAAAGGCAGAGCAGGATACCCAGGGCTTGGTTTACACCTATCACCATTTCTAGCCACTGGGGGACCATAGGCAGGCTGGGGGAACGCATATTAATGTTAAAACACCTCATAAAGTCAAATGTTAATGCAATGGGACCTTTAAAGTTACTACAAGGGACTTTGATTTTGATTTTGGCGGTCCCTGTGGACAAAAACTTTTAGAATTCCTGAGCACTACCACCTTGTGTCGTAAATATCTGCATCTGCCAGACTCCAGCGATGGCGAAGCTCTGCTCCTGGCCATAAAATAGCAGATATTCTCTCTGATGGACTCATTTGCTTATGAAGGTCACATAGAGGCATCAGTATTAAATTGAGACTGTTTCATAACCAGTTAAAAACTCTTAGAGCTTGCGCCCCATGTACAAAGGATCAGTCCTTGTCACAGCGGCTGCAGGTTCAACTCCGACCTGCGGCCCTTTGTTGCATGTCATTCCCCCTCTCTCTCCCCTTTCATGTCTAAACTGTCCTCTCAAAAATGCCAAGTAGTAACTTTAACGAATATTACCTTTCTCAAGGGACATGAGAAAGGCTTCAATCTCTGACTGACACTGTGTGTCATATGGACCACTGGAGGAAAGCATAGAATCAGTCACTGCTGATGGTTTTATTTGACTCATAAGTTACATTTTGCCCCCAACCTGGTCTAAACGCCATCTTGATTTTGATGAAGGCCTCGTTACAGTCTGCCAGCAGGTACTTGGCCTTCCTGTGGTAGATCCTTACCACCCCCAGCAGCAGATGCCCTGATGTCCGTAAAGCCATTTTCACCTATAAAAAGGTATGTGCATAAATGATCAGTGATGATACCATAATATAAATCTGCATTTTATAAAATGTAGTTAGTAGACATAGTGTCTGTCTTACAACAGTACAGAGATGCAACTCCGCTATTGATACTACATCTCAACTAAGGGTTATTTAAATTCATTCAATCAAATAATCGCATGTTACAAAGGCCCTAAATTATGAGTAAAAAATCAAGTCTAACAAGCAGGAACAAAACTCAAAATACTAAATTTGGAATGATATAAAATTAAAGTAAACAAATGTCAATGTTTTGCATTTGAGACAATACAACCAACTGTTAGCTATAGTTTTTTTGTTAGACCAAATCAATGAATGTTTCAGCACTAGATGATACATAATGGACATAAAAAGACAGTTGAGACATATCAATGATAAACATTTGATATTATCATTGATAAGTCCCATCATTGTTAGATGGGACTTGCAGTAAATGTTTGAAATGCATGATCAATTTTGTAATATATTAACTAATATCAAAAGCTGTCTGTTTTATATCTTAACGTGTTGACCCAAATCAGAGTGTTAAGCCTAAAATACCAATCAGGTCCCACAAATACATAAAACAGAACCTTTGTAATTATAGGATGACTGGTTGTAGATCAACACATGATAACAAAAAGGACAATTAAAACCATCAGCTTTGTAAAAGTGAAGACCCTGAGAAATTACCTTGGGTGAGATGATGCTCTCCACGCTGCTCTCCAGATTGCATTCAAATACATGTGCCTTGGTCAGCTTCTTGTCCCAGTGGGCTGCCAGCCAGATTTTGGCCAACGGCCCACGTTTGCTGAGAACAAAGTGGGCATAAAACATCGTCTCGGTGCCTTCTCACCACAAGGGAAAGGGGAAAGGGGGAGGCCTGGAGAGAGGAAATAACAAAAAGACAGAACATATTGTAGGCTATATGATTGAAATCACAACACTAAATAGGTAAACAAACTATGGCAGTTGAAAGGACACATTCATTGTGTGGTCTAAGTGTTTGCAAGCAGACTCTTCAAAGATGCAGACATGGTTGTCTTGCTAAATGGGAGTAGTGACAGCAGTTAACAGAAGGATGCAAGCTGATTAATTAAGACATTTCTAAACCATAGTTATTGAGGCCATAAACTCATTAGGAAAATGTTGATTGAGTTATTGAGTTATCAAGGCAGAGGTAGGGTCATTTCCCCATAAACTACTATAGAAACTGACTACTTCTTGGAGCCAGTGGAGTCGCCCCCTGCTGGAAATTAGATATAATGCAGGTTTAATGCAATTCTGCATTGGCTTCACTTTACTGGCTTGGAACTTGCTGCTTGGGGGAGACTGGGTGAGCTGAGCATACATTACCTCAGCACTGCCCCACTCTGCTCTACACTATCTATACACCAGTCAGTGCAAAGCAATAATAAATAATATTAAACAACAGTCAACTAATAAATTATGTATTATTATAGAGCACATATCAATGTATCAAATCATAATCCAATAGTGTGTATTATAAAATGGGTCGTTCTGCATAATAAGTATTTACTTTCAGTACTTTTAAGTAGGCTATATTTTAATAATAATACTTGTATAATACATTTTGAATGCAGGACATTTTTTTTTAATTGTAGTATTTCTATTTCTCAGAAAAATTGATATCAGCCTAAAAATAAATATATTCTCTTGCTATGCTGTTTATTTTACTTAGATTTTATAAGACCAATCATTTTTGAGTGAATCTAAATCAAGTGACTGCAATCCTTTTATATGCTACTTCAAAACTTCAATGGACCTGGTTTAAATATAACATTTCAAAACCGCACTCAGAACAACCAAAAAACAACCAAACGGGAACGTTGTGTGGAGGTACAGTGCAACCACAGGAGAATATTTTAGTTGGTTGGTTGGTTCCCTTAACGTATAGGGATTGTTATAACCCTGAGGGAACGTTCCCTAAACATTAGTTTTTGGTGTGGTTCGAACTAACCTTTAGAGAACTATAAACTAAAGTTAATAACGTTCCCTAAACGTTCTGTGTTAGTGGGGGTATTGCCACTTTACTTCAGTAAAAGATCTGACTTCTTTCACCACTGGAAATTGTCTTATGATACATTTTTTTAATATATTTTCTATAGTTGTCATTTTAAAGCTTTACAGTTCTTTCTTACCCTTGAAACTGGTAGTTTAAAAAGCAAAGTAATTAAGTCAGTAAGTAATCGAGTAAAAGGAGTTGCCTAACAAGCTGGAGATGAGATTGATTTACGTATTTTTGCCTAACTATAACTACAATTTTGACATTTACTTGTAACAGAGTATTTCTAAACTGGTAGTTTTAGTACAAGATCTGAACAGTCTTGTGATGCTTATCAATTAAAATGTTACTGTTGGATTTTAACGTGGTAAGCCTATGTCTGCCAGGTTGGTATCTAGCCATACCGGACACAACACCTGCAGCATTATAAGTAACATGGTAATATGTAACGTCCATGGATGTAACGTACCTGTAACTGCCAACGTTACACAAAACGTTAGGTATTAAACTGTTATCACTGTAAACAAAATGAGTCAGCAACGTTAACGTTACACAGGTAGGCTACGCGTCCAGCATTTTGGGGTCAAAAAAGAGACAGGCATTTTTATTCGTTAATGTCTTTAAAATGAGGCGACAGTTGCATTTAACCGCATTAACCGGTGACGCTCTCCCCTGTGTCACAACAGGTGATGATGCAGACAAGCTAGCCGTTAAAACCTGAGCACCCCAGAGCCAGCGTGTCTTTGTTAAAACCGATAATTAATAGAAATCACATCAAACGTAAGCCTAAATTACTCACCGGATAGCAGTTGTGTGCTTATCTTGTTTTGCCGGCCGTAGCAGTGCAGCTGCGGGTGGTGGTGGTGGCTGTTTTTCCACCCCTCCTCCGACTAAAACAAACAAGATGGCGCCCTCTCTCCCCCTGACAGGATTGGACTCTTAAAAAAAAAAAAACTCAGCAAGATACAGAGTGGTGCTGATGAGAGAGAGAGAGAGAGAGAGAGAGAGAGAGAGAGAGAGAGAGAGAGAGAGAGAGAGAGAGAGAGAGAGAGAGTTTTTTGGACTTCAGGAGATCTCTTGTTAGACAAGTTACAACTTTATCATTCTTATTACATGGCGACGCCTTGTAAATCCCAGCATGTGATAGCTTTGCACAACTCCAATATGAGAAGGTTTAATTAGCCATAAAACACCTGTGGCTATGCAGTACTTTTTATCATTTGATCATGTTTTGTATGCAAAATCAACATAGGCCTAACTGTTGGCTTTAGCTGTTAAATAAATGTAGTGAGGTATGAAGTAGCCTACAATATTTAACTCGGAATTGTAGTGAAGTAGAAGTATAATGTAGCAGAAAATGCAGAATCAGTGTACAAGTACCTAAATAATTGTACTAAAGTAAATGTAGTTACTTTTTACCACTGGTAGGCTATTCATATAATTTACTTCTTAGACAAAGGTAGGGCTATAGCAATATTACCACAATACTAAAATCCTACTCCTACCAAATTATTACTAAAGTGTTTGTACAGAAAAAAAGTAGGCCAACTCAAAGTACCAATGCAGAATGATCCTTTTCAGAGTTTTAGGCTACATTACATACAGTAGCTTATTTTAATGTAGTAGCATGGAGTGAATTGTAAGCTAACCATTTGCCTACTGTTAGTTGAATGGATCATATCTGAACTGAATTTCAACTGATCACATGTTTTGTATTTAAATTATGAATCTGCTAAGTAACCAACTAACTATCAAATGAATATAGCAAACATCTATTAAACATTCTTTTAGTTGTCAGCTTTGTCTTTACTTGCACTTTCATTTACCTCTGTTTCAAATCTTAGTTCTAATTTTGCTTAACTTTGTATAAAGGTTCTATGCAAATATTGTTTGGCCTGAACAACTCTACTCCTAAAGCTACTTTAACGGATCAGGAGCTAAGCATGGAGAACAGTAGTTTGCTCATGTGACACATAACCAGCTCAGCTGACCGATGTCTGAAGTACACTGCAGTCCCTTAGAGCATATCACAGAAACAGGAACAGTGCTACACCTTGAAGATGAGCCTAAAGTGCTTTCTACCTTCCAGTTTCAGCTGATCCTGTTCTATGCAGTGGTTTTCAGGCCAAAAAGACAAATTTGAGTGTGTTAGAAAAGCAGCCGTGTAGCTCCACTCTGAATTGCTTTCCCTGCATGTCCTATTTTCTTTTGATGACGTTCAAAATGCACCAGCGTTTCTTCATGGTTTCACTTTCAAGATTCTTCAGTTCTCTGGCTCGCAACTGCCCAATAGTCCATTTAAACAATGATGCATTTTACATCAACTTGATCTTTCAGTTAGTCTCCCCCAGTGAACATGCTGTTAAATAAAAATAGTCAATTTAAATTTCAATAAAAAAATAAGTAAAACAAATAAAAAATTAAAAAATTGTCAGTTTGGTTGAATGTCGGTACAAGTTAACAGTAGACATGAACAAACCACCAAAAACACAGTTACATGTTAAAAAGCACTTTTGTGACTTTCTTCTGAAAGTACCACCAGGAGGCAGCAAAGTTAGCTGAAAGGTCTCACGCGACTCAGATAATACACATGATCCCATCAGCACTGAATTTAGATGAGTCATATGAAATATTAGGTGTAAAACGTTGAAGTGGAGGCTCTTCAGTGGAGAGAAAAATCACCAGACTGTGGTGGATAAAAACCATAACAATCGCCATACAAGGTAGTGACTTCACTTTTAATTGGATGCATTTCTTCTCAAGGCAATAATGGTTCCCTGAGTGTGACTAACCATAATGCATTATATTCCATTTGTGTAATTACAACAATTTCATTTAAACAGGGGAGCTGAAGCCTGCAGTCCATAACTACAATTTATTTTCCATCAAACATCCCTAGAATCTTAACTTTGTGTTTCCTCAAATGGAAATAGACATGTTTTTTTGTAAGATACCTTCAGGTTCAGCCTGTACTTTATATTGTTTTACTTGAGTCACATAGCTTGGACTTGAGACAGACTTGATGAATAAATCTGAAAGATCTGATGACATCACTTGACAAAATCAAAAAATACTTACAACTTAATTTTAATGCCAATGACTTGACATTCAACTTGGACTTTAGCCTTCTAACCTTCACTGACTTGATATCTTCCCCAAGCCCAAATATAAAAAAATCATGTTATACAAATACAGTATTGCATCAGGTTTTCTCCATTTTACAGGGAACCAGTTAGTGTACTTTACGTTTTCTTGCACATTGAGCCACCGTATAGGTTTTATCATGTTTTATCTAATATATAGGAGAATTCAAGAGGGCAGTCTTGTGACATGGTGAGAGATGGAGGACCCAAATGCAGAGAGATACGACAGGCAGGAGATGGTGAGAGCTCAATGATACTTTAATAAAACAAAAACCATGGGACAGAACGCAGAGAGATACACACAGGTGGCATGAGTACACAAAATGATCTGACACGAGACAAAGGGAACACGGGGGTTAAATTCAAGAGGTAATGAACAAACGAGGGACAGGTGAAACAGGTGAAGCACGTTAGGGTGGGGCAGGACAATCAACCAAGGCGGGAAAGCAAAGTAAAACTAGACATTACAAGACAGAAAACAGACTATCAAAATAAAACAGGAAACAGGAACAACTGACAGGAACCATGAAATCAACTAAACACAGAAACTTGACACAACACAACAGAGAACATAGGAATTAACCAAAAAATGCACAATACACAGAACACAGTCAAGACAGGGTAAACACAATAGACAAGGAGATAACTAAACAGAAATATACAGAATAAATATACAAACACAGGGAACATACAGAAATAATAATACAGGCAACCGAAATATACAAAACCAGGCAACAGAAATATCCAGACCATAACAAGTCTTCACTTTTTCACTCAAAACAATGTACTCAAAAAATGTTGCCTCTGACCATAATATACTGTAGTAATGCAGGGGTATCTTAAAGTCACATAAGACCACCTATCCCACAACCTGAGGCTTAGTCTGTGTATTTGGCAGCTTGTTTGTTTCTATCATTGTTACATATGTGACTTGCTTCCTGACCTTCAAGACTGACGGTCCAATCCCTCACACCTCTTCTCATGCTCCACAGACCTCACAAATGGAGTCATACCTCACGTCTCTTATGAGCTCTGACAAGTACTCTGTCTCTCTAACATGCTCGTCCATCCATCTTTACAGATTACATTATGACAGAATTGCAAATCAAAGCCATTTATTTAATGGTCAACAGTGGACAGAGTTTCTTGATAAGGTGTTGGGCAGCACAAGGTACCAACTCTTTCTCAGATACACACCACTTCTCTTTTTTCCTAAGACATAGCACTTTAAAAGAGCAAAACATTTCTCAGCGTAAATAATTTCCTTGGGGAAAGAAGCATTGACTGAGTGTGATGTCCCCTCTGAATTTGTCCTCTCACTCTTCACAGCCAGGACCCATAAGTCAGGCAGGAAAATACACTAGACCCCTGTCTCATCTCTGTACAGAAGTCAGGGAAAGAACTGCTCACAGCTGCCAAAAAACATCCCACAAACCCCACAGGGGAATGGAATTAACTTGGGCACAAAGGGCCTGGTTATATTTCACCGTAGGATGGCCTTTGTGCCTCTGAATCAGCGAACACTGAGGCTGTGTCTCCTTCCTCGTCCAACCTGTCCATCTCTAAGCTGACAAACAGGTCTTATTTGGGGAGAAGCACTAAAATGTTTTGGGCACACACACACACACACACACACACACACACACACACACACACACACACACACACACACACACACACACACACACACCCACACACACCCCTGTCTACACTTTGTCCAAATGAGAGCTCACTCACAACACATTTCTCACACTAGAATTGTATGGGGGTGGGATTGACTAAGAAAAAAAAGAGAGTGGGGGAGGGTGTGGTGGTGGTGGTGGTTAGGGGGGTCTTTTCAGTTCTTTTAGGAGGCAACAATAGTCTTTGTCCGAGATCTTCCACCATTCTTATTAGGGTTACCGAAAGGAGGAGGGGATGGGGCATGCAGGCAGAGGGTAGTTTCTCCATAGTAACAATGACAAACAAGCCAGTTTAACACCAGGCAGGCAAAAGGGATGATTGCAGCTGCTGAACAGAAGCACACAGACTTGTGCCGAGTGCTGTTCACAGGGAGAGGAGGAAGACCAGTTCAGAGAGGTCGTGATCTAGTGGATTGCAAAGAAAAGAAAAAAGAAGAAAGAAGATTACCAGAGTTTTATGAGAAAGTGTATATCAGGCTGTCAAAGAACGTGCAGGGAGGCAACACGTGAGAGGGCACACACATACAGTACCTGCCCTACACATTCATACCCTCCCAGCATGGACCGGGACAGTCAAAGCGAGGATACTTTGTCCACTATTGTTCTGGAGAACATTAAAAACAAACTGATTCATGCCTTCAGGGCGACTGGAGAGTCTAGAGAAAACCCTCAAGACTCTGGTTCCACTGTCAGACCAGTCAGCATCGGTAGGAGTTACCAAGCCAACGAAGAGCTGCGGAGGGCGCAGATAGATGGAGCGATAACCTGGCTGAGGTCTGAACTGGTAAGTTGACTGACAGATTTGGCATTTTGTGCCTTTTCCAGTTTGCAACAGTTGTCATGTCCAGAAATGTCTGATTTATCTGTTGTTGTCAGTTCATTAATGTAGAAAATGTGGAAGGAAAGGACACCTTTGTGTCGCTGCATCTAAGTGTAAACATTATAGCTTCAAACATGCTGATCAAGTTCTTTCATTGTTGTCATGCAGCTGGAGATGCGCTCACAGGACCTCCAGCTGGCTCAGACGCTGCTGGGGCTCAACACAGAGATCCAAAGACTGAGGAGGGAGAGTTTCGGAGGTGTGGAAGTAGAGGGGGATGATCAGCAGTAACCGGCCCCGGTAGATAGCCCCTTCTCTGGGCAAAGACTTGTGACTAGAGGTGGCAGAATGCCTTTACTGAAACCCATGGCGGACAAGGAAATGGCCCTGTTGCAAGTTGCAACAGAACAGAAGAGATTGAAAGCATTTTCTTGTGATAATGGCTCATTGTAATAAAATGTGTCATGGTAAAAAAATAGAAACCTGTTGCATGTAAAGTAAGCCGGGTTGAGAAAAAAAGAAAAAACATAATCTGCTTTCTTTTGTGTGATGCTGACATTGTTTTTTGTTGTTCTTTTGTTGTTTTTTTTGCAGTTATGCAGAGTTGTACTAAAGAAACCTGTTTTGTTTCTTTGCTATAGGTAAAGAAACAATGCATTATGAATGTAAAATTAAAATAGAAAATCACTTTTCACAATATTATGTTGACATATTTTGTGATTTGACAAAAAATAAAATGCGACCATCAATGATTTTATATCTTTATTGTGTATTTATTGGCACACTGTGGTACCTGTTTGAAATACTACTAGAAGTTCAGGTATGGTTGTTAAATACATTCCCAAACAATTATAGTTTATTCAATTCAAAAATATTTCTATACACAATTGACCACAGTAATATTTTTTAAACATGGCTTTACATGTTGGTTCACTGTACTAACTTAGATGTCCTAATAATACTTTGTCAATGAGATATTTAAGAACACATGGAACAATGTCATACTGTCACCAGAATGTGCACAATAAAGATGCAATGAACTCCAGACTGTCCTGCTGCTGCATTGAATCAATTCGGCTTGCAGTTAATAATTAAAGGTCAGTGAGCTTCCAACACACACACACACACACACACACACACACACACACACACACACACACACACACACACACACACACACACACACACACACACACACACACACACACAGACACACGTTTGTTTCACTATCTTTGTGGGGACCAGTCATTGACATAATGCATTCCCTAGCCCCTTACCCTAACCTTAACCATCACAACTAAATGCCTAACCTTAACCCTTACCCTCACCCTAACCATAACCTAATTCTAACCCTAATCCTAAAACCAAGTCTTAACCCTCAAACAGCCTTTTAACCTTGTGGGGTCCAGCATTTTGGGCCCCACAAGGCTGTGCAGACCCCACAAGTAGCCTATACTGTATTCCCCGGTTTTTGGACCCCACCAATATAGTAAAACAAGCACACACACACACACACACACACACACACACACACACACACACACACACACACACACACACACACACACACACACACACGGAAATTTAAAACATTTGTCCAGAAAATCTGAGCTGTGTCTTTCTGAAACACAATGCTACAAAAAGACAACAATGATTGCCTTTAGTTCAACGTTTACTACAGGACATATATCCTCTGTCACACAATTTATATAGCCTACTAACTTAAAGGAATAGTTTGACATTTTAGAAACACCTTTTCACTATCTTGTTTAGAGTTAGAATAGAAGATTGATACCTCATGTCTATCTGTAAAATATGAAGCTATAGTCACCAGTCGCTTAGCTTAGCATAGCTTAGCATAAAAATGGGGGAAACAGCTAGTCTGGCTCTGTCCCAAGTCAACAAAATCCACCTACCAGCACATCTAGCTCACCAGTTAACATGTTGTATTCTGGTTTGTTTGATCTGTACAAAAAATGAAGTTAACATTCAGAGTCAAGCTAGCTGTTTCTTCTGTTTCCAGTCTTTATGCTAAGCAAAGCTAGCCAAATGCTGGATACAGCTTACTCTTGGCAAGAAAGTGAATAAGTGTATTTCCAAAAATGTCTTACAGTTCATAGCAGTTTGTCAGAAATGCTCGTGTTTTAATTTAAATTATTATTTTCATTATGAAAATAGAATCAACAAGGATAAATTGTAAGCTAAAGAAGCCATTATTGACATATTTTGTGCAAGCGTTTGAATGAAAATGACTTTACATCAACATAGAAAGACCATTTACATGCTTCCTTTTATTCTCCCTCAGTTCCCCTTATCCTCTTGTCTGGCTTCTCTATTTTCTAAAAAAAATAATACAGAGAGGGAAGTGAATTTATGGTGGGAAATTGCAAATGTGTTTATCTTGCTCCACCTTGTCTTTTGTTGATTGTCTTAGAGGATATGGAAGGAAGTTGAGGAGAGACTTCAAAAGTTGAATTTCTTCGAATATATTTGTATTTTCAAGGCACAGAACTTCTCCTGCTGAACGACCTCTTTGATAAAACCCTTGAGTAAAGGGATGGAGACGTCTTCAGACAGGAAATGGAAAAGCCCACCTCCCCTGAGCCGGAATAGACACTCCCGCTTCCTTGTTCGCTCTCAGAGTTCCAGTAGCTGCCTTCCTCTTCCTCCTCCGATTCCCCCTGGTCTCTTCCATCGTCTTGCTCCTCCTCAGACAACTCCTGCTTAAGCTCCTGGATGCCGGAGTGAAGCTCCATCAGCTGCCGGATCAGAGCTTGATCCTGAGAACGCATCTCCATCTATAAAAAACATCTGTTTAGTTTTTACTTTTATACATTTTAGACATATTGATTGCTGGAAAGAGAGGAAAACAGACAAACAGGCCCAAATAGCATTTTATGAACTTGAAGAAAATAGTTCAGTAAAGAATCCCTAAAGAAACTGAAACTGAACTTCAAGAGTTTCTTGCCTTTTTTTTTTCTTACTCAAGGGGGTTCATGCTCAGTGTGACACTACAGCCATTTCATTCCAACGTTGCCTTCTTTCAAATGCAAATGCTTCTTTCTGCTGTTCCCTTTCTTCTCTTTTTTTTATGAGAGGCTGTCTAATTGCAGAGCATTGTAAAATAAGATATTCAAAATTCCAACAACTTCAGAGTCCAAGTTTGTCCTCAAGAGTAAGGAATGTCCCAAACAAAAAAACCATCTGGGCTGATCTGCATTTCTTTTCCCTGTTAATTACAGCACCCGACTGAGACCGGGCTCCGACTGAAAGATGCTTTGTCGTGCACTTGGAGGACTGAGAGAATAAACGTGAATTATTTTTCAAATAATGTGCTGGACACTGTGTGTGTATGTGTGTGGTGTGTCTGCATCTGCCTGTGCCCTTTTCTTACTGTTCCACTGCAAACTATCCTGATCAAAATGTCTAAATCAAGAGGTTTTTATGTGGATAAAAAAACACCAGCCATGTTTCTTGCTCTTATAAAATATGTTTATCTATAGGAAAGCATCTACACAACACCTTGGGGTTTGATAAGAGGTGATTTATAGAGGTTATCTCTAACTGTGCTGAATGGCAGCCCCAGTTTAATCGCATTGTGAACGCCAGACAGAGAAGTTGGATCTTTCACACAAGTGACAAAATCCCTAGCAGGTTAACTATTGGTCAGTGTGAAGTGGACATAATTGTCTTTTGGGTGTGTCTTTGAAAAATAAGAACTATAGACAGAAAAGTCTTACTTTAACTCCTCTTTCTGGATGATCAAAATGTCTCTAAATAGAGTAAAACGTCACAATGGTCCGTATACGTTTTGATAGTTTGTTTTTTCGTTTGAACCACAAAACAAAATAAGGAGAAATCAGCTGTTTTTCGTTTGTCGTTTCAAACCAAAAACAAAGAAACGGTAAAAAAGAGCCGTTCTCCCGTTTTTGGTTTCTGAATCCAAAAACGAAAAACGACTAAACACAATTCAAATAACGGTCCGATTTTGTTTTTTTTGAAATTCCTTTTTACATTTCTCCGTTTGAATATCTACATTAAAAGAAAGACAGGTTGGCCAAGTGACCCGGAAGTAATAGTAAATACAGCCTATAAAAATAACAGCCAAGCATTTAGAACGGTCATAATATGCAGCGCTAACGTTATACCAGAGTAACGTTGGAAGAAATAAAATCAATCAATAAATAGGCTTATATAAACTGGACCGAAAGAAATATGTTAGCACCAGTAGTTTATTACAGTGATTTAATATCGTGCCTATCCACGTACACATCACCAGTCACGTCTAATGAGCGCATTGTTTGGTTCAATACAGTTGGTAATAGTTAACCTAAGAACTTATTGTGTGTGCAGAGTTGTTACTGTTAGCACTATATTATATAATTACATTAATATTTAATGTGGTTTCCACGGTAATGGACCAAACATGACTGACTATTTACATGACTGACTGTATTGTGCCTTTGGTAACTGTTTTAAATCAAGATGATACAGATTTATTGTTGTTCATTTCATTTGGTTTTTGATTTTGATTTTATTTGCAACTAAGTTATCATCATCATCATTCACCCCCAGCCCAGAGTTTTAACCTGATTGTAACACTGCTATCAGCTTCTTAGCAGCTCAGACAACAAACTCCCATCAGAAATGTCCTAATGTAGGCCATCTGGCCAAAAGAATGATTTACCAGTGTGCTATATACTGTGTGAATATTTCTTCTCTATACACATCCAAGTGTGTATAACATACAGCACTCCCATTGTGTCATGCAAGTGAAGAGAATCCATACAAGTCTTAAACATTTATTCAACATATATAGCACATACATGCTTTCAAAGGCATTGCATGTACAATCTATGGCTGCAGAACATTTACTGTGAAGCCCTAAGGTAAGAACATTTTACAAGGTCCTCAAAAGAAAGTCCAAAAACATAATTACATTAGGCTACTAAAAACAGGCTGTCAACGCTGAGTACATCAGCAATAACTGCAACAAAACGGAACAGTCCTGCTTATTGACTTGGACGAATCATTGCCCATTCCTCTGTACAGAACAGCTTCAACTCTTGGATGTTGGTGGGTTTCCTCACATGAGCTGCTTGCTTCCTCATCCTTCCACAACATTTCAGTCATTTTAAGGTCAGAACTTTTGACTTGGCCTTTCCAAAACATTCACTTTATTCTTCTTTAAGATAGGTGGGTAGATTTATTTTGTCACAATATAACAGGTTATATAGTATAAAGTATACATTGAGTTTGTAACTCCTTCTGCTACATAGCAGACAATATACATTAACATAGAAGCAATTATAAAAATGGTAAACAGAAATAAACTATAATCAGTGGAGCAGTGCTGAGGATGAACTAGAGTTTAAGAGTCTGATAGCTTGGGGGAAAAGCTGCTCTGCAGTCTGGTGGTGCGGCAGCAGAAACTTCTATATCTCTTCCCAGAAGGCAGCAGGGTGAACAGGCTGTGGCTGCGTGGGTACTGTCCTTTAGTATCCTTTGGGCTCTGCGTAGGCAACTCACTGTCCTTATTTATGATCAGACTTGCAGCACTGTCTTTACATTTCAATGAAAGCTTAAATGTTAACATAAAAATGTTTTAGAATGGCATAAAATTAAGAAATGAGAATGTGTCTGTACACCTAGCCTATGTGTCTTAAGCAGCATAAGCAATCAACATTTGTTTGCTTTCACTCCCTCTGACTGCAGCTCAATATATCATTTGGACTGTGCAATGACAGATATCGTAGCAATAGATGATTGAGAAGTGAACTGTGCATCACTGAGATGCATGAACTTTATCTGAAAAATGTGTGTATGTAAAAGTAAAAATACAATTCGATAAATGATATTCCATAAATATTATCATAACTTTAGGAAGTGCTCTCTGTAGTGTGGTCCTGTAGCAATACATAATGATGGCAGTTGTTAAGTAGGCTATTCTGCTTAATATTAGCAATATGCCTAGTAATTGCGACAACAACTAGCCTTTATAATCAATCTGGAATGTAAACAAAACATTTTCAAGGTACCCATTTCAAAGAAGACTACTTGAATGAATATGAGGTGCTAGAAAAACAAAATGCATCAGGCGGTATCCAATGATAGCCCCACCATGGGCCCAACACTTGTCTGTAGCTTTTCCATAGACAGCTTTTCAAAGCTGCCTCCAAATACTGACCCCCTTGGGCTTCCGTTAATTAAAAGATTTTGGCCAACGAATGGCTGTATCTAAAAAGTGCCAAAGTCATGTAAATACTGCCACCTGCTGGTAGAAAGGGGAACAGTTTGGTCCATTACCGTGGAAACCACATTAAATATTAATGTAATTATATAATATAGTGCTAACAGTAACAACTCTGCACACACAATAAGTTCTTAGGTTAACTATTACCAACTGTATTGAACCAAACAATGCGCTCATTAGACGTGACTGGTGATGTGTACGTGGATAGGCACGATATTAAATCACTGTAATAAACTACTGGTGCTAACATATTTCTTTCGGTCCAGTTTATATAAGCCTATTTATTGATTGATTTTATTTCTTCCAACGTTACTCTGGTATAACGTTAGCGCTGCATATTATGACCGTTCTAAATGCTTGGCTGTTATTTTTATAGGCTGTATTTACTATTACTTCCGGGTCACTTGGCCAACCTGTCTTTCTTTTAATGTAGATATTCAAACGGAGAAATGTAAAAAGGAATTTCAAAAAAACAAAATCGGACCGTTATTTGAATTGTGTTTAGTCGTTTTTCGTTTTTGGATTCAGAAACCAAAAACGGGAGAACGGCTCTTTTTACCGTTTCTTTGTTTTTGGTTTGAAACGACAAACGAAAAACAGCTGATTTCTCCTTATTTTGTTTTGTGGTTCAAACGAAAAAACAAACTATCAAAACGTACACGGACCACCCACAATAGATATGTTTTAACTCCACCTGGTGATTAAGGTCACGTGATACGATCAAAAAGTGAAGAACAGCTACTTTATGGACTTTGAGGTGAGATTGTTTTGCCAACTGCTGTTTCAAAAGTCAAGAATATGACTTAAACAACTCAACTTTAAAGGCAACATGGACAAAAGCTCCTACAAGTGCTCAGAGAAACTGTACATTTGGATATCTCCATTTCTATGACAACTGGCAAACTTCATCTGCTGATAAGGATCATATTATATGATTCAAAAGTTTGAGAACAGCTATATGAGCTTTATCCCGGTTTCTAAAGGTCTAATGATTGCCCTGTGGACTTGCCTTACAATGCTAAGTTATATCATGCTAATGCTAAGTTATGTCATATAACTGACGGGACATAATATTTTTAATAAGATCTGGCTTTGAGATACGGTAAACTATTTTTACTGGCTGTTATGTCAGGCTCCTACTCAGACGCAAGGTTTCTCCTCCTCTGTGTGCTCAGGACACTCGGTTACCATGACGAGCTGTCTGGCTGAATGCACTAAATGCCAAGTGATATATTAAGCTGACACACACACACACACACACACACACACACACACACACACACACACACACACACACACACGGATGGTTTAATAGGGGTTGACATTGTAACATCAAGACCTACATGCATCTCAGGAACAAAAAGGCAATAACTTCCCACACAGAAACATTCAGGATGTTCCAGGAGGTCATTTTGTTGTGGTGACATATTATTTGACCTTTAGCATTATGGACAATAAAATTCTTTTATATAATTGTTATTTCACTTTTGCTGAAAGATTAAATTCAACACTGAAACTCTGGAGTTCACAACATATCACATACAGCAGCGGTGGAAGAAATATTCCGATCATTTACACAATAACACAATGTAAAAATACTCTGTTCCTAGTAAAAGTACTGCATATTACCAGCAAAAAGTTCTTAAAGCAAGACAATGCTAAAAGATAACATAAGAGTAGCAGAAGTAAAAAAAACGGACTCACTAATGTTTGTTGCATAGCAATATTAGTTAAAATTAGGCACCATAATCTACTAGTCATACCAGACTAAGTGAGGCTGTCACAGCAAAATCCCTGAGTGTATTTACTTGAGCGAGGGAGTATTTAATTGTTCATGAATTCAACTTTTCCTTGGAAAAGAAACCATTAATTTATTAATTTATTCTTCCAAAAGTTAGAAAAGTTAGTCTCTCTTAAAGTATCAAAAGTACTCATGCAAAATATCTCCTTTCAGAGTGTTAAATCATGGAGCCCCCGAGGTCCTGAAAGTGGATATGTTTTTATCTTATGTGCACAAGATGATTATTTGAGAGCACAAGATAAAAAGTGTGATTTCTTTCTGGACTTCAGGGGCTCTCGTTAGTTTTAATGTGGGACACGTTTTAACTTTATCATTCTTATAGAAACATGGCGTTTTGTATTCCATTTGCATTGAATTCTGTTAATAATTGATTGTTCTATCTACCTGCCCAGGGAGTACTGGTGGAAAATAGCAATTGTGCCAAAAATTAAAATGACATTACATGACATTACCTGCACAACTCCAACATGACCTGTGTGGGTATGCAGGGGCTTTAATCTATAACAACTACTATAGCTGTTAAATACATGTAGTGAAAAGTACAATATCTAACTTAACTGTAGTGAAGTACAAGTATAAAGTAATGTAAATACTTCTCAAATACAACTCAAAATTGTCCTTATGTACTTGCTACTGAAAAAAAACAGTGATATGGATTTCATGTAGAAAGAAGAGTGAGACTTCATCATAGTCTTACCAGTTCCCTTCGCAGCCAGGCCAGTGCGCTCTCTATGTCCAGTTTTCTGCCTTCCTCTTCAGCTGTGCACCCATTTCTGCTCCGAGGATCCCTGCATGCACTCTGCCCTGCTGTTTTACAATTATCAAAGGTGGAGGTCTTGCAGGAAAAGTCCCGCAGTCTAGTTAGGACAACCTCCATCATGTCAGGTTAGTGATATCCTCAATTTTTCCAACCGGGTTTCTTCTAGACCCTGTGGAGTGTCTTGTGTTATTCTCAGCTGTAGTGCTGTGTAGATGCAGCCTCGTTTGATCTCTCTGTCTCTTGTGTTATGAGGTCCCTCACAGTTCTGACGACTTATGAGGAACTCTCTCTCCCTTTCTCTCTTTCATCCCTACTCCTGTCTCACCCCCCACCTCTGCTCTCTCTTTTCTTTCTGCCTGTCTCTCTGTGTGGAGTGTGAATGTTGACGGAGAAGGTCTGACGTCAGGGCATTGTCCAGATGCCTGACCTGGAGTTGTTTTTACCACTTTTTTTTTTTTTTTGGGGGGGGGGGGGGGCGGTGGGGGGGGGGGGGGGGGGGGAGGCTTTTATCAGATGCACAAACACACAGAATGATCATTAGGATGAAGAGGAGGTGGGTGGTTGCCATGGCAACAACCGTTGTGTGTCTTTAAAACATACTTGCAATGGTTATGGCCTGTTAAAAGAGGATGCAGGGAGGACAAAAGGTATGTACACACACGTACAGATACACAAGCATGCACACACAAAGGGCTTTAGTGTACGTAGAGCTCTCATGATCTGGTGAGTGGCCCGTTGCAGGGTCAGGATCTTAAGAACAGTGTGAACACCCATGTGTAACTAACCCTTCTCGTGCCATTTTCCTCTCACTCTGCAGCCCCTAGCAACCCTACTTCACCACACACACACACACACACACATACACACACACGGCGTCTCACTATCTTTGTGGGGCCCCGTCATTGACATAATGCATTCCCTAGCCCCTTACCCTAACCTTAACCATCACAACTAAATGCCTAACCTTAACCCTTACCCTCACCCTAACCATAACCTAATTCTAACCCTAATCCTAAAATCAAGTCTTAACCCTCAAACAGCCCTTTAACCTTGTGGGGTCCAGCATTTTGGGCCCACAAAGCTGTCCGGACCCCACAAGTATACTAAACTCCCGGTTTTTGGACCCCACGAATGCAGTTAAACGAGAACACACACACACACACACACACACACACACACACACACACACACACACACACACACACACACACACACAGAGTCCACACAGAGTATCAACCAAAATAGCCACATTGAAAGCTATTTTTAGTCAAACTGACTCCACTTTTAGACCACTCCAAGAAGACAACATGCCATGACTCTCAAAAGGAATTAAAAAAAGCAGCCTTTAAGTTTCATTGTGTGATTGTCTCATGCGCTTAAAGCAGGTTTCAAAGAGACTGAAGAGCACTGACGCAAGTTGTATGAATTGTAACGTCACCTGTTCCTTTGTGAATGAGTGAATGTGTATAATTGATCATTATATTACACTTTTTCACCTTCTATCATTCTCTACTTATATCTATATCATTGTTATTACAGTGAATTAAATATAAAATCATGAAATTATGTCTTTTGGGAAGAAAAAAGGAACCATACTCGTCCATCTGAGTTTATTAAATTAAATCAAAATTATACAAAACAAATATATATTTTGACAGTATATCTTTGTTAAAGTTTGCACCCACTTTTCTTCCCACAATGTTTTAGTGTTGCAGGTATGATGGTACAGTGGTGGAAGAAGTACTCAGATATTTTATTTAAGTAAAAATAGCAAAACCACAGTGTAAAAATACTTAAATTTAGTAAGTATTGCCAAGTATTGGCATCAAAATATACTTAAAATTACCAAGAGTACTCATTATGCAGAATGTCCCTTTTCAGAACAATGCAAAACAGAAACATAGAGAAAGCCATTGGTGCCAAAATCTCTGAAAAAACAATCAGACAAATATATTAATGAGAAATAATAATAATAATATATTAATTTGCATCATTAGCATCCTGGGTTTTTATATACCTCTCTTCACATGACAGATGTGTAGTACATGGGAACACTTTCTGTACATGGCTCATTGTCACCATCTTGTGGTACATTTTGGAATCAAACATTGGCAACTGCTGCTTGTGTTTGAGAGTTGCAGAGATTAACAAACTAAGGACCATTCATTCTTTTAGCAGATTTCCCTACAGCCTATGAGCTTGGGAAACTTTATAATTACCTAAAGCCTGCTCAACGTGTCCTGGCATGTTGAGCACTGCTTTGCAATTTAGTTTAACAAAAGATGTGAGACTGAGTGTAACACTCACCTAAAAGATTATTAGGAACACCATACTATTACCGTGTTTGCCTTAATTCTTTGTGGCATTGATTCAACAAGGTGCTGGAAGCATTCTTTAGAAATGTTGGCCCATATTGATAGGATAGCATCCCCACACCATTACACCACCACCACCAGCCTGGTAAACAAGGCATGATGGATCCATGTTCTCATTCTGTTTACACCAAATTCTGACTCTAACATCTGAATGTCTCAACAGAAATCGAGACTCATCAGACTAGGCAACATTTTTCCAGTCTTCAACTATCTAATTTTGGTGAGCTCATCCAAATTGTATTCTAATTTTCCTATTTTTAGTGGAGATGAGTGGTACCCGGTGGAGTCTTCTGCTGGTGTAGCCCATCTGCCTCAAGGTTGTGCGTGTTGTGGCTTCACAAATGCTTTGCTGCATACCTCGGTTGTAACGAGTGGTTATTTGAGTCAAAGTTGATCTTCTATCAGCTGGAATCAGTCGGCCCATTCTTCTCTAACCTCTAGCATCAACAAGGCGTTGTCGCCCACAGGACTGCCGCATACTGGATGTTTTTCCTTTTTCAGACCATTCTTTGTAAACCCTAGAAATGGTTGTGCGTGAAAATCCCAGTAACTGAGCAGATTGTGAAATACTCAGACCAGCTCGTCTGGCACCAACAACCATGCCACGCTCAAAGTTGCTTAGATCACCTTTCTTTCTCATTCTGACATTCAGTTTGGAGTTCAGGAGATTGTCTTGACCAGGATCACACCCCTAAATGCATTGAAGCAGCTGCCTTGTGATTAGTTGATTAGATAATTGCATTAACGAGAACTTTAACAGGTGTTCCTATTAATCCTTTAGGTGAGTGTATAGCTCAACATGTGATTTCAAAACCTCTGGTATGGTTCGTTAAGATGGACGCATGAAATACAAAATGCCCCATGTCAAAGAGGACACACACCACCTTAATATTAGGAATTCCAATATGTTATTTCCATGGCCTACGAAAGTTCAATGAATATTTGTGAACACAAGCTACACTCTCCTTTAAAGTTAGAAACCAGAGAAGTAAGTCTCAAACTTGTGGTTTCATGAAGAATGAAGTCTAGAGCTGCTCCACAGACAATTAATGGGAATGATTTTGTGGACCCACAGAACGCTCTTTTTTATACCCAAATGAGCTTGTCGTAGTGTTCTCATTTCTGAAACAGAATATGTTACTCAGAACATTAGCAGTTCCAGACTTGATGACATAACAAATTTGAGTTTTAGCACTCTAGTTTTTGGATTTGTTTACTAATATTTTTGAACCGTCTAACAGACAAGTGGTTTTCAAAGTGGGGTCTGAGGAAGTAACACAACGACTTGAATGAATGTATGACTATTTTCTCATGGGTTTCATACGCTTTCTTTATTAAAACATCTAAAACAAAAAACGCTAAATCTTATCAAATTGGGGTCTGTGGTCTAATTTGTGTCAGTTTAGGGGTTCTTGATGTGAAAAAAGTTTAGGAACCACTGTCTTTTAAAACAAATAATATACTCTTTGAATAATAATTTGTGTCTTTTTTTTTCTAGGCTACAAAAAAGTTACATTTCCAGGTCACATATTGCACCTTTAAAATTAGACCTACTTCTTCTCCCTCATTGAAAACTAGTAATATTATTTGAAAAGTTTAATTGTTGGACACAAGATGTCTCCGACTTCACTGAAAAGTAAATTATCAGTGTTTGTGCACCGGAGGCTTCAAGTTTCTTCTTCCAAGACTGACTTCTTTGTGATGTCTCAAAATCAGCATACATACATGTGTTGAACTCTAAATTAAGGTGAGCACAGAGAAACGTTTAGCCGTTTAGTGTCAAACAATAAAAATACATCATTCTGCAAAGTGAAGCTTACATAGCCTAAGTTACAATAAGCAAAACGCTTTTGAGTGAGGGGGACTTTAATAGTTGACAATCAACAAGGAGTCTAAGATGCTGTTTCTACAAAACTGATATCCTAAACTCACAGGAGACACTGTAGTAAAATCAACTTTATAGCCTACTGGTGTTTACAGCGGCAGATTTTTCGATTAACAACTAGACCTATGTTATTTATACAGCATGACGATTGTTATTTAAACTGGGATGAGACGCCTGTATTCAGAAATGAATGGCCATGTGACAAAACACACGAAAAGAGCTCACGGGTTTGATTGTACAACCAGTGGCGGCTGGTCAAAGGAGGGGGGTGAAACTACGGGTAGTTGGGGAGACGACAGACGAAAACCCCGTCTCGGTTCACTGTCTATGGTCTCGGTCTGTGCCACTTGTCTTGCAAAATATGGCTTTTGGTCTCGACCGAGTCCACGTGTCTTTATTATGTGTATAATAATATTGGAGGGGAAGTGAAACGCAGCTTGGACGGGGATGCTGTTCGGCTTTTCACAAGTTTAGACAGCTAGCTACGCTGACGTTTGCTAACGTTAGCGCAACAGCGTTAGCCTAGACTGCTAGCTAGTTAAATATTTAGTTTCCTATATATGAATCCACGTTGTCAACATAAGACATGTTGCGTTAGTGCTCCTTTTGTACCAGCATTTTATTGAATGGAACGTTAAGCTTCGCTCCTACGAGATGGGTGGGTTTTTGTTAAATACAAAGCTAACTGGCTATAGTTAGCCTGTATGTATGCTAGCGGAATTAGCTAATGTTGTGTAGCCAGCCAGCAACTTCGGCAATCGGCAGTAGTTTCGGTTAGCTAACCACGAGAGTATAGTCGCCCACAATCAACCTCTGCTGCTAAAAGCAGTCAACCTGCAGTGATGTTTGAAATAGAGACGCTTGTGGATGTATTCGCTGTCGTGGTTAGCTCGCCGAAACTACTGCCGAAGCTGCTGGCTGGCTACGCAACGTTAGCTAATTCCGCTAGCATACGCACAGGCCAACTATAGCCAGTTAGCTTTGTGTGTAATGTAACAAAAGTCCAACCATCTCGTAGGAGCGAAGCTTAACATTTATTACAATTATGGTGCAAAAGGAGCACTAACGCCACAGGTCTTATGTTGACAACGTGGACGCAGATATAGCTAGGAAATTCCGAAGGCAATCGTAATATTTACCTAGCCGTATAGGCTAATGCTGTTGTGCTAACGTTAGCAAAACGTTGGCGTAGCGTTAGCTAGCTGTCTAAACTTGTGAAAAGCCGAACAGCATCCCCCATCCAAGTAATAAATAAACACTAGACAAATATGTTGTTATTGGAGCTAGTAGGCTACCATCAAAACGTGAGATATCTAATCGAGAATGTGTTTACAGCGTCGGGGGATTTCACAGGTGGGACTGACTGGTAATTAGCCCATAGCTAGCATGATGCCTTCTATTTCTAGATCTAGCTAGATTACCAGTACTTATCTGAACTAACGACATGATCACTGTCACTAGATATAAAGAAAACCTAGACTTTCACTCTGTGCTATTCACTGACAGTAAAAACACCTCTTCCTCATCCCAGCCAGTCACCATAGTTGTAGTACTAGGCTGAGGCACATCTCCCCAACGTGACGTCATCACAGAATTGCGTTAAAAAACCCACTTAACGAATAAAACGACGAAAAATGGCCTTTAACACTATTTGGAGACATTTTTATCAATAATATACTTATATTGAGTGCTTTATGTACCCATTAATCAACAGTGGTGGTTAACCTGCAACATGGGCTTTAAACCCATCGTAGGAGTCTACATCTACATTTTGAATCCCCGTAGGCCATCAACTTCTTCTTCTGATAGCGCTGCAGGCGGCCGGTCCGTGCATCTGCACACGGTACAATCAGTGGTAGTCACAAGGCTGCATCACATATGTAGCAGTTTGCACTCCGGATGGTTTCAGAGGATGTCCAGCGGCTGTTAAAACACATTTCGAGAGGAGACAACAAAGCCTTAAGAAGGTCAGAACAAGAAATACAAATTCAGTTTGTATTAACAGAACTATATAGCTTCCTTAGAAGTAGGCTACTTTTAAGTTACATTGTATCGTTTTTTTTTTAGCATATTTTTGTTTTTGTCTGATATTTTATTGACTTTGAGCGATCTATTTAAATCTGATATTCTCCACATCGTCAGTCATGTTCAAAAAAAAGGATCCAGAAAAAATTACCCTGGTGTCGGACTTGAGGAACTCATACACCACTCTAAGGTAAACCTTTATTCTTTCATTTGCGCTATAGTCGAAGAACATGGCTAATTGTCTTTTTAACCATAGGCTGTGTTACGAAGCATTGTTATTTGTTTATGTAATTTGTTTACCTGAAATTGTTCAATGACTTTAAGTGACACTCAAATTAGCCTACATATAGGACGTTTGACAAACATTTGCGAAAATATACAACTTTTTTCTCAGTAATGCTTGTGCAGTGGGCACTGTCTTTGCTCACGTTCCCTAGTTTGTGAACTACTAGTTTTCCACACGGTACTGGTCTGGGTTCCGCTGGTCTGATTAGCAGTGCGCAAACGTGTAGGGTCATTCCTGTCATTGCTGATGGAAACGTCACAATTAAAAACACAGGGAGGTGTGCACAGGTTACAGCACTGTGCTCTACTATTCATTATTTAAACCAGAGGTTAGATTGTTTTTCAGCCAACGTCCCCTTACAAGACAGAGAATATCCTGGGGACCTCTTCAGAAATAATAATAATAATAATAATTCATACTTTATTAATCCCGCAAGGGGAAATTACAATGTCATGTATTTCCCTTGGAATAATTTGACGTAGCCTATATCTTTAAATTTCTAAAGCCTTATTTATGTGAAAGAACAACACATGATAAATTAATTAGAAAGATATTAGACATGTTTTAAAGGTGCTCTAAGCGTTTTTTAGGCTACAACATTGTTTGTCATGTACAGCAAACATCTCCTCACTATCTGTGAGCTGCCTGTCCCCTGAACACATTGTAAAAAAACACGGTCTCTGTAGACAGCCCAGGCTCCACAAACACCAACAAAAACAAACTGTGCCAACCTGCACCACGAGCCATAACAAACACCGTTCCAGACAATAACTGACAAAGATTTGGGGGTGGGCGTTGGGGGGTTAGTGCGCGGAAGCACAGAAGGGAGAGGACGGGATAGATTATTTATTTTGTATTTTTATATGTATATGTATAAAAACAATATTACATAAAATTCTACTCCAGTCTTGCACCACTGCATTCCCCCCCCCCCCCCCCCCTTGACCTGCACTTATACTGTACGTATCTAGACGCTGTAAGCACAACAAAAAGAGACAGTATAAGAAAAGGCTACACATTATTGGGTTAAACATACCTTTACCTGGACAAATGTAAAACGAAGCAGAATCAATATTTATTGCCGACAAATTTGACAATCGATGAACTCCATTTATCAAACAAAAATGCCAAACAATTGCTTGTTCCAGCCTTTCCAGTGGGAGGATCTGCTCTTTTTTTCCTCTGTTATATTATTGGAAATTTGATATTTTGGGGATTTTGTGCTGTTGGTCGCACAAAACACATGATTTGAAGAAGACGACACCTTGGGCTCTGGGAACGTTGAATAATAATTGACAGGTTTATCGACCATGAAAATGATTTGTTGCACCCGAAACACGTTGAAGAGTCACTGTCAAGTCTCTTCTGATTTTTTTGTGCAGATTCCCCACTTGAAAGGGATTAGATGCCTCCACCCCAGAATAAAGAACTGGATTTCACTCAATGACCAAACACTTCTTTTCCTTTTTTCCTTATTTTATTTTGGCACACTTCAGCAGTTCAATTTGAGTTATTGCTTCAGCCAAAGAAGGCATTTTGGATTCTTTGTAGGTCTTTTAAGCTGCTTATCAGTTTTGTCTTTTCTACCAGTAGCAGTAGAAGTAGTAGTAGCAGTAGCAGGTGAAAAACCTTTAAACACAAAGAAAATAAAATACACTTTTTTATCATATTTTTTAACCATTTTTTAAACCCATTTTAACATTTTTGTAATACTTTTTACCCATATATAAAAGTAGTAATTAAACATTTTATTATACTTATTTAACATATTTAAAGTGCAATTATTTAAACCAACACCATATATTTTTTTAAATTAGCTCATATAAGCCCTTTATCTCACCATGTTTGCTACAAACCCCGAAGCAGTACGCACTTTAAACAGTTACCAAACTACCTCCCCATTGTTTAGTTAACAAATATTTACAACAGTTGAAACACGTTTGAAATCAATATGATAAGCATACAAGTCTCTCAGGCATTAAAGGGTCAAGTGACGCTAGAGTCTCTGTATCGCTGCTGACCGTGTGGCTACAGTTAAGCTTGCGTCTGTAACAGCAGAAGTGGTTTTCAGCAGTCTCAGTTCATTCGAGCTCCGTCAAACGTTTTGGGTATCCTTCCACAAGCTTTCTACAATAGTTTGCTGGAATTTTGGCCCACTCCTCTTGACAGAACTGGTGTAACTGGGTCAGGTTTTTAGGCCTTCTTGCTTGCACTCGCCTTTTCAGTGCCGCCCACACATTTACTATGGGATTGAGATCAGGGCTTTGTGATGGCCACTCAAATACCTTGACTTTGTTGTCCTTAAGCCACTTTGTAACTAATTTGGAGGTATGCTTGAGGTCATTGTCCATTTGGAAGACCCATTTGCACCCAAGCTTTAACTTCCTGGCTGATGTCTTCAGATGTTGCTTCAATATATCCACAAAATTTTCTTCTCATGATGCCATCCATTTTGTGAAGTGCACCAGGGATGGTGTTCT
Source organism: Zingel zingel (assembly GCA_023566125.1). Classification (NCBI taxonomy): domain Eukaryota; kingdom Metazoa; phylum Chordata; class Actinopteri; order Perciformes; family Percidae; genus Zingel; species Zingel zingel. Next base: position 10,807,994 of record CM042330.1, on the reverse strand, counting down.
GAGGCTTCAAAGCTTTGCCCTTTTTCCTCCAAATATACCGTTTATCATTATGGCCGAACAGTTACATTTTTGTTTTGTCAGACCACAGGACATTTCTCCAGAAATTAAGATTTTTGTCCCCATGTGCAGTTGCAAATTGTAGTCTGGCTTTTTTTAATGGTGGTTTTGAAGTAATGGCTTTCTTCTCCCAGAGTAACCTTTTAGCTCGTGGTATTACAGGACTCGTTTTACTGTGGATAATGACACTGTCTTACCAGTTTCAGCTAGCATCTTCACAAGGTCTTTTGCTGTTGTCCTGGGATTGATTCGCACATTTCCCACCAAAAAAACGTTCCTCTCTGGGACTCAGAATCTGTCTCCTTCCTGAGTGGTATGATGGTTGTACATTCCCATGTTTTTTATACTTGCGTATTATTGTCTGAACAGATGAACGTGGGACCTTCAGGCATCTGGAAATTGCACCTAAGGATGAGCCACACTTGTGGAGGTCCACAATTCTTTTCCTGATGTCTTGGTTGATTTCTCTTGATTTTCCCATGATGTCAAAGAAAGAGGCTCTGTGTTTGAGGTGTGCCTTTATATGCATCCAAAGGCGTGCCACCAATTAACTCAAATGGAATCAATTAACCTATCAGAAGCTTCTTAAGCTCAGAATGGAATCATCTGGAGTTTTCTTTTTGTTTAAAGACACAATAAACTTAGTGTATGTATACTTCTGACTTTGATGAAAGTGATAAAAAAAAATTCTCCCTCGCTCAATTCTGACATTTAACAAATGCAAAAAATATGTTAATATGTATTTTTCTAAAACAGAAAAAGTTTACTCTGATTTAATGTATGACAGTAAAGAAATAAGTTTTTGTGTTGTTTTTTTTTCTGAAGTGTATGTAAATACCTGGTTTCAACTGTAAACCGTTTTTCTCCAGTTTGACTTGACAGTCACAAAGTCATTTCACTGCATGTGTTCTGTCTAGCATGTCCAACCAGGAGGCTTTACAGATGGACGGCACAGGTGACATCAAGCATTGCCATGACAACAGCCATGCACAGGAGGATCGTGAACGAGAGAAGAAAGTCGCCAAGAAGAGGTTGTATGTAGTCTCAGTCATCTGCCTGGTTTTCATGATCGGTGAAATCCTTGGTGAGTCATTCTGTTTTCCTCACATTTCTTTAATCCCTGATTTATGTTCGTGCTAACACCACCCCAAATTCCATTCTCAAATTTAACATTTTTAATTTAAAATTTTGAACTCTATCCACTACACAGCACATAAAGAAAACTCACTTTTAAAGCTAGTTCACCTGCCACTCTCGTTATTTCCTTCCAAAACAGTGGTGATGAACACCAGCAGAAATTGCCAGGAGTTGAGTTTTTATTAAAAGTATGACTGGTGTGTTAACTGCATGCCACATTTATCAGAGCATACAAGGCCAAATTGCCTCCTAAGTTACCATACGACCGGTTGCTGACAAGAATTTAAAAGCTATTTTTTAAACCGTGTCCGACATTCACTTCCAGCTAATTTCACTAAGAACAATAAGGGCAAGCCGGTCCTGTTTGTAACCAGTTAGGTAGGCTACCGACAACGTGATCTTCACCTGTTCAGCTGACTTTATCTGATAGTACACGACTGTCCTGCTATTATTACAGACATATTATTAACCACAGACAGTTGCCTCGTTCATGGACTCATGGCGGTGCGCTGCTAAGAAAACTTTTATTTTAAAGGAACGTAAAACACTGATGTATGAAACTGTCCATAAGATTAATTTACTTATTAAAAGGTGGTCTAAGCGATGTCATGCGTTTTTTAGGCTACAACATTTTTTTGTCACATACAGCAAACCTCTCCTCACTATCTGCTAGCTGCCTGTCCCCTGAACACACTGTAAAAAAACGCGGTCTCTGTAGACAGCCCAGGCTTCACAAACGGCAACAAAAACAAACTGCGCCAACCTGCACCACGAAACCTAAACAGTGTTCCAGCCAATAATCGACAAGAAGGATTTGGGGTTGGGGGTTGGGGGGTTAGTGCGCAGAAGGGAGGGGGAGTGGACGGGATGAGGAGGAGGAAGGGGCGAGCTAGCCTCCGTTTTGTATTGACAATACTTCGAACGTCAGCAAGAAGTGACATCACCCAACATCTCTTAGAGCACCTTTAATCGAAGGTGCAGGAACGCCGATCATTCCGGCCCACTTTTACCCCTGCTTATTATTTCCCACACAAGTATCAATCTAGCATTTTAGCCATGCAATATTATAGTAATAATATTTATATGAATTAATTGTCTCCTTCTGCAGGTGGGTATTTTGCAGGCAGTCTTGCGGTGATGACAGACGCTGCCCACCTGCTTGTGGACCTAGTCAGCTTCATTATCAGCCTGTTATCCCTCTGGCTCTCCTCCAGACCTGCTACACACAAGCTCAGCTACGGCTGGCATCGTGCAGGTCCAGTACTGACAACTTTTATCTACTGTTGCTAAAAGGTGTGGTGGGGGTAGTTTTCATCAGACTTGAGTGGGCGATGGATGTGAAATTGTCCAAGTTTGGCCGACGGTGAGCGTACATTGCCCTAGTTTTTGCGATATGCATTGTTTTTACTGTCCACTTAGTTACTACATGGATGGCTAATTGTCGGTTGACTATGATAGTTAATGCTTATCTATATTCAAATCAAATAGGATGTTTAAAAAAAAATACTTAAACATATACTCTTATTGTATATATGTTTTTTTTTTAAACAACTAAAAGGAAAAATTAAAACAAAATTTGCAAGCCATCGTAATTTTGGACTGACCGTAAAACCACAGACTCGTGTGGTGGGTTCTGAATCACTTGGAGGTTAATTGTTTTGGTACATATTAACTTGCAAGCAGACCACTTTTGTGAACAGTTTGTTTAATCTAATAATTTTAAGGTTCTTCTATGGATTATTTGGAGTTGGAAAATCTTGTATTGAAACAGCTTCCAGTCAGTTATTGACCGTTGTTGTTGTTGTTGTTGTTGTTGTATTTCTCTTGATTGATTTTCCTCCTCATTTCTCATCCCATGCAGAGATCCTGGGTGCGCTGCTGTCAGTTTTCACCATCTGGCTGGTAACAGGAGTGTTGGTTTACCTGGCTGTGGAGCGCATTCTCAACGATGACTACACCATCGAGGGCACTATCATGCTCATCACCTCTGGTTGTGCAGTGGTGGCTAATATTATGTTAGTAAAATACACACTCAGTTCTCATTTATGCTGCTTTTATCTTTGAATATTTATGATTTAATTAAAGCCGATACAGAGAGGAGGGCAATACTAAATCTACTTTCATGGACTCTTGAAGAAGTTTGTGTTGTATCTCAGAGCTGATTTTCACACTTTGAAATAACTTTGTTCCTACTCTCAAAAGCATGGCCTTCGCTCTTCACCAGTCCGGCCACGGCCACAGTCACGGGGGTCTCAGCTCACCCGGGCACGGCCACAGTCACAGCAGTCACAGCAGTCGCAGCAGTCGCAGCTCGCACGGCAACAGTCACGGGGGTCAAGGGCACAACCACATTAAGGAACACAGTAAGTTATATCAGAGTACAGTGGTTCGCAATCGGCCCGTTTCCAACAGGCATGTTTTGAACTATACTGCATTAGTGGATTATAAGATGATGTATATTTATCTTTTATAGATCTTACTGAACTATTTTCTTTCAGGACAGAGGGCTCAGCAGGGCAACGCCAGTGTGCGAGCAGCCTTCGCCCATGTGTTGGGAGATCTTCTCCAGAGCATCAGCGTGTTTCTCAGCGCCATCATTATCTTCTTTAAGGTTAGGAGTCTCTCTAGAAGTGAAAAAAAAAAACCAGTATCACGAAACACTAAATATGTAACAGGAAATTAATTCAGAACAGGTAACAAAACAAATCCGGGCACATATAGCAGCTAATCCAAGTAAAATAAACCAAACCAATAAACAAAGGGAAAAATAAAACAAAAAACTGGACAGAAAATATAAATACAATACCACATAAATACAAAATAAATTGGGTATTAAACTTTACGAATGTTAAGTCACCCCTCAATTAGCTAATGATATTTTGATTACTATCAGTGTTTTGGCTTAAATCTGGCTTCTTTTGGTGTGAGACTTGGGCAGCATACAATACTGTAGCTCCCATTTATTAATTTCTGCAATATTTTTAGCATCCAACTATCCACCACTCTGTATTTCTCGGTGCTAAAAACACACTCACCCTTAAGGAATAAATGTCGAACAACACTAGGCTGCGTGTACAGGAAAGATGGTGCCATTTTTTCTGTCTACAAGCTGTTTTGTTGCTTGGTGTCCATCTGCAGAATGCTGAAAGATTTTCCTCTCCCTGGGCAGCCATTACTGCAAAATTATGAGCTCCACAGTTACACAAGAAATTGTCAATGTCCTGTATCCATTCAGTATTATAACAATTACTAAAAAAATAAATAAAAAAATTAGGATACTTCAGCTTTATCCTTTGGATCAAATATCGGCTTGTAGAGATATTGTGCTCTTTGAGAAATACTACTCTTAAAGTATACTCAGTACATTTAACATTAACATATCTGATATTACTCAATTTTCTCTTGTCATTTGTTTCTTCCAGTCAGAATATAAGATTGCTGACCCCATCTGCACATTCCTGTTCTCCATATTTGTCTTGTGCACCACCCTCACCATCCTGAGGGATATTGTAATTGTCCTGATGGAAGGTGAGGTTCTCATTTCCTGGCTCTAAAAACAATGACAACATACAGTGTTTGCAGCTCTTTTTCTCACTCTATCTGACGCATTATCATCTCTCAAAGTCTTACATTTTCCTTTTTATTGATCTACTATTAAGGCACTCCAGCAGGGGTGAAGTACGGTGAAGTGCGGGATGGTCTGCTAGCAGTGAAGGGCGTGACAGCGGTCCACAACCTTCACATCTGGGCCCTCACCATGAACCAGACTGTACTGACTGCACATGTAGCCATAGGTGAGAAGACAATGCAAACATATGATCTGCTGGCACTATTTAATCATATTTTACTTTTTTTAAATCGGTGCCACTTGTAACCAGACATCATGAAGGAGTCAAAACCCAATCAACGTTCATTATAGTGAAGTCCTTTCCACCACTGGTAATGAGCACATAGACCCTTACTATACACAGTCTATGATGAGCACAGGAATTTCCCTAGTGTGGGATTAATAAAGTCTATCTTATCTTATGACCATTACAACCTTAAAGTCAACAAAGGAAGTGTGTGTGTGTGTGTGTGTGTGTGTGTGTGTGTGTGTGTGTGTGTGTGTGTGTGTGTGTGTGTGTGTGTGTGTGTGTGTGTGTGTGTGTGTGTGTGTGTGTGTGTGTGTGTGTGTGTGTGTGTGTGTGTGTGTGTGTGTGTGTGTGTGTGTGTGTGTGTGTGTGTGTGTGTGTTAAAAACAGTTTACAGTAAAAAGTCCAGAGGCATGTTATTCTGTAAACTTTTTCTGTAAACTGTTTTTAAGGCACACACACACATAGCCTACAGTATAAACACAGGGTGACTAACATTTGTTTACCGGCATTTCCTTTGTATTCTTCTACCTTCCACAGATGAGACAGGGGATGCTCACACTCTCCTGAGGGAAATGACACAGGCTTGTTTCTCCTCCTACAACTTCCACTCTGTTACGATTCAAATGGAGAGACAGGCCGACCTGAAGCCTGGATGTAAACTGTGTGAGGATCCCAAGAAGTAGGAATCTGCCTAAATTCTTGATCTGATTCCAGCAGAATAAGGCCAAGCTATACGTTTTTGCTCTTGTAACCTCAACAATTATAACAAGTTGTTTTGCACTGCTCGTTGGATCCTAAGGCCTGTTCCTTAAAGGCATACTATGCAGTTTCCATTTTTGTCAAACAGCGACCACTAGAGCCGCTGTGGAGTACTTGTATTTAACGTTACCTTTGCTGCTTTTTAGCTCTCGCCAACGAGTGAAAGCCTGACCGAATGGGACTCTTGTCCGGTTTCTCACACTGTCAGTTTCTCGTTTTCTTTTCCTTGACTCCTCCGAACACGCTTTCTTCGTTTTCTTCGTCGACTGTGCCATGATTCACGTCTGAAATGCGTGCTAGAGTCTTCCATAGAGGCTGCTTCTTATATGTTGTTGATGTATGTGACGTTGTGCTGTAAGGCAAGTCGTGATTCTCACGGGATTTTGTGGCGCGCCACCTCTCAAACCTGCATTGCTGGTTTTACCAGTGCCCCCTCCCCCACCCCCCCCACACACTTTGCTATCAGGATGCTTCGCCCTACTACAAGTTTGTTTACCATCAAAATGACTTATATATATGTTATATTAAGGTACAAATCTTGCATAGTATGCCTTAAGTGCCTTTTAGACTAGTGGTGTTTATTTTACTACAATTTGTCACACAATTTGTAATCAACTGGGGAAGTTTCATGGTGATACCTATAGTATTAGTTAAATGTATTACCCTATTAACTGGTAGTATCTTGCCTTAAGTGCCTTTTGTGTTGACATTCCCAAAGAAATATTTGTATTGAAATGAGCATGTGCCAGTCAAAGGCAAGTTTTCTCATTATTTAAAACTTTTTTTTTTTTTTTTTTTTTTTTTTGAAAAGTACATCCTTTTCCTGTGTAGTTTTAACTTGTCAAAAACTTTAAAGGTCCAATATGTAATATATTTACTGTAATAAATCCAAAAATGACCCCAATGCATCATCAGATATTAAGGAAACATGTTAAGTTGAAATGTTATCTTTTCTGACAACAATGCTGATCCGTGACGGAATTTCTGTTTGTGTTTTGGCCTGTGTGTTGTTATCACTGCCCAGTTTGACAGCCAGGCCGGGTTGCCAGATATACCTGTAAAAATCTAAACCCAGCGTGCTACAGTTGTAACGTTAGTACAGCCATGAAAGCAGCAAACAAACGCGCAGGATCAATCGAGATCAATTCTACCCGACCTAAAAAAAACCCGCCGTGTTTAACAGTTACGTGACCAGAGACGTTACAAACCCCGGGTAAATATTGGAGATGTATTTGAAAGATGGAGACCGCTTAGAGCCCAAAAGGACGCCAAGTTGGCTATTTCCTCCTGAACAGGTAGCTAAACATTAGCTTGAGGCTAATTTATCACGGCTACAAAGGATGGGCATTTTATGTCATTTCAACATTCGTGTACTCAAATTAAATTATATAGCTAGAGTACCCAAGTTGGTTACTCGCAAAAACAAATTGAGACACAGCCAGTAAAGACTGGTCCTGGTTAACGCCACCATGCTAACCCTGCTAACATTACCGGAGGACCAGGCAAGCGGGCCACAGCTGTTCACAGAGAGGACGGCAAGGTAGTGTTATTTTAGCGGTTCCTCCCATAATTCTAAGCCTAGGAAATGTGTCTGTCGTCGGGTGGAGAGGACGACGAGGTTGTTGTTTTTAGCGGTTCCTACCGTAATTCTAAACTGAAAAAAGTGTCTATCAGTTGGTTACAGAGCTCCGCGTGAGCACAGGCTTCTATGACTGTCAATATAGCCAGCATCTAACGTTAGCTACTCCGCTGTGCTGAGAAGTAATGTCTGGCTATGTGAGACAAGCGTCTAGCAACATTGTTGTGGATGCTCCTTCAGCGTGCTTTGGAGGAGGGTCTGGCAAAGTGAGACTATGGATCCTGCGGTCTCAGCCTGGCAACCTCTGTGAACTTTGAGTCTGGGTAGGAGGGGGCGGGGGAGACGACTCTCCAGTATTTTGAATTTGTACTGCAGTAACTATTTTAAACACTAGCTGGCAGTATTACATATTGCACCTTTAATATTCCCGAGTTGTTGCTTTTGAGTGTATTTATGATGAAATAGAAATCCCAACGCACTGTATAAACTAAATGTTCCTCCATTATGAATTTATACATGTTAGATGACTGTTTATTTATACTTCTACTCACAGACATTTTAACTACTGTGTTTACTTTGTGACCTTATGTGAAGCATTCAGACCGCATTGTTTGAGCATTAACCTACAGTATCAATGTAAGACAGCATACAGCCATTTGCACACAATCTGAAATGTAAATATAGATCAATACATATTTATATGCATTGACTATTCCACCAGCAACATCCAGGGTACTGCATGTGAGCATCAAGTGCATTTGAATACAAATGTCTTTCCACTGCCTTAGTACAGTTATAAGGTAAAATGAATTATTCAATAAAATATTCATTTTTCAAATACTCTGTCTTGCTTTCAAAGTTTGATTTACAATGTCATAAAATTCTTTATGATGACTGTACTGCCAACACCAGCTCCTCTGTTGCTGGGCAACAAACTCACAAATGGATCCATTGTTTTGAGGGGCATGTTGATCCCAGTTAACAGTCCCCCACCTACTTGACCTTGAGCCCGTTTTGTAGGGGGAAATTATTTTTTTTTCTTTTTTTTTTTTTAAATGTACTGTACCTGTGCAGCCATTTTGGGTACCAGGGCCCTCTGACATGTTACTGACGCTGAAGTGTTCACAGCTTGTTTGAGTTTGTCCCTCTTCTCTCTGGTTGTTACCAGCGGTAAGAGCTCTGGGTGTCCTGAGCAGTAGCACGGCCAAGGGCATCATTAATAACAACTGACACAGCTGGCCGGTCTTTTATTTTGAAAATATCTGATTTTAGGCAGTGGTGAAAATAATTAAGTACATTTACTTAAGTTCTGTAATATACAATGTTGAGGTACTTCCATTTCATGTACTTTACACTTCTACTCCACTACATTTCAAGAGTAAATATTGTACATTTTATTACATTACATTTATCTGACAGCTGGAGTTGATTTTTAAAATTAAGATTTTACAATCAACATATGATCAATTTATATAATATGATAGTTATAAATTAAACCTTTACAGTATAAACAGTGTTATAGAATGATATATGATATAACACTCTGAAAAGGACCGACAAGTCCTTTTACTTTGATAGTAGGTCATGTAAGACTTTTAGCCTGCTTGTAAACAGTATTTTTTCATAGTGGCATTGTTACTTTTACCTTAGTAAAATATATGAGTACTTCTTTCACCACTGGATTTAAGACACATTTTATAATCTCATACATACACTTCTATAATCACCACCATAGACTGTACATCAAGTTAGCATTTTATTTTTCCAAAACCATTTTCTCCACATTAGGTATTTTCATTTAACATTTTAATTTTGTGTTTAACACAAAATGTAAGTCTTTAATTCTCCTTCAGTAAAGTTGCATCTTATTCCACACTTCATGGACTTTCTTTTATGGCTGCACCAGTCCATCAAATCGTATATACAGTATATATAACCACTAATATATATATGATGCATGATGCAGTATTATTCATTAAACTATCCAGCATTATATTGGAGTTGAAAGCTCTACCTTGAACTTAAGTACATTTATTTTGTTTTTGTTTTTTGTTACCTTTTGCTTCCTCTCCAACTCTTTTTACGTGTTTTCCTCTCTACTTCTCTTCTTCCATTCACTACCACTTCCTCCTCTTTCTCTCTGTCTGACTCTTGCTGTCTCACCCTCTCATGCTCAAGTTTCAAGCCCATACAGCATTGATGAGATGATGCAGTGCTGCAAGTTTCAAGGTAATCTGTGTTGCCTGATGCTTTTTTAATGCAAGAAGCCTCAATAACATTCTGTTGCTGATGCTCTGTGTGCAGCATCCTGTACATCATGTGCTGTTGCACATGATGTACAGGATGCTGCACACAGAGCTTCAGATTCATTGGCTTATGATGAATGAAGGTCTTTAGGATTTTTTAATGTACAAGAATGTTTTTGTCTCAATGAGGTTCAATTACATACATATGAAAAATCTATACATTTTCCATCAGCTTACCTTGATGTGATCAATACATTCTGTTGTGTCTCTATTCACGTTGATCAGTGATGATAAATTATCTCTCAAGTAGCTAAGGGCCTGTAGACAGCTTCTTTCTCAGCCCTGGCTCCATGACAGACACACATTTACCGCACAAACACACAAAATGAGCGTGCACATATACTCAAACACATATTTGCATTTTCCAACCTTTTCCATTGATATGTGTGAATGAACTTGGTTATTGTTTATTTTTTTTCCTCTAATGTCAAATGTATAATTCAGCAACAAATGAGGGAAAGCATATTCATCTCACTACCTGCCTCCACCCACTCACCATCACTATCGTCCCAATTAAACACACCAAGAAGACCGGCTCCTTCTGCAATTAAGAAGTTGTGGGCAGTCAAGTGAACTTGTGCTTTTCATATCAGTTTTGCATGTTGAAGATATAGGGTGTGTTTTAAAGAGAGAATATGTGAAAAGAAACTGCTACAGGTCATTATTACACAAAATGTGTTTTAGATTAAAGGAAATTGAAATCCAGCCTGTAACACCAAATTTAAATAATGTAAATCAAGTAATAGGCATCATAATCTACTTGTTCAGCCCCACTCAAGCCTGAAGGCAACGTCTTTCTTTTTCTCAAAAGCTCTTATTTCCAGTCTCTGTAAATCAGAACTGTAATTCTGCTGCATGGCAGCACACATGCTGATGAAGCTGCATGTCTATTTATGACACCTCTTGTATTTCTGATGGCTCACAAATTAATCCAAGCACAGCTGTACAGTATAGGCAGGCCTAATAAATGGATGAATGGATGCGTTGAAGGATTTTATTGAACACAAATTAGACAACATATCCATTTATGGGATGAATTTGAATCATGCTTACTTAAAAATGACCCATGAGAAGTAATCATGTGGCGTAAATTGGCCTGAGGGCTGATGAAGTCATGTGTGGGACTTGGCTGTGATATAAGAATAGACCAGCATATGGCGCTGTTACCCTAAGTAACCTGAACACATTTTAGTGCGCCTTGTTTTACCGTATTGTTGTCATTAATTCTTTCGAACCATTAGGAGGGATGGGGGGGGGGGGGGTAAATATTGATAAATGTGTTTTTATTTTAATCTAAATAATAATGACATCTCAATCCATGTAGATCATATCTCCTTCCCTTAAAATAATATTACATTAAAAAAAAATGGCATTTTCAAGTTGCACATCTCCTTCATCATTTACAATAATCAGTCGCAGTGTCAAACCGAATTCTCGCGATAGTTGCGGTAGCTGAAAATCCTAGGAGCAGAGCAGGCAACTTGACATGTCAACAAAACAGATAAATTGTCACCACACAGGTAACATTACACGTTGTCTAATATGCTATTAAATTAATATGAACACGCACTTCGGTGTTGAGTTAACGTCGTGCCGGAATAATCAATCGACACATAAATAATGAACCGAGAAAAAGCTGAAGTGTCGTGTGTGGTGTGACTGTCCCCTTAGCTTTGGTATCAACCACTCCACTTTGTTAGCTAATTAACACGTTATCAGACTGAATGTTGTTGGGTGTGGCATTTAAAAGTCCAGGACAGCATCTAACAGACTTGTGCTGGTTTAAAGCTACGTTTAACCGTTTGTAAAAACCCAGTATACAACTTACATTAAAGGCTATAACGTTAGCTCGGAGACTTTGTCAATGTTGATTCTGTTTAGCTAGCTAAGTTAGACCGCGTTTCGTTTTAGTTGATTTGTGACAGCTGTGAAGCTTTTAGAGAGCTGTAACGTTACTTCATGTCTTGAATGTATATGTGAGTGCTGCACATTGTTATTCATACCACTGTGGCTGATTTAACGTTATATATATATATATATATATATATGTATATATATATATATATATATATATATATATATATATATATATATATATATATATAAAATTACTTCTCATTACGCACATTAACTATATTCCTACTTAAATTATTGTTGATTAATTTTTCAATTACTGTACACCTGTCTACCACAAATATATATTTTATTTTCTATATATGTTATATTGTATCACTATATTTAACTAATGCACTATTTTATGTCTTGGATTCAAAAGGTTACTCTTTTTATATTGGTATGCATTCATTGTTAGAGGAAGCCTGAGATCAGTAAATGACTGCTTTTCTGTAATTGTTGTGCATATGACAATAAATAAATAACTTGAACTTGACTGATGATACAAGCTAAATGTTATGCCAGTATCCTTATACATTATGGTGATTATCGTTTTCTCAGTGACTTTTGTGACTTAAATTGTCCTACTTTCTCCCCCCTCATCAACATTTTCCTCTCCTACTCCTGTAAAACACTTTATGTAGGCATGTAAGGGTGTGCTGGTTTGAAATAGCCTGACAGGTAATCTCACCTAGGACCTAGACCTCCACCACCAGCATCTTTTCTTGCTGTCTCCATGACAACCCCTCCGCTGGTGTCGCCTTTTGGCGGGCAGCCTCCGCCCCCGCAGCAGCAGCAGCAGCAGCAACAACAACAACAACAACAACAACAACAGCAGCAGCAGCAGGCACAGGCAGCACGGGATGTTAACACAGCCTCACTCTGTCGCATCGGCCAGGAGACGGTCCAAGACATTGTCCTCAGGACCATGGAGATCTTTCAGCTCCTTAGGAACATGCAGGTCTGTCTCACTCTCTGCCCACACGCCTGTCAAATATGGTTACACTCCCCCTTCAGTCTTCTGTTTGCCTCTCCTTCTGCCTTTTCAAATTTTTCTAAATTTGTTTTCCAAAGCCCAAACACCCTTACAAGACACTTAATGTCATAAGAACAGTAGTATGAGATGAGTGAAAACTGCAATATGAAGACACAGCATAATTGAACAGATCTATGCAAAAGATAGAACAGCAGAATATAATCATAAAAAAGCCAAAAGATAAACATTAAAATATATTTAAAATAATTTACTAAAATAGTAATGAGATGTCTGATGGTAACATGACACAGCACTATTATGCAAATAGCAAAACAACTGTCATTCAGGAAGGCAATTCTTTAATAATAATCTTTAATTTGGACGCAGGATTTAAAAACAAGTCAGTGCAATCAGACTGATTACTAAATGGAAAGCTGGTCCAAAGCCAAGACATCGGCACAGTCAACCCAAAGCTTGAATCACCGTTGATTGATAAACTCAGAATCAGCTCAGGAGTTTGCACCAGTGGATCAGTGAGACATTAGAAAGTTTAAAGTTCATGTAATCTGGGATCATGTAAGGGCACTTTGTTTCTATGTTTAAGACCGTATATGGATTGTAAAAGAAATGTGCAACAAGTGCTGCAAAGAAGTTTAAAATTAGAGTAATATAGGAGAAATGTTAGTCAGAAGCATGCATAATTTTACTCAAGCTCAGCTACAAATTGCTTGAGTTTGCTTGAGCATTAAGGCAGGTAAAGGACGAATTCCAGTGTAAGGATACAAAAGCAGGTCTAATTCTCTAATTAATTGGTAAAAGCATGGCCACTGTCACAAATAACACCAAAGATCTTACAGAAAAAGTCAATGTTCGGAATGAGGAGTCCAAACAGTGGTTGAATTTGTGAGGAGAGGATAATGAATAGGGACTAAGCAGCTATTTAGTGTGGACAGATTGTTGCAATCAAAGCGTTTTGGCCGAATAATGCATATTTCCACACTTCCAACACTGGTGTTGTATGACATTTGTTGTCAATGTGTTTATGATAGGAAATCCAACACTGGCTGAACAAGTCGTGACTGCATCACACACAGTATGTTGTCTGACATATTATCATTGTACAGTCTTATGAGTCATAAAGATTGCACAAATATGTCTCTTATTTGTACTGTATATGGTAAATTAGTGCAATCAAGTGATAAAGGAAAGTTGTTATGCCAGTTCTCCCCGTATACATGAGCACGGAAGAATGGAAAGAACGATGGGCGTAACTTTACCTCCGGTATCGCTCTGCCAAAGTACAACTGGTCAGGCTAAGGCTTTTTCTTCAGGTTGACCTTTTGTATAAAATCACAACAACTTTGAAGGTAGGGGGGACATGGACGACTTTTCAGTGCTGTACATTTCAGAAATGGGTCTTCTTGATAGTACCTGCCATGGCAAAGTCGTCAGTGGGTTTAAAGGTTTAAAGCTCATGTTGTTGCTGATGTTTTTGGCACCTTTGCTTCCAACTGCTCTCCTCCATTTCCGGGTCAAAAGCAGGGGCACTTATAATCTACGGAGCGTGCCCACACGTGTAACCCAAGCTTACCCCGGTTAAGGTGTATACATGCTCAAATACCCCGGTTGCTAAAGAAGTAATCTAGGTCTGTTAACCGGGCGTATTAGCCGGGGAACGTGTTAACATGGCGTTCGAGAAAACGGGGTATTGCCTTTACTCAAATATAATTGGGTTTTCAAACTGCATATAAATGCATTAATTGAGAGATGGGCCAAACAAACACACCTCAGCCACAGAATGTACAAACAGAATTCTTGTGACTGTTTTTTTTTTTATATCACAGACTGTCTTTATAGTCATAAAAAAATCTTCATTCATCTTCCCTGCCTCTCTCTCCCTCTGTCTGTCTATCTGTCTGTCTACCCCCTGTTTCTCTGTCTCTCTCTTCACTTTGCTTGCCCCGAAGGCATGCTTGTTTCATGTTATGTAGGATGTTTATAATCAGACAGTGCTGCCCCAGAGGCTTGTCGATTTTCTCAGTAAAAACATGTATTGTCACTCTTTAACACCCATTGTGGTTAAAAGCCAGTGATGCCAGATCTCAGTATGAGAATGAGTGAAAACATTCAAAGTGCAGCAGCTGATGCAGTTAACCTTTGCAGCTGATTTTTTTTGTGTTTTTGAGTTTACACTGTAATTGTATTATATTATCAGGACCAGTTACCATATTGTTGCATGAACACAATACATTTTTAAGGTTTCTCTACAGCTAGGTTGCTGTCATTCTTAAGTAGAAAGGAAACTATAACTTCATTCAAATGAAAGTTCCTCTACTGTGTGCATTAGCAGAAGGCTTCCAATGAACTATTACCAGTTAGGGAACAACAGAGGGTTTGTAGTGCTTTTTGCAGTCAGTGGGGATCAATGGCTGTTTCTTTTTATTAGCACTAGCAAAATTGTAGACTTGTACTTTGCTTAACAAAACGTTTCCTCTGTGGTGTTTCTCAGCTGCCTAATGGAGTCACTTACCACCCCAACACCCACCAGGACAGGCTGGCAAAACTCCAGGAGCACCTACGAATGCTTTCTGTGCTGTTCCGCAAACTGCGCCTTGTCTATGACAAATGCAATGAAAACTGCGCCGGGATGGACCTCATACCTCCAGAGGTGAGCCGTAGTGACACTAACAAGATTTGACATCGTTTTCTTATATTAATGTGATTGAAATGCAAGTGTGTGTGTGTGTGTGTGTGTGTGTGTGTGTGGGCGGGTGGGCGGGTGGGCGGTTTGGGCCAGTGTGAATACAGGTAATAATTCACAGCACGGTTTTGCACACTGTGAAGTCTTACTAATTGTTGAGAGTCAAATAGTCATGCTCACCGTCATTCACTTAAAGTTCTCATAAGCCCCATTTCCACTTGGTATTTAAATCTGATCTGAGTGATCACAAGTGGACAACTGTAGGTATGTGTGTTTCCACCTGGCAGTAGAATGTGTCTCCAAATGCGTCCTGAGTGACCTCTTGTGATCGGATCTCACTTCCCCACTCTAACTGCAAATGAACACGTACATCATTATGTATACAGCATATACAGAATATATATATTGCATATAGGCTGTGTGTGTGTTTCTATAAATGTCAGTTGCTACACTCACATAAATCATACATTAGAAACGTTCAATGACTAATGAAAAAGCACTGCCTACAGTCTGCCTGTGTGCCGACATAAGGATGTCTACTGAGGGGTGCCGGGACCTGTGCAGGAGAGAAAGAGACGTTACTGCTGATGAAACCCCAACATTTCCTGATTTTTGCGGCTTCATAATAAAAGCTTTTAAATAACAAAATAACAGGGAACTTTTATTGTGAAGAATTTATAGGAAATTAAATCCTCCAGACAGTGCTGTGTAACTCTGGTAATGCGAGACAGAAGGAGATGACGTAAGAGCAGGAAGTTTGGTAGCAGCCTAATGTCCTACATTGGTGAATTCAGGGATGTTTTATGAAACTAAAAATAACGTTATTTTCAGGGCAACAGAGCTGCAGAGAGCTCAAGACAGCTGGGGATATAGGCTCAGGCAGCATGCAGGAGCTAAAACACAGACACACTACTAACAGAATATGATAACATCCAAAACACACGATTCTCTCAGTGGTTGCTGTGACATGAGAAATACTTTGAATGAGTAGGCTAGCCTACGTATTTAAACTCACAGTTGAGTAGGCGGTCTTTAATGTGGACACAGCATACATTCACGTTGTCACTGCTATTAGAATGTGGACACATGTGGCTCAAACCGCCTCCAAATGCGTTTTTTTTATTTATTTTTTTTGCGATCCGATCTCAATGCGTCCTGGGAGTGTTTTCACCTGTACTTGGAGCTGTCCACTTGTGATCTGATCACTCAGGACGGATGTTAATGCCAGGTGAAAATGGGGTCTGAGTGTTGGTGCTGTAGCACACACTGGACATGCATCATACAGACAAAAGTAGTAGTCAGGGTACAGTAGCGGATCTGGGACTTTCATTAAAGTAAAAATAGGACAGTGGTGTATCCTGCTGAGTTGACACATAATCGCTGGTCGCCGCTGGTGTGAGGGATTTCATAGAAAACATCAAGAGTTTTGATATGCGTCAGACACTGCAGGTGTGTGTTGCACTTTACACCTTTTTATCCAGTAAAATGTGTTATGTCAAACAGCACTGGCACCATGTTTATATAAACCTGACCCAGAAAATATTTTTTTTTTTTTTTTGTGTGTGCTTTAAGACACTGCCTCATCTACATGTGGCCCAGCATTTGACACTAACTGCCTGCTAAATTAGGAAGCTGTTAGTTTAAAGAAAGTAGGCCATTGTTACTGCCAAAACCTCCCCTTACTCTCACACATCTTTACCCTGGGGGACTCTTATCTCACCTACTCCCTCCAGGTCTGTCTTTTCTCCGCTCGCAGCAGATTCAGTCGCTTTAGGTGAGTCTCCAGAGTCTCTTTACCACTGGTTACGGTTGCCATCCACCTTCAGGAACAACAAAATACGCGCGCAAAGGCACACAGGCACACACAGGCTCACTGGGCATGCACTGTTCGAGGCTCCATGCAGGGCTACAGCTAGGCTATCCACCACTGTTTGATTGGATTTATGACTGCGGCAGTCCCTTCCCAATTTCGACAGATTGGTTTGGAGCTAATCTCTCTCACCAGACTCCTACTGAGGATAAAGGAGAATGTGGGAGGAGACCAGGCTTAAATTGGAACACATTTGTGATGGCTGCCACTGTGTACATTTTCCACATTGAATAATGCAGTTGCTCAGAAGCATTTTGAATGATCTATCCACTGGTTATTCAGAATGACTCTCATCTGGAGTTCCACGTCTATATCAAAGCCTATGAGTGGTTCACTTCAACATTTTTCTTTGCTGTAGTAGTGTAAACTCTTATTGAGTCATTACGCCATCTAGCTATTTCCCCCTTTTTATTTCCACCTTATTTAAATGTATTTGTTTCCCCTTGAGGCTGAGACCCAGTTCAGTGCTGACCAGCCAATAGCTCGGCTCACCATGTTTGTCTGGGGCTGAGGGTAGTTGATTTTGGCCCCAGAATGCATGCCATTTATCATCCCGCAGAATTCAGGTGCCTGCCTGACAGCCGCTCACTATTGGCTGCCCGACACAGGAAGTGGAATCAATGACTCGGGCAGTGTGACCTCATCGCAGTCTAATTAGCAACAGACCCGTTTAATGAACAGCTGGACCAAATGCACACGTCTGTGCTTTCCCCTTTTTCTTTCCAGCTGTCTTTCTTTGCTGCTCCGTTGCAGCTTTTCCTTCCTCTTTTTCTCAAACTCCCACACTTTCTGTATTTCTTTTCTCTTGTTCCTATCCCTCCTTTATCTACCTTTTGTCTTCTTTCTCTCTCTGATAGCTGCTCAATATTGGCTCTCTCTCCATTTCTTTCATTCTCCCTTTCTTTCTTTTATCTATTTATTCATGTTGGCTTTGTTTCACTCTTTCTGTCGTTTCCTTTTCTCTTTTCTGTGGTCTTCCTCCCCTCTGTCATTTCCTGCACTGTTCAGCCATGTTATTTCATTTCCCTCTCCCCTTACACATTCACCCTGCTATTTTGTTGTTATTTTTTGGGTTGTCTTTTCTACCCTTTTTGTCTCAGCGAGGCAACCTGGAAAACTTCTATAGCCCATTCTTTAAAGTCAGGCAGCAAACCACATCCATCTTTCTGTGGAAGAGGCAGGGGTTATGACACACACACACACACACACACACACACACACACACACACACACACACACACACACACACTACACACTACACATTCCCACCCTACTCGGCACATTTCATTTTCCCCTCAGGAACTGCCAAAATCAGCCCGCTACCTTTAAAATTTGATATGTCATTGGCTTTGGTTTGAAATTATCTAATGAAAGAATGTTCCTCTTTTCCTACTTAAAGTTTCCTTGAGCCAGAGACAAGCTCATAGTTTGTCTGATATAATATCCTGCACATGTCTTTGCTGTCTTTTCTCCCTCCAACAGTCAGTTTGCAGTTTGGCGTGAATATCTGCCTGAAAACTGACAGCAGCACAGAAAGTTATCCTGATTTTTACATCTTTCTGTCATTCTTTTTTTGTCCTCCCCCTTGGCCTCTTTGTGTTTCTCATATTCTCTCTTCTCTTTCTTTCTGTTTGTATTTTCTCTTCTTTTTAACCTTAGCTTTTTTTCTCTCTTCCTATCTGACATTTTGCCCATTGTCTTACAGTCCTCACCTCCCTCTTCATCTGTTTGTCTACACTTAATTCCGTCTTCCTTCGTACCTTCCTTACATGTTCGTCTTGATATTGACCTGCTCTAGCCGTCATTGCTTCCAGACGAACCAGCTTACTCCAATCATTGTCTAGTCTCTGCAGGGTCTCCACTCCAGCTGCACAACCTCAGGTCAAACGGTGTAGAAAAGCAGACTAATCTAAAGAACCAACTTTGCATGATTTAGATTAGCATCGTGCCAAGTCGTTATTGGAGCAAGGTGTGTTTTCCCATTATATGGCAGTTGTTATTGGCTTCTGGTTGTTTGGATAGTCTCCTACCTAATCTGTGTTTGTGATCTTGTCTGGTATGACAGTTTTTGTTTTGGAAAGGAAACTTTGGCGATGGTAGCTCTTGTTGATGTTATTTTTTTCCTTGCAACAGCAAATCCTTGCTTCCATTGTAATAAAGATTATTTTTGCATCTTTAATTGAAAACCCATTAAAAGTGGTATTATGAAAACAGTTTTTAGATTTCTGAGAGTGTTAATCCACAAAATTGACTTTATGTCAACATAGCTGATACTGTGTATTTCTTGGAAACTCTGTACAATAGCACAGAC
The DNA here is from genome assembly GCA_023566125.1 of Zingel zingel. Taxonomy (NCBI): domain Eukaryota; kingdom Metazoa; phylum Chordata; class Actinopteri; order Perciformes; family Percidae; genus Zingel; species Zingel zingel. The sequence continues at coordinate 10,788,548 of CM042330.1, read as the reverse complement.
ATTTGTCAACATTTACACTGTGTGTCCATTCAGTAGCTCATCAATCATGTCATTAATCACACATTCTCAGTATGAAACCCATTATGTCCTTGCTGTACGTTATGTACAGAACAGTGTGTTCTCAAGAAATACACACATCACTTGGATGTGGTACTGCAGCGAGCCTCCTGCTCGCCTCCTCCCTGAGGTGGCCACTAGGGGGCAGTGTGAGGTAAAGCAGCAGGCGGTGACCCTGACGGCTCAGGAACTGTGCCTCGCCTGAGGGCTCTCGCACATCAGCCTCACTGTAGTGTCAAGCAGACAAGGTCAAGCACACAGAGCGTTTAAAAATGTATTACTCTCCCACTCACTTTCTGTCTCTGTACTGTCTCTCTCTATGTTAAAGAGACGAGTGAGACTGTGTTCGAGAGCTTACACAGAATCCCCATTTTCACCACTTCATGGGAACAAGATTATGAGACAGCACAGGGATATAGTCAGTGTAGGATAGCACTCAAAGGTTGGCACATAATTCTGACCTATAACTGGAGTTGATTATCACAAAAATAAAACTGTACTTTCACATTGTAGATTATATATGTGCTGTACTACTGTTATTGATAAACCGCATTAGAGATGTACCGATACCAGTATCGGTATCGCCTCCGATACTGTCTAAAACACTGGTATCGGGAAGTACTGGAGTTTATGCACCGATCTGATACCACATAATAAAGCCTGTAAGAAAATCTACGTTAAAGTAGTTTGTACTTTTTCCGTTATAACTGACTGTCAAACTGGATAATAAAAGAAAGTTCTGTGGCATTCATTGTTTGTTCATGTTTCACAAAGAGTTTAACCTGAGCCAGACCGACAACAAAGATAGAAATAATATCACATCCATACAGGGATAGTAGTGTACAGTTGTTAAAACAATAAAATATATGACACACTGGTATCGGATCGGTACTCTTTATCGGCCGATGCACAAATTCAGGTATCAGAATCGGTATCGGGAAGCAAAAAATGGTATCGGACCATCTCTAAACTGAATGCAATCCATATCAGTTGAATATGTCAGCATTTTGGAAGTGATCCTCTGGCAGTCGTCTTGCTTTACAGTAAATAATACAGTCCGATTTTTGTTTGCTGTCCCTTCCAGCAACTGATACCCTTTGTGGAGGATGACGGCTCTAAACACGAGGATCGCTCAGCTGGCCAGAGCCGCCCTGCCACCGAGGAGAGGAGAGAAATCTTGGAGGTTAACAAGGTATTGTGTTCTGTATCTCAATAGCACAACACTGTTAGGGTTACAGGTTTCATTCCCAGCCAACGGTTATGAAATGAGAAAGTAGGGCTGATAAAGGAAAAATGGAAAAAGGTTCAAAAAGTGATATGAGATTTTGTTTAGCATGTTATTTCAGATCAGTAAAGTTTCAGTTCACCTCTGACATCCATGGGCCTGCAGGCATTTCAAATCTACCTGAGCTTGAGGGAAAACCAAGTTTAATATCATCTTAAAGATATAATAATTAGATAGAAATAATAATTAGGCATGAAATTCATTACGGATTAGTAATTTTACTCACCATCATTAACCTGAAGCTTTAATAGCCCAGCTTTCATTATTTAGATAGCAACCATCCAGGTTGTAAAGATGTGGTTTATAAAAAACAAAATGAAGAGGTTACACTTGATAAACTTTGTTTGCCAGAGATGGGGACTCGAGTCTGAGACTCGGACTCGAGTTTCACTTAAGTCGCACAAACAGCTGACTTCAGACTTGACTTGCGACTCGACCCAAAAGACTTCAGACTTGACTCGGACTCGAGCTTCAAGACTCGTCAACAACCTGTTTTCATGCAATTATTGCTTTTTAAATGTAAATTCAGTCATGTATTTCTATTTTCTTTTATTGGCGCATATACGTTGGGGAAACGTATGACGAGCTGCATGTTCCCTGCCCTTTGCCATAATGTGCAACATAATGCATACGCCATGCCTTATGTGCGCACACTCACATAAAAAAATACATTGACGATGGCGACACCAAGTCCGGAGTTGTGCCTTTGGTCATTAGTTTTGCTTTCAATAACTTCGTAAACAGTGGCAGTAAGCGAACAGCTACATGCAAGGTGTGTGGCAGCAAGATAAATGATGACGGATCAACAACGTCGAACTTCATCAGGCATCTCAAAACACACCCAGATTAGTCAGTCACTTGCTAATGTGAAAGAGACGTTACATTTAGCATATATCGTCGCAGGTAACAAGCTAACCATCGCAAAGTGTTGTGCTAATGCTGGGAACAGGCAAATTGGATCTTTATAGTTAGTAGTTGCTGAGGCTCAGACATCCATAGCGCACAGGAGGCAGGACGCACGGATCCATCTCCCCAGGAACAAACGCTGTGTTGGGTGGGCAAACTCGTGATGCGTAATTGATCCCATGGATAATTTGTAGGCTATTAAGTGAACAAGGTGTACCGGTCCACCAAACACTAGGCCATCTTGACTGTCTTAATTCTGCACATATTTCTGTTACTGTAGTCCTATTTACTATTTCATAATTTCATCCATGCGTGGCGCAGTGGATCCGTCACCTGCTGTGGAGACGCTGGTCTCACTAACCTCTCCTCCTCTTGAGTCGGATCTCCTTCGCGCTGGACTCAGTTTCACTGAGCATACGAACACTTACAAAATAAATGGCATTACATCAGTGAGTTCAAACTGCTTATTGCGTAATTTGGACTGACACTGAAATGCATATTGTTCTGTAACTGGTGTGGCACTGCCACTATTCTATTGATTTCCACTTCAACATTAGACATTTTTTTGAGTGAAAGAGACGTTACATTTAGCAAATATTGTCACAGGTAACAAGCTAACCATCGCAAAGTGTTGTGCTAATGCTCAGAACTGGCAAATTGTATCTTTATAGTTGTATCCATATGATGTGACAGACAGGTTAATATTTCACCAGGTCCGAGGGCTAGAGGGATGTGTTAAGTAGACCCCATGAAGTTATCCTACAACTGATTTTGATACTGTATGGATGGTAGCTACAGGACATGCTTTAAATTCATAAGATTTAACAATACAGTATTAGGGACAGACCAGATGGCCAGAGACTTGACTTCAACTTGCCCATCAAAGACTTGAGACTTGACTTGGACTCGAGCTCAAAGACTTAAGACTCGACTTGGACTTCCAAAAAATGACTTGTGAACATATCTGTTGTTTGCTAATAGAGTTTGTGTGTTTAAAGGGGGCAATATGCTGGTGGGTAATGCTAAGGTTCTGGATATTGTTGGGCTATCTTACTCAAAACGCATCTTCAATATCACATGGAGATTGGGCAGAGTACCCATGGACTGACTGACAAGGCTGGTGGTGGTTCCCAGTTTTAAAGGGGACTGGAGGATGTGCCCCCTTTATCAGTGTGTCACTCTGCTCAGCCTTCTTAAGGCAGCTACACACTGGGCCGATAATCGGCCGTTGGACAGTCTGGCAAGGTCAGTGACTCGAGTCTGTTCGGTGTGTTCCGTGCCGTTGTCCGTTGGAGGAGCTGTCAGCCTTCATTTTGGCCGACCTGACATGCTCAGTCGGAGACAGGGCAGTCGGGACTCACCCGGAAATGGCAAGCGGGATGAGCGTGACTAAGCCTCTCAAAATCTGACGAAAATCTTTTAAACTGACCTTTGTCGATCTGAAATGAAGACAGATTCAGCAACTGCATGGCCTATTTCTCGCTTAAAATGTTTTCAGAAACACGTTTCGGTGAACTATTTTAGTACAATATGAGATCGTATTCTGAATGAGTTGCCATTAATGGCCGGTTGAAAAATCCAAAATCCGGAAGCAGCAGCCAGACCCACGTGACGCGTTCGTCCAATCAGCTGCCAGTTTTCATTTTTTGGGCGACAATACAGATTAGCGCCACCTGCTGTTATGGAGACGTATTACGTCTCGTCGCTTTGGTGTGTCTCGGGGAGACTGATCAGTCCAACTGCCTTTTCTGCCAACGGTCGGCCGTCTGGTTGGTCTGTAACGGCCTTTAAACATTGTGCCAGTGTGCCGTAAAGGAGGCTCCTGTCAATTGTTGAACCTCAGATTCATTCTTTGAGTTGCCAGAATGCATACAAAGATTATAATACTAGTACAAGTAAGCTAATAACTTACCTTTTATAGTTTGTATTCATACCAATATAAAAGTGAATGAACTGATCAAGGGCTGACTTAAACAAGATAGTAGCTGATGGTGTTAAATATTAAAAGAAGGGCCTTTACTTTTTTTATATATCTTGTGAGTGAGGTATTCACTTCTGGAGTGGTTTCAAGTGGCAGACATCAAACACACCTAAGAGCTTTTTCAAATGTATTTACTGTCAGATATGTTTTGGCCAGCTCTGATAGAGAATCTGTTTTATGACACTCTGAAGTGCAGAGCAGAGAGCTTTTCTTCAGACTGACATGCCATGTTGTCAATCAAAGTCTGAAAGTTTTTTTTGGGGAAAGCTTTAATCCTGAGTAATGGCTTAAGTTACACGCCACAGACTTACACTTAACTTACTTCCACTGTTATAGTTGAGGTACAGTGTTAAAATATTTCCATGACTAGAAACGAGACCGATCACTCCAGTGTTATCAAGACAAAGACAGGATAAATGACATGTTAAGCAAATAAAAAATGCCAAAATACATGTTTTAAGGTTTTTTTAGCATTGCTGAACTGACCACTGGGACACGACACAGGTCCTCTTAACACTGAAAAAAACCTGCCCCTTGATGTTTTGGCATTTGCCATAATAGTTTATTTTTGAGTCCAGGATTAGGTTTAATCTCTCCCTGGGAAACAGGGCCCATCAAGATGACATTAAAGCGCTGTGTACTAATATCAGCCTTGGGTCGATGAAACCTAGATCCTGCATAGATGCAGGTGAGGTAGACAGCTATGGCTGTCTACCTCACCTGCATCTATGCAGGATCAGACACAAAAGATCAGACACAAAAGTCAGACACAATTCCTCCGAGCAGTTTCCATCTCACCTGAGTACAGTAGTTATGGACAGTGGAGCGTCACAAAGGTTCAAGGAAAAGACAGCATGCATTATTTAGGAGGCCTTTAGTTTGCTTCGTCTGAAATGGATTTGTTTTGTTTGTGTATATGTATGTGTGTGTGTGTGTGTGTGTGTGTGTGTGTGTGTGTGTGTATTGAGTTTGAGAGAGTGCGAAAGAGCTTTTGTTCTTTCTTCAGAGAGAAGATTGTGTTTACATTTGCTTTCACACAAGCTTTCAGTATGTGCGCGTGCTGGCTGAAGCCCTTCTCTGTTTCCCCTCTTTGTATGTGCATTGTGCTGGATCTGTACAGATTGTGCATGCCAACTCGTGTTGTCTGCGATGATAATGGTCCAAGGTCAGGAGTGTCAGCAAACAGAGATGCGAATTGGTTATTTTTAAGAGCTCAGCACAGCTCCCCTGGCTGCTTTTAAATGTTAACACAACAGTGAAACATTGCAGTGAACCCTTTGCTCAACTGCACTCAGCTCCATCCAAAACAAACCATCGCCTTTTCACACAAAGCCTCCATACCCACAAAGAGCACAGTTAAAGCCTGCTGATATTGTGGTAGATAAATAACCAAGTGCTTATTCCAACTTTTTAAATGCAATAGCGGACTGAAATACAGAATACAATCCGTTAACACATAGCAAGACCTTATTATGTAGTATATCTAAAAACAGCTCATTATACTGTATTGTGTATGCAATACATTTCACTTATTTTGAAGTGGAATATATCATACACTGAATGCACAATATATAAAGGATGTGATGATAGATTTTAGCCACATCTCAGTTGTCTTACATAAAAGTCTTTCTCAAACTAGTCTGCTTTTCTTGATCTACATCAGATCACTTTATGATTAGTCTTGATTAGTAAAGGATCATTTCTGTTCACTGCTCACTGTTTTGTTTACAATTCAGTAGTGTGCATTCAGTAGTGTGCTTTTTATCCTCATTATTTTTTGGGCATTTGTAGGCCTTTATTGACAGGACAACTGAAGACATGAAAGGGGAGAGAGAGGGGGAATGACGTGCAGCAAAGGGCCGCAGGTCGGGATAAAACCCGGGCCCGCTGCGTCGAGGAGTAAACCTCTATATATGGGCGCCCACTCTACCAACTGAGCTATCCGGGCGCCCGTGTGTGCATCCTTGAGACCTAACAAAAGTGTTGAATGCATTTCCTTTCCCCTAACAAATTTGCAAAGCTAATTTTTGAAACCTGCATTATTTACGTGCATGTTAACTACCTTGCAGTTTTCTTCTTTCCTGCCTTTGTTGTCTCAATGCTGTTTTTTTGCTGCATTACACTACCTGTGGAAGAGTGGAATAATGTTAAACTGTGGTACAAATGTCTATCATGTTACCTGTGTGCACAAGAACAGACACAACAGGGACCAATACATTAAAAATGCATAGTGCTACCAGTGGTCAACAACTACCCCTTTAAGCTTAAATATCCTACTGATTCAGAACCTGAAAATGACCAAGAACTATATGAGCTGCAAACAGACAATCTACTTAAATAAATTAATGATACAAACAAAGCCAGTCTTCTTCTGTGATGTGATTGGTTTCTAACACATTATCAAGCAATGTAACTTGGCAACAGTATATTGACATTTCTAGTTTCTTATTGAAGAAATTTTCTATCACGATTAGGGTTTATTTTTTTCATATCGCCCAACCATACCCAGAGGCTAAAACTTTTTTTTTTTTTTTTAAACAGCTTTTCAATCTGGCCTTTGTGTTTGCAGCATATTTAGCTGTGATTTTGCCCAGGCTGCCCAGCTGCACATTAAGGCCGCAGTAAGGACAGCAAGCTTTGGGGAGTTAAAGCGGTTAGTCTGATCAGCAGAGTAGAGATGCAGCAGTACAGGGGAAGCAGATGTTTGTGGCCTGGCTACATCTGCTGCAGTCACTCCAGCCAGATAGGATAGTTCTGGATGGGGGGGGGGGGGGGGGGGGGTGAGGTGGCATAAACTAGAAAGAGAGATACATAAAAAAAGACAGAAACGGGTAGGAAGAGAGCTAAATGGCAGACTGTTGTTACCATGAAAAGGTTGATGGAGTGATAGATAAAAGATGTGTGATAGAGGGGGAAAAGAAAGATGGAAAGAAAGCCTTTGAGTTAAGGGAGAAAGATAAATTAACTGTTCAGGTGGGAAAGGTGTTTGAAGATGGATGGATGACCAGACAAATAGCCTGTGTTGTCAGAGAGAGTAGATGTGTAAAGGTGAGGGTAAAGGATGAAGGGACACAGAGGAGCAAACGGGTAGCAAAACGCAGGTAAAAATCATTTGTGTGATGTTTTTGATATGAATTAAAATGTCTATGGGGTAGCAAAGTATCAGGGATGTACAGGAAAGAAGAGACATGTAAAACGATTGATGAAAAAATGGATTGATAGATGTGTAGGCAGCTGTGAATTGTCAGAGATAAACTGTTCTCATGCAGATAGGGTCTTGAAAAGGAATAACAGAAGACTGATTAAATTAAGCTGCAGCAGGGAAAATAGGATGCCTTCTGTGACAGGATGCCCAGAGAGACTGAAAGAAAGAGAGAGAGAAGATTGATGCATAAGTGAAAAGATAAGTACAATCATGCCTCAGACTCTCCCCCTGATATGTCACACTGGTTTAGGATTGCTAGCCTTGTATTTCCCCTCACAAAAGCAGAAAGCAGAGTTTTTTTTTGTTTTTTTTTGAAAAAACAACTTTCAACGACTTAAAATTGAAATTCACTCAATGCTGTAAGTAATGGACAGTGATATAATGCATCTTTATGGGATGGTTGTGATAGGCAGAGTGATAGGATGCCAGGGTAATGGGATTCTAAATCCATGGATGGGGATTTTTGTGCGCTCTGTTCTGGGTGAAATAACCTTGGAACAGACACCACCCTTGTTACAATATAACAGAACAGAGTGATCTGAAGAGAGCCATTGAAGTGTGTGTTCTGTGCTCACAAGAGGGAATAATGGAATGTAGAAGTGTTGGCACAGTCCTAAATGTTCACAATGTCCAAACCCTACTTAAAGGTGCAGTAGGTAAGACTTATAAAACTAACTTTCCGTCATATTTGCTGAAACTGACCCTATGTTCCAGTAGAACTACATTAAGCAGGTAATTAAAAAAAATATCCGGCTCCTCTGGCACCACCTATAGCCTGTAGTGCGATTTGCAAAAATCTACCGCTCCCTGTTCAGATACACCAATCAGGGCCGGGGGGGGGGTGCCTAACTTTGTGTCAATTACTGCTCATGCACACGTATTCATTCTCCCTTGAAGGGCTTAAGAAACCGTTTTGGGCTTTAGCGGAAAGGGGGGAGGGACTGAGAGGTTGTCGATGTTCAAATTTTCCTTTAAGTCCTGGATCTTCACAATCCTACCTACAGCACCTTTAATCCTTGTCTACAGCCCTGTCCCAAGCCCTGATTCCACAATAGACTGCATAAATATTGACATAGTATCTGTAATGTCACAGAGGGAGGCCGGATGTCTGCTGCCATAGCTATACAATCCGAAATCTGTCAGGGTGGCACCTTAGTGAAGTTTAGATTGGTGGCCGCCGACACCACTTCTGAGTGTGATAAGTCCACTGAAGCAAACATGCTTGACCACCAAGACACTCATTAGCACTAGTGAAATGAACTAGTGAGACTCTAACATGAGGTGGAAACATACAATTGATTTCCGGAGAGTTATTGGGATCTTCCTATTGCCATTAGGGCTGCAACTAAGGATTCTTTTATTAAAGATGAATCTGCCAATTTTTTTCTCGATTAATTGTATGGTTAGAAAATAGTGAAAAATGTCCATAAAAATTTCACAGAGCCCAATGTGACTTCTTCAAATTGCTTGTTTTGTCCAACCCGTAGATTCAGTGGCCCTCATTTATGAAACGTGCGCATGACCAAAAACAGGCGTAGGACGGGCGTACGCCGATTCCTACGCAAAGCAAGGGATTTATCATTTTGAACGTGAGTGTAGGCTGCGATAAAATCTCACGTCTGGTCTGAACTCGTGTATGCAAGTTTTCGAGTCAGTGTGGACTTGCGGTGCAGCATATAACAAGTTTAACAGGAGAAGGAGAAGTCATCAGTTGATCACTTATCAGCAGTGGCAGATCTGGCTCTTTTAAAAGACCTCTATTCGCCGGTACAACAGTGCACACGTATGCGCACGGGCCCATGGTCATGGTCTTGCATCAGCGGGGGGGACCCTACTATACACGCCAGAAAAAAGTCTGCAACATTGTTTTAGCCTGTGGGGTTCTGCACAACATCGCGCATGAAAACAGAGTGCCAAAAATGTAGTGATGGAGCCAGATGACCCGATGCCCAGAGAGCAGTGTCCAGCACAGCCCCAACTGAGGGCTATACGAATGAGACAGGATATTATTCCTTGCTTTTAAAAGGTATAGTGTTATGTTTGGCAAAAATAGCCTACTCGATACAGGAAACATGACGATGCACAACATTTTTATTTATTCTTCAGGTTTTCGTTTCTCTTTTAAAGTGTCGTTAATGACCACAAGTGAACGATTTATTTCTGCCATTGACAGAGTTATTTCGGCTTGTTTTTCCAGCACCTCTGCTGTCAGGAGACAGGGTCGGGGTGGTGGTCCAGCACGGGGGGGCAGAGGACACACACTCTCCCTCACAGCTGTTGCCTGGCTCTGACTCATGAAAAAAACACGAGTAAAATAACAGACACTGCATAAACTCCGCTACTGTGTGTTTATTTAAATATAGGTAAACCATATAGGCCTAAGAGATTGCAATATAAGCCTGTATATTACTATTAGGACTATAGCATACATACGTCAAGGATGTATAAATGAAATAAACTTCAGCTGGAGTCTGATTTACCATGCCAACTCTGTTCACTGCATCAGTGATCTCTTTCCATTCCTTCTTTAATACCAGTTTTCAGGCTGCCAAATCTACAAACGTAAGTAATGTGTGCAAATGAACCTGAGATATCAGGGTTTCAATCTCTACATCTAAAAAGTGCTGCTTCTTAGCCGGATTACGTCTCGCCATGTCATAAATTGTAGGGGCGAGGCCTCAAAACCGAGAATATATAGGGGCGTGATATTAAAATTATGATCGTTTCCAGCCGCTGCATTTATCGATGTACGACCATTCTTACGCTCTGATTGGTGTGATACGAACGTTTCATGAATCACACGTGAAGCCTGTCGTAAGAGGATTTCTGCGCTCATATCTGTGCTGGTTTCTACGTTAGGTTGATAAATGAGGGCCAGTGTGCGGTCATAGAAGCCTTAGAAAACCAGAACATATTCACATTTATAATTTTTTTAAGCATGCTTGCCTAAAAAATACTTGATCATGTAAATTGTAGTAATTTTTGTTGATTGGCTTAACGATTAATTGGCTTATCTTTTCAGCTCTAATTAGCATGTTTCCCTCCAAATATAGTGCGGAAAATCGTGTTTCCATCCACGACTGTTATGTAAGTATTAGGGGTTAGGCCCAATGAGATAACCATTGCCGAAGAAGAAGGCTCCGTGACATGACATGATTAAAAGAGTTGTAATGATAAAGAAAAAAACGCACTTGACATCCTATTCTACAGTTGTAGTACAGTAGTGTAGTTTACGCCATCACTGTCTAGCTGCCTTTAAATAAACTGCATCTGAAAGGTAGGGACCTTGACCCTTGCGGTAGATGTCACTTCAGGTTTTATTCCATCCCCCATAATCCCAGGCCCATAATCCTACCTCTATTCAGTTGAAGCCTGAAGCCCACCCCCCAAGTTGATGGCGTTGAACAGGTAGTAGAAGTAAAGATCAGTGTGGGGTGCAGTGGTGGTGGAAGGGGGATGGCTGGAGGAGAGGCAGATAAATGACTCCATGGTAATGTCTGGCTGCTTTATGGGATGTCCTGGCTGTGAGTGATAGCCTTGCTCTTGTTATCTGTCGATTGGGGTAATTGCTGTTTGTCGAAATCTGGCTGACTAATGGTCATGCAATCTGCCCAGCGTTGGAGGGGGAGGCATCACTCTCATCACTCTCCACAAGTGTCTTTACTTGGAAGTATGCTGCGTGTGACAATATGTATTTGAATTTAAGTTTGTTTGAATATCAGGGCTCCACACTAACCTTTTTTACTAGGAGTTCTGTAGCCCCAAAATGCGACCATTTGGTCGCAGTCTGGAGCCCTGAATGTGTATATTCCCCCAGTGTACATGTGCCTGGATGTAAATATAAGTGTGTGCTTCTATACACTACTCTTATACTCTGTCATGCGTTCCAGTGTGCAATTGATGTGTATATGAAGAAGTAGAGTTTATCTGAGCATGTGTGAAAGTCCAGTGTTTGAAATGCATTAGCCATAATTCATTGGTGCCTAATGGGTTGCGATTGCTCACTCTCTGTGCTGCATTCCTGCTGTGCTGTAGAATGTAGAATGTGAATGCATTTCAGTTCAGGGTCCCCAGTCATCCACACTGACTACGTTTACATGCACATAGTATTCTGTATTTTGCCCTAATTCCGAAAAAGACGATATTCCGACTAAGCTGTTTACATGGATAATGAAAGTGAATATTCCACTAATATTTCTGTTTACAATGTAGGCGAGTTTACCAGCGCCGGCGGACTTGTTGGACCGTGCAAACACAGCGTCCCTCTTTCATTCCTTTTAACCAGCTTCTTGAAAATGTCGGCATAGCGATGTTTGCGAATATCCAAAAACCTGTTGATATCCAAGTCTTTGATAATGTTTAAAAGTAGCTGTGTTTCACCTTCTTATCATCTCTCCAGCCTTGCAAACTGTTGGCTGGTTGGTTTGTGTACAGAAACCATAGCAACGCACAGAGCTGACCATAAGCCTGCGGTGAAAACCCAAATTGAGACGCATATTCCGAATGCGCTGTATACATGTCCAACAATGCCTCTAAAACCCGAATAATACCGGAATATCCCACGTCTTAATCTGAAAATGTTATATTCGGAAAAAGGCCTTATTCTAAATATCCAACCGGAATACGCTGTTTACATGACCTGTATCAAATTCGGAATATTGTCATATTCGGAATAATATTGGTGTCCATGTAAACATACTGACTGTTTCTGCTCCAATACATGGACTGAATTCTGTGGCACCCAAGTGACCACAAATTACAGCCCTAATGAATATCTTACAATACTGGACACATGCCAATTAATGAAGGAAAAACAAAACATATAACAGGTAAATTTGCCAGCAGAATTTTTGGCACTAATTTGGACCGAGGTTTCTGTTATGAGCAGCTTCCATTTTCGACCAGCTGTCTGTAGCAAGCGCTGTGGGAATCTGCCCCCGTTCTGCCTGCATAAATGACTGATTGACTGGCTGGCTGAGTGACGGTGCATTTTGCAGAATGGAGGAAGGATGATTCATAGAGACTCTCTGGACTACTTGATAATCATTCCATCTTGTGCACGGGACAGGCTGTCTTGTCATTGGCACATCACTCATCGTTTGTTCTCTTCATACGTCCCTTTATCGCTCCATCTCTCCATCCTTCTATCTATCCCAGGGGCCTTGGTGTTGACCCTCCACTCTGGTAGGGGGGTTGTAATGCTGGACCTGTGCGACATGTCAGACCCCCGCCGTTTTCTCTGCTGCACCTGCCCCCCTGCCCCACCCCTCTGCTGCAGTCTGCCACTGCCACTCGCCTCACGTTTGATTTAATACCAGCCTAAGTGTGAATAAATTCCTGTCACAGCCCATTAAGGAGGCCTTGGAGAGATCTGGCCTGTTATTAATTCTCCACAGCTCCTCTCTTTCTCTCCCCTCTTTTAGTTACTATCTCTCCCACTCTGCTGCTGCTCTCCCTCCCGTGCCCCCTCACCCTCTTCTCCTCCTTTCCTTCACTGCACACTGTCTTGCTTTTTTAATATCCCGTTAATTACCGCGTCTGTCCTCTTTATTCAAATGAGATAAGGAGAAATTAAAAACAGAGGGTTGTTTGTAATTTCAAATAGAAAAGCCATCCACTGTCTGGCTTTACTCTTCTCTCCTCTCCAGACCTGTGCGAGCTAGCTGCCGGCTCGGCGTGTGCAATGAATTCCAGTGTTACTGGCTGCCGAGTCTGCCGAGGCCCGATGATAAACAAACGCAACCTCCTAATTGTAATAAGACCAGGAGAGAGGGATGCAGCTTGGTTGGCAGATACTCTCCCTCTGTCTCTTTCCATCGCCCTCGCTTTGCTCTCTGATTCCCTGCCTCCTCCTCCTCTCTGTTTCTCTTCTCTAGGCGTGTCTCTCTTTCCACTCCCACAGACGTTACCCCCCTGCTGTTCTCCACTTCCTCCTTATACCTCCTATTCTTCCATTCCTCTTTCCCTCTATTGCTCCCATCCCATCTTCCACTGCTATGTTCAGGCTCCAGAATTAGAATGTGCACAGCAGGTGCCCATACCTCTGTCTTATTAGCAGCCTCATATGTGGCCCATTAGAGGCTCCCTTTATGCCTAGGGCTTTTTAATTGTTTTGCGAGGGTCAGAGGGGCAGTGTAGCTGCAGAGCTCTTGCAGAGTATCAGAGCTGGGTTTCTTTGTGGTGAATAAGTGTTTTCCTAGTATTTTGCTGCATTTAGTGTCAAGTGCAACCCCAATTATTTCTGCTTTGTGTTACAGTGTTTAAGGGCCATGTAAGCAATTAGTTTTAAACCATTGTCTGACTGTTGTGGTGTTTAGAACTATTATTTACATGAAAGGAAGGTGAGGTAAGTTGGACAGCCTTTTTTTGCTCATGCTATATTGTGCATATATTTGCCAGTTCTGTTGTAGGTAGGACATTTGTGTAACATAAGTAAAAGGCACATTAAGGCCAGTTTGATATTTTTCTGATGCCTTAGAGACTGCTTTAAAGAAGAAATGAAATGTAGGATGCAATTGTATATACATCAGATGGAAGTTCACGTAAAAGACCAAAGGTTCCATTAAAAAGAGATGTTTTTAAATCATTTTTAAAGGAGCCAAGGCCCGGAGCACTCTCAGGTCGTCAGGCATCCTCTGGAAGCATAAACGACGTGGTAGTTTACATAGTAAGTTAGCCACTGTCTGTACATTTCTGTAAAACACTTGACTCTTCAAGGCTCTACGTGTCTACATTTCTGCAAGGATTCAAAGTTTATTTTTTACATAAACAAGCAATATTTGTTGTGAAATGTGCTGTATAGATGCAACAAATCAATGAATTTTTCCTCTTTAAAATTCTGTAGACGAAGCGTTTAATTGAGAAAATAATTGGCAGATTAATCGTTAAAGAAAAGAATTGTTGGTTGCAGCCCTATTGATTTGCAATCTGGGCTGTTCCTAAGTTTGGGCTAAAAAAAAAGTGTGAAAAATAAGGATTAGAAAAACAAACGTAACGGATATAAATTCAAGATAAAGATTATAAATATTTTGTTGAAGTAAAATCTACTTATGTCACAGATGCAAATATGCAATGAAGGGCAGTGCAAAGGATTTGCTGAAGATAATGTGTGAGGCAAGGCTGAGGATATGCAGCGGTTGGAGGACGGAGTTCAGCATCCTGATGGCCTGAGGAAAGAAGCTTTTTCTTATTCTGTTGTTTGCTTAAAAGAAACCGTAAAAAATATCAGATACAATATACTATACTTTTAAAACAGATTATTGAATAAATATTACCCTTAGTATGCCCTAAATGCTCTCAATCAATGTTCAAATACAGTATATGCTGGAGAGGATATATTAATTCTATCAGGTTGGTGGACTCATCAGAATCCAACATACATGTATATGAAATCTATCTTTAGTTTTTACACTTGATATTACTTACGTATCCTACATGGAAGATAATGGCTGAAACATAGTGGTTTGTATTGAGGTGGCAGTGGTAGTACATGTAGTGCAGTAGATGTAGAAGTGGTAGGATGGTGGAGTGGATTGCCTGAAACATGCCCCGTCTTCCTTTTCACTTCCTAGCACAATCTGTAGTCCAAGTCTATGTGGAGGGGCGGGGTCTTTGGCCTCTCTTCAAGTGTCATCCAGGGATGTACTACCTTCACTAGTGCAGTGTCAGAGAGTTTTCAGTGGAAGCAAATGTTTTGTTAAAGTTAATTGAGTTATTCTCACCAAAACACGATGTGTCCGGTTTTAAAGGGGCTGTACTCAATATTCAGAAAATGAATATAGCAGTAGACAACTATTTGCTAGAGTGGCATCCTGAGCAGTAATGGCATCCTGAGCAGAGAATGAGCGTCAGTATAAGACGCTGAGAGTCGTGAAAAAGCGTCAGTATTTGACAAGTTGGGGAGCGGACTGTGAGAGCTGTGTGGAGGCAATCCCAGGCCACTTTTTTCTGAAAATCAAGTACTGCCCCTTTAACGGCCATGTTGCAAAGCCAGACACCTCATGACTTGCTAGTCTGGTGAAAACAATGCCATCTCTTCTTTGGTGCAAAACCTCTCTTTCTTCTTCTTTCAACACCATTATTTACTGTACGTGTCTTTTTTTCTGCGGCTTTTTGCTTTCTCCGTTCAGTTATTCGGTTGCTTTTGGTGCAGTTCTGCCACACTCAGCTTTGATGCAGAACAGTGCCAGCCTAACAACTTCATTTCAATCAAGGACAATATTTTGCTACTGTGAGCAGCATGAAAACCATTGGCTTTGACATGTTTTGTCTTTTTATTTTCGAGGGCGGCATTTCTGAGATTTTAATTTCATTGCTTTGTGATGACACAAAAGACATTCAACTTTTATTCTAATGGGTAGACCTTGATTCTTGATTGTATGACCCTCTACACTCTGTAGAAATGGTAAAATGCATTCAAACAACTCTGAAACAATTTTAGGATTAGGCTGCGTGGGTTGTTTTCAAATCAAATTTGTTTTAAATTTGAGTTTAAAGTTGATTTTTTTTTTTAAAGTTGACACAATATTGGCTTGACATGGTAGCTAAAAGGTGTTTGTTTTTCATTCTACATGGAGAGTTATAGGCAGTAGTTTGGATGCTCAGATCTAATAATATGGGTTCAGGGTTCATCATTGAGCACAATGTGGTGACTAATGCAACTTCACATTCATTCAATAAGTCAGTCAGGCTGTCAATGATAAATAAAACAAAAACAATATAATGAATGATAAAAAAACTACCGCCTGCAAACCATATTTCAGAGAACATTTTTGTTTTATTTCTGTTAATAATTTCAGACTTTTCAAACTTAATAATAAAGAGTACAAAGACCAAATTTGACAAAATGACTGTACACCACCTCAGAGTGTCTTTAAGAAACTTCCCGTTTCCAAACATTTTCACTTCAAATTGACAGCCGACCACCTCAGAGTGCCACTCAGACAATATCAGGACATTCTGATGTGGAATTTTAAAATTAAAGCTCTTTAGAATGTCATATATGAGCTGTGTTACCTATAAATTCAAAGGATCAGAAGCATCAAATGGTTGAATCAAACAGTTATGTTGCTTTATGGAAATATGAAAATATTGAGCTGAAAAATATTTTTACAAGCCATATATTGCCCAGCCCTACATAATTGTTCTCCTTTCAACCTCAACTCCTCCTCACACCCAATAAAACCCATCTCCTGCGAGTGGATTGGAGGCTTTAAGTTTGACTTACCTCTAGTTTATCTTTCCAGAAATCTGCCTGCCTGTCTCTTCCCATCGCATGTGCAGCCCACACCAACACTACTGCACTGTTTAAGTCTTGATTATATTACTGGAGTGAATATATGTTTTATAGATTTTAGCAGCGGATAGTAGCCTAAAGCAAAATACACATTTTATAACTTAACACCTTTTGCTAGTTTTTGCTAGCTAGTTACCATGTGGGATGTTGCTGAGCATTAATTCTATTTTCATTCTTTATTTTAAAACATTCCTTTTCTATATTCATTGTTCACTTTAAACCAGAAGTTTGCACACAGCCCACATTGTTGGCTCAAATTTTCAAAGAACTTTTTCCTGTTAGTTAACTTGCTTGCTAGTTAACTCACCACATATCGCATTTCGCACTGTATGTATTTATATGACAAATTGCCTATTTGGCTAATAAATTGATTATGTCTGCTTATGAAATGGTAAAAGGTTAGTTTCTATCTGCATATGACGGTGTGAGCAGATGACCCCTATATTTCCATTTTCCCCCCGTTAATTCACATAAATTGCCCGTTGATTCTCATGGAACGTTTTCACCGTGAATATTCCTGGAATTTTGCAACCTTAATCATGTTTACTTAGATTGTGAGAGGAGGTTTACAGCTTGGCCTCAGATGATATTAGCTCCTGACAAACCTCTGAGAGAGATGAAAGAAAGACGTCCTGCCTGCTCTGAGATGGAGACGACGGGGTATCACTCTGCAAATGCTTCAAACTCAACACTTACAGAACATGCACAATCATACCTACAGTACACACAAACACACAAAACAAATACAGACACACTTTTTTTAACACTCAGACATCATCTGCTCCAGTCTACAAATCAGCCCTCCAAGCAAGCCTTCATTCTCTGCAGCTACTTTTAAACTGAGGTCTTCTTTCCCTTGGCCCTGCCATAAGTTAGCTAGTTAGCAGCACAGATGTCAAACAGGAAAGTACTCTAATTAAACAGAGTGAGCAGGAAGCCTCAGCCATTTGACACCGTTTCATGCTGACTGATGAATAGTTGAACCTCTAACTAGAGGCCGACGGATACATCTGTAGGCTGATGTTGTTGGCTGATATCAATTTAAGACCGCTATATTGGTGTTTTTGATATGTTGGGAGTAGGAGATATTATCCGTTGTTTTTCTCTTTTTTTTATACCAATTTAAAGATTTATAGAAATCAACAAAATGGTGTATTTGAAAATGATCTCCAATTATTCTCCAATTATCAATCACTGTTTCAACAATTTCCCTACCCTTATATTTCTTAAATCAAGATTTATATATACTACACTAAGTATAATTATTTTCTTACTGGGAAAGTTAAATGTTAAGAATTTACTTCAATTTGCTGTTACTGTCATCTTTGATAGTAAAGTGTATTGCTCAACTGTACATACTGTATCCTAATAACCAAATTGGCAAGGTAATTGCAAAGAAATATGTTTACTCGGTGTGTGTGAAAAGGATCAAAATGCTATGTTACAAGTGTATTAAAAACATAATGTTGGCATATGCATCCTCCTCATCAGGTTTTGTTTTGTCTCTCACATATTGATCAAAGTCCCATATTTGTTTGGCTCTACCTGTAACTATGGCTTTTATTCTATGTCTGTGCTTTAAGCGACCATACATATGCCAGGGCTCCAGACTGTGACCAAATGGTCGCATTTTGTGACCAAAATTTGAGTGTGCGACAGAATTTTACATCCAGTCGCACATGTGCGACCAGTAAATTTGCCACTTTTATTTTTTTTATACGTTAAACGTGGAAGGGGCGCGTCAATGAATCCAGAATCTGTGGCAGGCCAATGAGTGTGAGAAGGATAGGGAATGGCCACTGTAAGTGGCTAATGTGTGGAGGGGGAGGGTACTAGAGATAATCGAGCGTGCGTAAACGTCTGTAGGAAGGAGACAGATATCACAACTTACGTGCGCCTGAACAATGAGCAAGCAAACTATTGACTTGTTCTTCCGACCTGCGGCTAGTGTGCTAGTGCCAGAGTCTACAGTGTCACAGTTGGATGATGAGTCAGAGGTTTCTTTGGCGAAAAAAGCCCGAACCCACCATTTTCGGGAAGACTGGCTGCGAGAATTCAGCTGGTTGAGGTACTGTAAGGAGACAAACTCCATGAACTGCGAATGTTGCAGTTGCTACCCCAGAACTGCGGGGAACACGATGTTTGCCGACAGTGCAGGCACTTCGCAGTTTAAACACAATACACTAGTTAAACACAATCTTAGCCTCAAGCATAGAGTATGCCGTGACTTGTTAATAAATGAAAAAGCAACACCACAGCCGGTTGCTTTTAGAAGACAAGAGGCTGTAAATCAGAGCGCAGATGAGGCAGAGATGATGTTGAAATGTAACGCCTTCTGAGCCTCCTAATGGTGATCTGCTCTAAGGGGGAGTGAGTAAAGGCACAAGTTGTTTAGGCCTACTTGTTCTAGTGGAATGTTATTGGCCAGTGCCCCTAATGTTCACATATATTTGTTAAGTATTGTTTTTAACTGTGAAATGACGAAAGGTTATTAAGCACTTTTTTTATTCTGAATGTATGGTATATATATCTTTTTATATTTGTACTGTCATGACAGCGATGGTGCTGTCGGTTTACCTTCTATGTTGCATCTTCAAAAGTGCACAATAAAATGTGACACTGAATTTGAAACAGCACATTGTAATTTATGCATCTATTATCAAAGTATTTATTAGTAATACAGTGGAAATTAGTAGAAATGTGAATATTTGGTTACCATGTTGAATTACGGTGTGTGCCACTAAATGTTCTGGTTGCACCCCTAAAATTTTCAGTTGAGGGCCACTGTGCTCCTAGTGAAAAAAGTTAGTCTGGAGCCCTGTATGCAGACGACACATTTTGAAACCTAGAATGTTGTGATTTGAATTTCCTTTTCCTTATCGGCCCCCTGCTTTAGCTAATCTGCTGCTCAGTACAAATTACCCCTTTTGCTCTCTTGAACTAAAGTATGAACTTAGTTATGCACTCAGGCACAATAACTTATTGCATGTTCTTAGGTCTACAAAAAAGGTAGTTAACATAATGAGACGTCTGCAGTGAAAAAGACCTTTTTTATGTCACTTAGCACCTACACAGTAAACATTTCTCGGATTTTGCTCTGATGTGCAATTTTGTGATGGTTAAGTTACTTGCATGGCTGCCCATCATTGGTTTTAAAGAAACAGCGCTTCAACCTTCTTGCCCCTCATTTATTATGACTGGGAACCAAATCACAAAGGTAAGCGAAATCGATGGGGCTACCTGGCAGAGACTCAAGTGCTTAGGAGACAGCGAGGGGGCACCTAGCCTCAGATACCTCCTAAAAGGCCAAGTCGATTGCAGCTGTTCTGCACCAGTCGGCTGACACTGCAGGCTTTCCACCTCAGTGCTGAGGACATATTGAAAGAACCCTGTTGGTAGGAGTATGCAAAGATGACAACATGGCTATTGTATTTCGGCCACTGCCTTCAAAATCCCTTTAAATGGCTTTATTCCCCTTGGAAATCCACTGCCAAACACAGAACACACTTGCACTTAAACCTTCCGTTGAGAGAAAGCCATACATTTTATAAAGTCAATTAAGGCTTTTTTAACTGATGTCAGGCAAATTAAAGCTTCTTGGCCCGGCTCCCTGTGGGTATACTGTCAGATGGTCAACCAGGGCCCACTTAGCGTCACAAGGTTCCCCAGGCAGGGCACAGAGCAGTAAGCAGCTTACTTACCCCCCCAACTCACTTGTGCTTTCTACAAGTTTCCTCAGAGTGGGCAGAGTGTTTTCCTTCAAGTTACATTTCACTTTGGCACATTTTTAGTATGCATGCACTCACACGTGCATTCATTCATTTCTTTTTATTTCAAATGAACCATGAATTGATGTTGCTTTACCTTGGTCCATGTTTGCCACTTGATCTTCAGCTAGTTGTGTATGTGGATCTGTTCCCCTGAATCAATATGTATGTGCTCCAAAATAAATACTTTATTCAAACTAACAAGAAATTTTTAGGAGAATGCTGGTTTCTGGAAAGGCACCTCTCCATATAAAGTCCCTCCTTTTTTTGAGATTGTTGCAGCCCAAAATGCCTGATTTTGCGGGAGCTTTTGTAAAAAATTGCGATAAAAGTTGCGTTGTGTTTGTTGCAATGAAGTTGCAGGAGACAGTGAAAGTTGCAAAAAAAAGTCGCGATTTTTTTTTTTTTTGTATAGATCTTTAAAAATAAAAAGGAAACTTGTTTCAGGGAGAATAAAACTACTCTGGGCTGAGTTTTCCTAGTAACCTTACCAAAAAGGCTCAGGATGCTGCAAATGTTGGTATAATGTGAAAATGGCTGGTGGATTTAACACAAAAAATTATTTATTGAATGAATCACATTTGAACATATGTGTCAGTGGCTTGTTGATCTTTAGATTGTTAGTTAATTTCCTATGCTGGCCTGGGACACACATTCATACGGTTTGATAAAGTACTTATTGGACTTTAACTTATCATTGCACTTACAATAACGAGCGTAGCTGTCCTCAAGTTAGGTCATTGTGTCGTCTCATCTCCGGTTTTTCCTGCATCCACCGTGTGTGTGTGTGTGTGTGTGTGTGTGTGTGTGTGTGTGTGTGTGTGTGTGTGTGTGTGTGTGTGTGTGTGTGTGTGTGTGTGTGTGTGTGTGTGTGTGTGTGTGCGCGTCAGTAGCGGGGGGAACTGTATGAGCAGCAGCCCCGCCCGCTGCAGACAGCCGACAGGATTGAAACAGCAGCCGCTGACTTTACAGTGAAAAAACGTTACAGCGTACATTGATGTTAAAATGTATACAGGTTGACAGGACGGTCTGAAATGTTTTGCACGGTCTTTCGCTGTACGTTGTGTTGGTAAATGTGAGATGTTCGAGTCTCGTCTTCATATCGGAAACAAGCTCTCTCTCACTCCTGCACGGTCAGTGGCACGCAGAGTCACATTATACTGATGTTAGGTCTGGCACGTGGGACTGCTGGGATTGGTTGAAGTCACGGGAAACTCCAGTTATTAGTCAAATTTGCTGAAAAGTTGCGGTCATTGGTCAAAATTGCAAGTCGCGCAAAAGTCACGGTGATTGTTCGAATTTGCGTGAATTGGCGCGATCGCGACATCGCAAAATCCTGGAGGGACTGCATATAGCTGAGGCTCATTTCCAAGGTTTTGTCCTATTTATTATAAGACATTATTTAATTAAATTTGACCTGCGTTTCTGCCATGACACTCAATCTCACTGTCTGAGGACAGCAAGGGGTTTTGCCTCAGCCTCTATAAACCATGTGAAATGTAAGGTATTTTAAAGTAGAACAGCAGGTATTGAGTGTGTGGATGGTGATGGAGTTTTCAACCTGCCTCATTCTGGCAGTGATGAGATATATATATATATATATATATATATATATATAGGAGATGCAGTCACGTCATTCTCTCCTCTCCATTAGGGATCAGGTTCTGTTGTATTTTATCTAGTCTTTCCCAAACACGCAACCTTTTTTAAGAAACTTTAACATAATGGGCCGTAGATAAATATTTTAAGCAAGGGACTTGTCGTTCCTCCCTTTGTCGTGAGTGGCCTCCTGCAGTTATTGCTTTTGGCGGTTGTTTTGTTGATGTTGGTGAAGTTTATCCACACTTTGGATTGTTTAAGTTAAAGGTGCACTATGAGTTCCTGCTTGGTCACTTCTGTTGACGTTCCAAGTAAATACAAAACAAAACAGAGCAAGCTTGCCCTTCCCCCCATGTTTCCGTACCTGTCATGACTGACTGACAAACTGTCACTAACCTAACCCCCTCCCCCAACCATCTTGTCGGTGATTGGCTGGACTGTGTTGTATTTTGGTGCACAGCCTGTGCCTCTAGTGTTGGTTTGACGTTTACGGCCCCTGTGTTGTTTCCCGAGACTGGGCTTTTTCACAGTTTATTCAGGGGGCAGGCGGCTAGCGGATCAAGGAGAGATGCCTATGATTTGAGACAAAAATGAAATTGCGCTGAAACCATTCAGGAACTCATAGTGCACCTTTAAGGCGGTCCTTCATGTTCATTCAGTCAGTTTTGTAACATTAACGTTAGATAAGGGATTCGTTGGCTGCAGAGCTTAAAGAATTCAGGTATTTTACCAACTTGGAACCCATTCCTACCTTTTTCTCTTTTTCTTCTCCTCTCCTCTCCCTAATCCCTTCTCCTCACTCACAGACACTAACACTTGTAATTCCCAGCCAGATCCGTCAGAGTCAAAGCTGCGATTTGAGTCGTCAGTGACAGGGCGGATTAGCAGAGGAATCCTGAGTGAAAGCACGTCTCCGCTCCACTTGCTATATTCCCCCTCTCTCCTTCTGCGTGTGTGTGTGTGTATTTTTCAATCTAAGTTGTTTCTTCCACACCATTATCTCAAAGCTTCTCATTAAAAAGCAACGCTAGCGTTCTTAAAGCATAGTGGTCATGTTTTTAATCGTAGATGAAACGGGCTAAATGGTTAAAAAACAGATGAATACCTCATCTTATTCATGTAATAATATAATTACAAGATTAGCTTGATTTTTCTGTCTAATAGATTAAAAAAACCTCCCCAATCGGCTTTATTGTGGAGCAACAGAATTAATTGATATAGAGTTGCCAATTATCAAGCTTGATAAGCCTGAAGAAGCCCTGTAGTTTGATGGCCTACATTTGACAAATCCCAAGTGTTTACAGATTACAATGTTGTGCTGAGTTGTTGCGTCCGATCTGTCACATAACAACTTTCGAAAGTGATGTATTGAAATCACAAAAATCCATTCACTTTTAATTAAAAGCAATCTCCAATTGTGTGACTAATGGATTATAGGTCAAGGAATGTCTTTTGGTGGCCCGAGCCAGGATCTGTCGTGACATAACACAGAGATACAGCAGTTCCAGCTTCTCTTGTGGCAACGTTTCACTGGAGCAGAATTTTAATAGTGATTTTGATGAAAAATTCATCTTTTTACTTATTTCACTTCTGTCTTACACCCTTCCACTGAGGACAGCTTCTTTGATCTGATTTGGATGGGTAAGGGAGAAAGGGAGCATGAAGAAGGGTGTCCGCGAAAGGCAGAGATAGAGAAGCAGCGAAGGATGGAGGAGACGGAGTAACAGCCCTTCATCTATGTCATTCAAACAAACTGTCATCTGTCCTGTTAGCTAAGAGCTCTCTGTCCCTTTTCCTACCGTTCTGTTTTTAAAGGCCGCAGCTAATGATGGAGCTGCTATCCTCCACCCCACTATGCACAAGCCATCTTGTGTGGGGAATTTTTATCACTGAAATTCAAACTGATTGGGTTGTTATAAAGTTGATGGTGAACAAAGCATAAGATACTGTCAGAATCAAAGCTGCAGATACTAATGGACTCTAGTTGTCATTCTGTGACTCAGCAGATGTATAGGACTTTCTTTTCTTTTCATTTCTTTAAGAGACAGTGGAGGACAAAGGAAGAAGTGAGATGTTTACGCATACTATAGCAATGATGGCAGGACAGGAAAACAACGTGGAGAATGGTAATCCTACAGTTGTACTGGCTGTTAAACAAGACAAGTAAGAGTTGTGTTTCTGAATGTTGGAAATCCCAAGTCAAGGCTTTACATAGAAAAGTCAAATACAAGTACTTAATTAAAAAACAAAAATAAATCAGTAAATAACTAACAGACAAAATGAAAGCAATTTTATAGTGAATCGCTGTCCTTGTTGCTTTTAAATATGGCTGGCTGCAACCAACAGTCATTTTCATCATCCATTAATCTACTGATTATTGTCAGTACAATGTAAAACAAATATAAAAAAATGGCCATCACAAGTTCTAAGAACAAAAGATGACCTCTTTTAATGTCTTTTTACTACAAATAACAGTCTTAAACTCTAAAGATATTTAATTTTAAATAATATAAAACACTGAAAAGCAGCAAATCTTCACTTTTGAAAAGCTACAACCCCCGATAAAGATGTCCATATTAACCACTTTCAAGGTGTTTTAGATTAATTTTATCAATTATTCTGCCGATTACTTTAGATTATTTTATCAGAAAATAGTGTCAAATGTCCATCAAACTTTTCTGAAGCCCAAAGTGACAATGTGTTTGACCATATGTCCAAGACCCAAATATATTCAGTTTACTACAAGACAAAGAAAAGCAGCAAATCCTCAAAATGAAGAAGCTGAAACGAGGTAATGTTTGGAATTCTGGTTTCATAAATTACTTAAATGATTTATCACTTATCAAAATTGTTGCTGATTGATTTTCACCTCCACTTTTACATAAACTGGGAGTGATTAACAACTGAAAACCCACAGTTTCACAAGCTTGGGAAATTAAACAAATGTAGGTCAAACCACAGTGCGACTCTAGTTACACTATGTTCAACTTGGTTTTATAATCCGTTCTTACTGGATATGAAACAGACGTAAATTGTAAAATGTCCATTAGGCTTATCTGCAGTTACAGGGACTAGAATCAGATTTGTTTTTGACCCCACCCCCACTGCCAAAATGTTAAATCTCTTAAGAGGAAAGGTTGCCAAAACTCTGTCCAATAAACAAACTCCATGTGACTTTTGTTTACAAAGCGACTTGGTTTGCTTGGAAGACTGTGTTTGAAAAACAGATCTCACCCTGGCTTGTCCTCTGACCAGATGTGCTGTAAGTGCACCTGAGAGCTTTACATGACCTTCTCTTCTGGCTCTCTGATTGCTAGGTTTGGGTTAGATTATTTTATCAGAAAATAGTGTCAAATGTCCATCAAACTTTTCTGAAGTGCAAAGTGACAATGTGTTTGACCATATGTCCAAGACCCAAATATATTCAGTTTACTATAAGACAAAGAAAAGCAGCAAATCCTCAAAATTAAGAAGCTGAAATGGCACCGCGACCGCTTTCGGCTCGCCATTAATATCATATCACAGTGAAAGGTGTCTGCGTGAAGTTTTGAAAAACTGTAATCACACTTTAAACCGCATTATCAGCATTGCTGTGACTCACTGTGACTTCCAACAAAACTGCAGAGTTGACGTACTTTGCTCCGTCTGCACCTCTGCGCGTGTGTGTGTGGACCTCTGCTCTCTGTCAACATGCAGAGAGGACAGATAAGCTTGTGTTTACTCTCAGGTACCGAAATTTGGCACCGTTTGATTTTACGTGAACCAATACTCGGTAGTACCGACGTGATTCGGTCGGTACTGTTAAAAGTACCGGGTTCGGTACCCAACCCTTCTGATCGCACACAGATATTGGGTGTGCACACCTACTACAAAAACTTGAATTGTAATTATCAACAATTCTTTAAGGAAAAATGTTAGAATTCACTGTTTCTTGTGAGGATTTTCTGCTTTTCTCTGTTTTATATTAGTTTTATATTACTGTAAATTGAATATTTTTAGGTTTTGGACTAGTTGTTTGAAGACATTTATTTTGGGAAATGATGCACATGCACACTTTCAGACACACACTCACATACTCACATCACACCATCTCCTCTGTGCGTGCCAATCTCCATTTCCACTCCATCTCGGGTCATTGTGCTTTTCCACTCTCTCCTTCGCTAGTCCGCCGACATCTGCCAGCATTTTCAGGTTATTTGAAGCAGGTAGGCAGTCTGCAGGAGGCCTTTGGAGACAGGAGCTCAGACAGCGCTTCCTTGTTTACTTTCATGAGTTGTTGACTGGCCACCCTGCCGCGGCCGATGCAGTGTCATAGCGTGTCAGAAAATGCTTACTGCGGATTGAAAAAGCATCAAAAACATTGTGGGGCTGACCTGCTGAGTGGCATGCCATGAAATGAGGGAGTGCATCCGCTGGATACCTGTTTTTATGTGTGTAAAAGCCTTGTTATCGAGATAAAAAAAAAAAAAATGGTTCAGAGCGTCTTTTCTCTGCTTTGTTCGCTGTAGTATACCCTTTTTTCCAAACATCGCATTATAGGTGTGAAGGATTAGAGTTGCGCTAATTACAAGGTTATGAATGGAATTATAGGTTGCAGAACAATTTCTGTAATAATAGCAGTCTTGTTATTCATAAATCAATGTATGCCAGCGAGCCTTTTTGTGATGAATGTGCCATGAAGGCTTCGCTGCCTCCATAGTCTTATTTCCACTGTGAAAAATGTGGAATTTCATGTCTGGTTTCAAAGAAAAGCTGAGAGGAGAATCTGGATTCAAAAGTAAGACATTTTGTCTTTGAAGCCAAATCTGCCTGTTAACGCTTGAAAACTATATCTGTTATTGCAGCTTTTTTCATTTAAAGTGTTGTGTATAAAAACTAGTTTTGCTGTTAAAAAAAAAAAGGACCAGTGTTGTATTCTTTGTTTAAAAAGTGTTTGACTGAAATTACAAGAACTTGCTCGTCAGGGTAATGAGGCATATCCCATGTAACACACACACACACACACACACACACACACACACACACACACACACACACACACACACACACACACACACACACACACACACACACACACACACACACAGAATTAAAGTGAAAGTTGAAGAGATAGAAAGAGAAAAGAGTGAGAGAGCTTAAGAGGCAGTGAGAGCCCCCCAGAGAGAGAGACTGGAAGACCTCCAAATGTTCCACTCTGGAATATCTTCAAGGACAATCAGCTAAACAGCTGATAATAAGAGAGCTGTGTAGAATCGATTGCTCAAGGTGTTATCCGCACTGCTAAAATGGCTGGTAATTAGTCATGGCTAAGGGAGTGTTACCGAGAGAGTGAGATGGATTTAATCTTAATAGATTTCACTGCACTGCAGATACAGTAGCTCCTGAGTGAGTAAGCTCCCCCCCCCCCCCCCCCTCTCTCTCTCTCTCTCTCTCTCTCTCTCTCTCTCTCTCTCTCTCTCTCTCTCTCTCTCTCTCTCTCTCTCTCTCTGGCTATCTATCAGAAGAAAAGCAGCTGAGTAAGTAGTTGTGATGTACTGCTGTTGCTTAATTTGCCTGAACCTTCAATTGTAGATGTTTTGTTACTTGTTCAAAGGCAGCACACATTTGGCAGCTGTGCCGGTTTTTATTCTGACTCTCCAGCAGCAGCTCCAGAGCCATTATTTGTTGATGTATAAAGCTCGGGCAATGAGGTACTTCAGACCATGGCAGCTGTTGACTTAGAGATCTTGGTAGCACATTCAGAAGCAATCAGCAGACAAAGCCCTCAGTGACTGACGGGGTGATTGGGTTGTTTGCTCCTCTGTGATGTACCTGTACAACCCTGAGGCAGGCCAGATGTGTTAGTTTAGCGATTAGCAGAGGCTCGGATTGATAAAGTCAACTACAGTACTCAGTGTTTGGGGAGAGGTTAATGGGCAGGTGGGAAGACTTTGTCTATTGTATATTGGAGGAAAAAATACAATGAAAGAAATGAAGTTAAAGATGGCTTTCTAACTTTTAGTTATCCTTGCCCCACCCCATACAACAATAAGGCAGGGTTTTTTTATTTTTTATTTTTATACTGTCAATAAATCCTATGAAAAAAAACTAAACCAACAATACATTAGTCCGTTTCTCTACTTGACTTGTTCCGTGTCTATGGTACTCAACCCCAGGCCCCATTCATTCCTACTGAGGATGTTAATCTTCAGAAATAGGTTACAAATATAATGTTGGTCCGTTGATCCCCCACTTTGGTCCAAATACCTCAACAACTATTGGATGGATTGCCATCAAACTTTGTAAAGACATTCATGGTTTCCATGCGATGAATCATAATGACTTTGGTGATTCTCTGACTTTTCATCTGCTGCCACCAGCGAGTCAAAGTTTTTTATGTACCAATACTTTGCTTTATGACCAAATACCTGCAAAACTAATGACATTCCGATCAGCCTCAGCTGTTTTTAATGTAATTAGCAAATGTTTGCATGCTAATAGAGGTCAACCAATATGGGTTTTCTCTGGCCGATGCCAATCTTTAGAAATCAGGGTCAGCCGATGGCCGATAAATGCTGCCGTTATGTGCTTGTTTTTAAACCTCTATTTGAAAGATAAAATGTAACACTAATATCCACAGAATTTCTCAAAAAAAAACATTTATTGAACACTTCACCAATCTACACTTGTATACTTCAATTTAAAATGTATAGGCCTAATGTAAAAACATACTGTATATTGTATAAATAATGTATGAAAAATATATTAAATAAATGTAACTGGTAAGAAGAAAATAAACTTTGTCAAATAAACTTTTCAATGAAAAAATAAAGTTAAGTGCATTTAGCAGCATTTATTAAACTTCTGAGAATACAAATCTGCAAGCTTCACAGAAGGTTATTATTAATCTCAACACTATTTCCTCCTAACTCCGGTTGAATCACATAAGACTAGGGCTCTCTAAAGTCAATTCTTGTTCACCTTGTTTGTTAGATAATTGTGTTTTATCTGTTTTGGGGATCCCACTGTTACATGTCCTGTTGCGTTCATTAGGATCTTATCTGAGCAGATTTCTGTCATTCAAACATCTCTTAGTTGTAATTTAAAACTCGTCCAGCCAATTTAATAAAATTAGGGGTTTTATTCATGCTCGAGTCCATAGATGCAGGTAATGGATACAGGCAGTTCTCTGGATACAGAGAACTGAAGGCTCTGTTAGCAACGATTAGCTCCGTTAGCGGTTATAGCTCCAGTTAGCTCCGTTATAGGAGTGGATGAGACTGCCACGGACAGGGGTAACAACCAGACTCTGATAAATGACATTCGGGGAGCTTCCACAGCGGTGTGGCCACTGTGTATTTGTACGGTTTTATTAGTAGGCTACAGTTAATCCCAAGGCAAGAACACCAGCAATATGCTACTAGCCTACTAACGGTAGCGTCTGAGCCTGAAGTGACTGACTGTGCGAGACACACAGCGCAAGACTTCATGAGGGGAGGGGCTGGAGGCAGCTGGTCTGGGTGCGCTGTAAAAAATGTCGCCTATTCATGTTTTTAACACTAGGCTTCCCGCAGATGCGCCTGCCTATTAATCGGCTTGATATACTGGGATATTGGCCGATGCCGATTATGTAAAAAAAAAAAAAAGCCAAAAATCGGCCGATGAATCGGTCAACCTCTACATGCTAACATGCTAAACTAAGATGGTGAACATGGTAAATATTATCTAGAGATGTGTTTTTTTGTAGCCTACGTTTTTGCACACAATAGAGCTCAATGGCACAGAGGAATAAGCTATATCAGGCTTTGGCTGCACACACAATACTTAGTAGGATCAAGAGGGTAAGCTTCTCCTCGGACCGCGAAACTCCTATGGCGCCATTTTGATGCTACAAAGCCATCACCTCCCGTTATCATTCCATTGACTGCCATTCATTTTGGCGCCACTTTGACAGCGAATAACTTTATATCTGAAGAGTTTAAAGACTTTATTCGTCCATTGTTTATTTCTAAAGAAACACGACAATGTATAAAAGGCCCATTACCTTGTACCTCACGTTATGGCTCCATAGCAGACGTTTTTTGTAAAAATAGGCTAACGATTGTGTCATAACCACGCGACTTACTGTCGCATAGTAGAGGAATTACCGTATAGTACAAGAGAAACTTGCAGCCAGTTTTGTCTCACATTAGCTGTTTAAGTGTAATTACTAATGTTAACTAGCATTTTAGTTAGCAATAATTAGCCTGTGCCTATGTTATCTCCTTGCATATACCTACGCTCCCCGTCTCTGCAAGATTCAGAATGATTGAGATTTCTCTTGGCACAGCTACCAGAAGACTTACAACTTTCAGACAGGTTGCTCACGTCACATCTACGTCGTCTCTCTCAGTTGGAGGCTGCTCAGTAATGCTAGCCATCACCGGAAAAGTGCTTCTAATGACCTTCACTGGTCTCCGTCCAGAGCAACGGGATCTGTTGGTCCATTATATATATGTCAATGAGTAGGATCAATTTGAATTTCTTGTAGGTTTTAGGCTTTTATATGGCTTTGTTGCCACACTTATATCTGGCTATAGCTGTTATACTCTCCAAAGAATTGGTCTCCATTTTAAAAACTACCAAAGCATAAAAACCTTGAACCTTGTTTTCATACTGTAACAACAATAATAACTTGGACTAATACTAAATTTGAAGAAAGGAAACAGAATCTTTTAAATGTGTTTCTCACAGGATTTCCTGCTGAGAAAAACCTCCCTGTCCATTTTCTCATGCTAGCAGAAAACTGCAACAGTCATTAGGAACGAGATTACATCGGGAACCTGTTTTTCTCAGTACTATGGTTAAATAAATTATATTTTACAGGACTTCCAGTGCTGTAGAAAGTGTGAAGTTTATGCTATGTTGACAGCATGATGCTAATGTAGTGCTGACTACACATACTACAGTATGTGCAACTTTAATACCCTGTAAGCCATGAATTATTTTTTTTCTGCTGAAAGGTAATTGCTTTGGTGTTTGTTGAAGTGTTTGGTTGATTGTTTGACCTTTTGGTCTTTTGTAAACCTGTAGTTTCATTGTTTTAGCAAACAAAAAAGGCACTATGACATTCATATTTGTTGTTTTTTTAACATCTAAAAATATGTAATATTTTTTTTCTTTTTGTCATTTTTTCCTGTAGAAGCTAAAGCAGAAGAACCAGCAGCTGAAGCAGATCATGGACCAACTCCGCAACCTCATTTGGGAGATCAACTCCATGCTGGCTGTCAGGAGCTAAAACAAACACACATTTATATACAACGCAAGCACGCAAGCACACACGCACACACACACGCACACACACACGCACACACACACACACACACACACACACACACACACACACACACACACACACACACACAATTGCCCCCAAAATGGGATTATTTGGTCGTGAAATTATTTTGAACTGGACGTGCGACAGGGTACCACAGCCTGGCTGAGGCTGCACTTTACAGAAGAAATTGGGACTTTGGCAATATAAATCTGTTTCCTGAAGAAGAAGTAAAACAATAGAAGGAAAACCGAGAGGAGACACATGAAGACGAAAAGGGCTTGACCCCACAGAGACGTGAAGAGAGGCCCAATAAAACACCGGGAGGGAGGGGGCAGGTGACATCAGTGTGGACGATGGCAGAAAAAAATCTGTCTACCTCGATATTCTGCATTTCAAGCCACATAATGACTTAATTAATAGTTAAGAGTTGATATATTAAATTGTATGTATTTGTAGGCACTAGCTCAAGAAAGGTGGTTATGCCTGTATCAACACATTGATATATTCTATTTAATCCCAAAATTCTGCCAATTTCATTTATTTAAATCAAGTGAAGCCCTACATTTAAAAAGCTTTTATATGATCCCTAAAAACGTTAATAAGAAGGATAAACACTGTGGCAAAAGAGTCTTATTCTTACTATATTGATCTGCTTTTTTTATTTGATGTAATATGTAAACTCATCTATGCTATGCTCTGATTGGACTTGACATGTCAATACAATGCCTTGTTAAGGATTCTGCTGAACTATAAATCTTGCTGTGATTTAAAAAAAAAAATAAAATAAGTCAACGCTGTGTTGTGGTGTGATTTCTGTTCGTCTGTGTATGTTGTTTATCCCGTCTGTATTGATCAAGCATTTCAAAAAACACGTTTTTTTAAAGTGCTTATATTATGCTCATTTTCAGGTTCATAATTGTATTTAGAGGTTATAGCAGAATAAGTTTACATGGTTTAATTTTCAAAAAACACCATATATTTGTTGTACTGCACATTGCTGCAGCTCCTCTTTTCACCCTGTGTGTTGAGCTCTCTGTTTTAGCTACAGAGTGAGGCATCTCACTTCTGTTCCATCTTTGTTGGGAGTCGCACATGCGCAGTACCAATGGATGTATTACCTAGGTAAGGACTACTAGCCAGTCAGAAGAGTATGAGGGCGTGCCACACTAGCAGCTAGGCGAGCATTATAACGTGTGTTACAAAGTGACGCACGTTTGTCACGGAAGTAAAGGCTGGACTACAGTAGAGCTGATTGGAGCAGATGGTGACCAGCGTTTTCTCTGGAAGATGGTAAGTCCCTTGGGGTGGAAAATATATAATATAAAAAAATATATATAACACAATAAAGGAAAGGGAAAAACATAATATGAGCACTTAAATATCTTAAACCTAGTTTGGCATTTATTGTTACTTATCAGCCGTCATATGCACAGATACTGATGTATCTGAGATAAGGTAATATGCTTGAAGTTATGTCAACCTAGCCAATTTATCGGTCGAGCTCGGTTGGGAACTGCACCGTAACAAAATAATGATAACTCTTAAATATGGCTCAGCCATATGTTATTTTAAATGAATAAATTAACTATCAAATCAATAAATCCACAGTTTGCATGAGTGCAGCTTGTTTTTAGTAAGTAGATAAATAATAAATAATCTGACCATTATCTAATGATGTGTGAGAGTGATCAAAGTTTGATTTATTTCTGCAGAAATAGTTGGTTGTGAGGCTCAAAAGAAGGACTAAAAATCTTCCCTATCACTCAGGAAATTTAAGGCATTTAGGAGTGATTTTCTCAGGTGCATGATAAATACTGGACCTTTTTTAATAGGAGGCCAGCAAATTCAACTAGGGGGAGCTTTTGGTCTCTGTTTACGTTTTGTATTTTTATCCAGACCAAATTGTTTTATAGAAGAGAAATGACAGATGAAGTAAGAGAAAGAAAGAAGAAATCATAAAGGACCTCATTCAATACAAACATGAAACATGAGCTAAAATCTGAGTACATGTGCACACACACAAACACACACTCCACTGTCAGGTCACAGATATGCATGAAAATATCAGTGTGTGATATGGGTGCGTTTAATAATTCACAGCAAAGCTGGGGTCATATCTAAGATGTGTTACGAGGGTATCGTCCTCAGGGAGACGCAGAAGGACAGATGCAGCATTGGAGCAGCGAGAAGGCTTTCAGGGGAGTAAAAAAAATTATAAAAATCAATGCTCTGACTATTGACTAATAAACCCCTCCTCAGTTGTCTAATACAGAGGTGGTTATTTTATATCCGAGGGCAATGCAGAATTATTTCTGTACAAATGGAGTGTGTTCTCATTCAGCCAAGGCAAATACAAATGTGCTGGGTTATACTCGGATGTTTACAATGTGCGCTTGTGTCATGTTCAGGAAGAAAAAGGAATCATTAGACACTGTTAAACAGTGTCAGTGGAGGAATGGCATTTAGAAGAAGCTGGTATGACCATTTGCTGTGTGAATTGTGCAAAACTAATGCAGATAAAATACATGTTTCCACTATTTGCCTGTCCCAGACACATTTTCTTGATCTATCTCTTAAAGAAAAAACTCAGAAAGTGCTTAAAAAGTATTAAAAGTTAATAAGTTTCAAGTTTGTATAAGTCATATGTAGGTTAGACAGGGTCAATGGTACAATGTATAATTTTAGCTAAACAGATAAATCAATTTGCGCAAATCATTTGATATGACTGTACTGTTAGAATTGGCAGCCTCTGATATTAGAAAGAAGTTCTGCTGACACCAAAAAGTAATCTATTCTAGAGTGGCTTTTGTTAGCACTAGACCAACAGGAAAATAATTATTTGATGGACTCAGATGCCTCCATACTGTATATCCATTAGGTTCAGTTTGTTTATAAAGTCATGTAATGCTTTCCTAGTTCTTGTGTGAGTGTTGTCCACTCCGGAGGACCTATCTTTACTTGGATCAAGAACACACTTAACGTATTTACTATTATAATTTCCTTTACATAAATAAAAACATTTGCATCATAACTTAATGCAGAAAAGGCACAACTTCATTTTCACCAGAATGCAGAAAATTAAGTGTTTGACGTTCAAAATTTCAATTTTGCTCAAAAGTGGACATCTCTACCCCCCCCAATGTTGAACCCAAAGTGACACCCTTGAGCTAATAGTTGTGTTACCTGCAAGAACACACTCTAGGCTTTTAACTGTTTTAAATTGTTCATGACCTGCTTTACTTTGTTCAGTTTATGCAGGCCTCTACAGTTCCATGAAATAAATTCAATTAAAATATCTGTTACTATAACATTTTTATGACTTTTTATGATATGCTATACTATGACTTTTTTTTTATCACATACTATAATTATTTATGACATGCTATACTATGGCATTTTTATGACTTCCTTATGGAATACTATACTATGACTTTTTGATTACGTTTTTTCGACATTCTAGACTATGACTTTTTATGACATACAATACTATGACTTTATTAAGACTTTTTTCAACATTCTATACTATGACTTTTTATGACATACAATACTATGACTTCTTTATGGCATACTATACTATGACATTTTTATGAGTTTTTCTTCGACATACTACACTATGACTTCTTCATGGCATACTGGACTATGACTTTTTATGCAATACTATAGTATGACATTTTTATGACTTTTTTTGACATACTATACTATGACTTCTTTATGGCATACTATACTATGCGTTTTTATGAGTTTTTATGATACTATCCTAGGACTTTAGTCATACAATACTATTTTTTTCCACAATCTAAACCATTACTTTTGTCTTTAGTAATGTGAATGATAAATACAACTCCAAACAAATGTATTGCAGGATTCACAGATAGCTCAGTGCGATGAGCTGCTGAAGATAAAACCTAGATTGGAGGTTGCAGGTTTAATTCTTAGACAAACTAGGATTTTTTTTAATGACTTTTTTCTACCTCCAATACTATGAATTATTTGTGATTATATCGACATACTATAAACTATGACTTTTTTTCCGACATACTATGCTCAGTGAGATAAGCTGATGGAGGGTGAGGGTTCAATTCTTCGTCATAATATGAATCTTTTATTACTTTTTTCGACATACGATACTATGACTGTTTTCGACAAACTATACTATGACTTTTTATGCCTTTTTTTCCGACATACTATACTATGACATTTTTATGACTTTTTTTCGACATACTATACTATGACTTTTTAAGATTATTTCGACATATACTATGACTTTTTAAGATTATTTCGACATATACTATGACTTTTTTCTGATTTTTTTCGACTTACTATACTATGACTTTTTTATGACTTTTTTTTCTACCTACAATACTATGAATTTTTTCGACCTACTATGCAAGTGAAGTTTTTGCCGACATGCTATACTAAGACTTTTTATTTCTTTTTTTCGACATACTATACTATGATTTATTTATGTGTTCTTTCGACAAACTATACTATGACTTCTTTATGACATTTTTCAACATACTATACTATGAATTTTTTTGGACGTTTTTCTACCTACAATACTATGACTTCTTTATGACTTTTTTGACATACTATACTATGACTTTTTTATGCCTTTTTCCCGACATACTACACTATGACTTTTTTTCGACTCAATATACCATTACTTTTTTATGACTTTTTATGACATACTATACTATGACTTATTATGATATACTATAACATGACCGTTAGTTTTCACTCAAGTGAATGATAAATACAACTCCAAACCTGACTTCAGAAATAGCTCAGTGAGATAAGCTTATGAAGATTGGGGCTTAAGGGTTCAATTCTTAATCATACTATGAATCTTTTATGACTTTTTTTCGACATACAATACTATAACTTTTTTTGACATACTATAGTATGTCTTTTTTAAGACTATTTCGACATACTATACTATGACCTTTTTTCCGACATAGTATACTATGACTTTTTAATTACTTTTTTTCTACCTACAATACTATGAATTATTTGACTTTTTTTCAACATACTATTCTATGACATTTTTCAGACTTTTTCTTTGACATACTATACTATGTTTTACGACATACTATTCCATGACTTTTTTCGACATACTAGACTATGACTTCTTTATGGCATACTATACTTTTTGACATTTTTATGGCATACTATACTTTGACAAGTTCTTTTAAAAGCCTGTTAAAAAGAAAGGCACAATGCAATACAGTTATCATCAAATATGAGTTTATTTTTTTTTATAAATCATTCTTACAAAATTGGCATGTATCTATTTCATTTGTGACCTCTATAAAAGTCTTCTGTTAATTACAAGGTAGGAGGGAGGAGAAGGCATCAGGACAGCTGGGCTAGATAGAGTCCTTACAGATCAACAGATATTACTGCTGATTGGTAAAGTGATACAGCCAAATCACTGATAAATAATTCCAAACAGGAAGTGGTCATATGTTGTCATCTTAGCAACAGTGTCCAAATACAAAGATGAAAACGGGGTGTTACAACAAGAGAATGGAAGCTGTGACTCATCCAGTGTATGAAGGCAGGGCTGTTCCGGTCCTGCATATGGTGCTATTGCTGCCTGTCTACTGGAAATAACAAGTCTAGGACAGACAGTGCTTGGCATGTCAAGAACTTACATGTTGATAAAAAGGCACAAATCAAGAACAGACTAGTTTTTAGCACACACGCCATTGCCACTATAAACACCAAATGCCTGGCACATTTTGGGTAAAATTCTATCATCTGTTTTAAAGCACAGAATGATAACTTGCATAATGTTCCTCCTGATCAAATGACAGACATGACAGAGCAGACATTTTAAGCAGATGCAGAGGTTTTCCTGGTGGCCTAAATCACATTCATCACACTCTGACAGAGCTCTGGACTCGATGATGTACAGCACGTCAACTGAAAGATGGAGAAAGTTCCTTTGCCAAGTTATATGACCTGAAACCAAGCTTTGAACAAGGCAATTTAAACAACTGTGTCACAGCCTCAGACCCATTATTGTAATGCATGGGGGGGGGGGGGGGGGGGGGGTGGATGTTACTGCAGAATCTGAAAATGTTTCCATCTGGTTCAGAGGACCCAGCTGCTTATTATTTTCCATGTGTCAGTTGGCGTAGTCTTTATTGGGACTTCGCAATTTGACTCCCGCGGAGAGCCAAGATTGTGCAGCCCAATTCAATTCTAGATCACTGGTGTATGCAATCTTTTAGAGTTAAAACTCTGAAAATGTTTTCTATCTCTTGAGAGTTCTGTATGAGAAAGAGCATGATGTATGTTTCCCTGGAAAACCAATGCAGAGTGAAACATAATATGAGCTGTATATCGGCATCTTTGTGGATTAATGTGCACAGCGTGTAGAAAATAAACCAAATAAATACCATTAACTCCCCTCAGCAATGCAAGATCAGTCTTATGTTCTCGCCATGTCATCTCAAGTCGTACACTGTCTTTTTTTCTATTCCAAAAATAAATATATGCCTATGTACAGGGATTTGAAATGGGTGTTTTTTTTCCGCGAGATATCTTCAAAGCTGGGGGACGTGGTTCTCTTGAGATGATGCACATACAGTGATTCAAACGATCAGACATAAAAGGATTGATATGGAATAAAAAGCAATACAGTATGGTTCTCTGAAGATGAAATAGGGACCAGATGCAGACCAAATGAGGAGCATGTTTTTCCAGGAATCACGTACTGTAGATGAGAGAACATTTGCTGTTTGACTCCACATTAAACAGATCATAAATCTCTCCTGGTAGACAAATAACACTCCAAACTTGAAGTCCCAGAATGCAAATACAAACATGATATTTAAAGCAATGATGTGAGAAAAAATAAAATAAAAACATAATAGTCCTGCTGGCTTTGATACATGCTGAAAAAGAGTAGCTTTGCATTAGTAGCATTTGGATATGACACTTACTTGATAGCATGAACAACACCATTGTTGACACTGTAAAGGCTTTAAAATACATTTTATATAAAACTATCCGTAAAACAAAATTAAAACAAATCAATGAAAAAAACTCAAAGTAATTGAATGTGTGAGACTGATACTGACGATGTTGACAGACAGACAGACAGACAGACAGACAGACACACACCACACACACACACACACACACACACACACACACACACACACACACACACACACTTCAGCAGAGACAATGCCTGCCCGACAGAAAGGCCACTAAAAGCATGCTGCTTTCATTTAAGTGTCTGCAAACTAAATGTGCGAGTGGACTGCTTTCACAGACAACATATCTCTTCGAAATGATCAATTAAAGGTTGAGATAGCTAGTTATTTTATCATTTTAATCTGGTTATGCAATACCAATAAGGTAATTTAAGGTGCAAAATGTCAGGCAGTTTGATGTGGATATGATGGTGATGTGAGCAGCTGTTATAAGTAACGGACAAGCAGTGGAGGGTGTGTGCGAGAAAAAAAAAACCTGTCCTCCCAAGGCTAGCATTAGCCAGCAGGTCATGTTTGTGGGTCACTGCTTCCACAACACAATGGTCCATAATGTGAGAGTGTTTCATCAACAGCTTGTCCCCTGGGAATAAAACAGCACTCAAAATGAAATACCTTTACCTAATTGAAGCCAAAGCGTATCTCTGTCTGACAAATGGAGGAGAAAACCTTTTGCCAATTTAATGGGTCTGAGGTCCTCCGATATGTCACGGAAAAAAATAATAATCATGGTGGCAGGAGAGCCACATTGGACCGATGACTACAATATTTCAACTTGAGAGCATCTAGGCATCTCAAACTGATGTAGGCAACGCGATGTGCAATAAACAATTTTAAAGGCAGACCTTGATGTCAGAATGGCACTGATGCGTTCAGCGTTAAAAATCTCTCCACAAGCACATTTGTGAAATGAAGCTGGTCACTAAAGACCTGCTATGGGCTGAAATTTTATTCCATCTCTCCCTGTAAGTTAGTGCTCGGAGGCCATGGAGGAAGAAATAAATGGGCAAAAACAAGTTTGGGTTTGAATGCAACGTTCTGCTCCATTTCATCCAGAAATGTTCATTTCACTCATGCCAACGGAGTGAAAATGTACTCGGCTTGAGCTTATGGTTGGATGAGCCAACTTCTTTTAGGCCACACACACACACACACACACACACACACACACACACACACACACACACACACACACACACACACACACACACACACACACACACACACACACAAGACGGAAAGTACAGAGAGTTTGAATTGGTAAAATAAAAGATGATGAAAGTAAGTAAGAAAAAAAGATGAGAAAGGTACAACTGCTGTGGTGAGTATGAGAGGAAAATGGAATATGAAACAAGATGTTTTTCTAACTTATCTTTGTGATAACAGGGACGCAGATAGACCATTATAAATGCCATATCAGCACATCAAGAAATGAGCCGAAGATAGGACAGACAGGATGTTTTCCGGCTCAAGGATGTGTATTGATGGCCAAGAATGTCAAGAAATAATGGCTGCTCTGCTATAAAAACCTTGTCAGGACACTTCTGTTTACCTTTTCAGCCTTGAAAATAAAAATATTACCTCTCAGAGAGGAGAAAGGGTCAACAGTGACACCAGAGAGCTGATTTGTACAGAAATCAAATCAACTTGAGAACAGGGTATCCTGGGCTATGAAGCAGGGGTTTTGGTAGTCCAATATTAAGTCCTGATGCATACTGGGGAGGGTAGCTAGGGGCGACCAATAGGATTTATGGTGGTGGGGTTGCAAGATTTGCGATCATGGACATCTTCCCTCTTCTACCGTCCTGCACACGTGCCAAGAGAGCAGGAAAGTCAATGTCGTCGATGTTCA
Source organism: Zingel zingel (assembly GCA_023566125.1). Lineage (NCBI taxonomy): Eukaryota > Metazoa > Chordata > Actinopteri > Perciformes > Percidae > Zingel > Zingel zingel. The sequence goes on along the minus strand of CM042330.1, from coordinate 10,748,302 downwards.
TGTTGTACAAAAAAATATTCTATCCAAGAGTTCTTGTCGTCAGTAGTGGGTGCTGTGTGTTTGCACATTGGCAAAACATACAGTACTGTTTGGCATGTCCATCAGTTTGTGTACTCCTCTTTGTCTGTCTGTGTTTGAGATTTTTGTTTGTATTTTTCATATCCAAACGCCATCTGCTTGTTTCCCATTCATCCCTTTCCACGTCAAATCCTGGCAGCAGCGGCGTTGTGGTCATTGGCAATGTGCTGAGTGGAAGATAGAGCTGTGTCACTCCCTGTCCATCCTGCTGTAGTCCTACTACTACTCTCCACAGGGTCTCTCTCGCACGCCTCCCCCTGTGTAGGGTCTCCCCCTAGGGGGCGCCGGTCCTGTCAGAGCCTCTCAATGTCCCTGTATTTCTTGCGGAGAATGGAGACCTGGTCCTTGAACAGGACGGGGTCCAGTCTCATCTGGGAGTGGACCAGAGGCATGGCGCCAAACCAGCTGGCGAACTTGTTCATGCAAGTTTGCCGTTGGGCAAAGTGGTCCGGATCAGCCCAGCGAGAAGCCCTTGAAGACTGAAGGGAATGAAGAAGAAGAAGAGGAATAAGGGAAGAGAAAAGAACTATTTTAGAGTCATACTATTACAGTGAATAAGTATTGCTTTAGATCAGTGATTGGCAACCATGACCCCAGGGGGTACCAGTACCACTGCTCTTGCTTTGGGGTACATGGAGGATTGTGGAGCTCAATTAAGTTATAATTTTATGTGGAGAAAAAGAAGAGATGACTGGTAGCTCTGTATACTCAAACGTAGATCAAACAAGTGTCGGGTGCTCTTTGAAAATGGGGAATAAAAAAGGATAAATAGGAAGGCAATCAAAGCACTCCAAAATGACAAAGAGTAAGGAAATATTAAAAGCCTTTATTATAGTGGGTACATCATTAAAGAAGCCAGCATGTTTCGACTGCTGTAGGTCTTCGTCAGGGCTTTAAACAAAGCATTTTGGAGTGCCAGAATTGCCTTCTTATTTATGATTTTATGTAACAAATTTGTAAGGAAAATAAAAATCTAAATTAAATTACAAACTGGTGTGTTGCTGATCTTTAGAAAATGGTTTGCCACAATAACCAGTGAGCTAAACAGTTAAAATGATTAGCTTAAAATAATCGATTAAACATTGGAATAGTTAGCTTAAAATAATAGATAAACAGTTGAAATATTTGGCAAAAAAGGGATAAACAGTTGAAAGAACTACCTAAAAGTAATGAATAAAAAATTTAAATTATTTTCTAAAAGTGATGGATAAACTGTTGGCTAAAAACACTAAGAATTCAACAGTATGAAAACCATTTGTAACAATATCCAATTTTATGTTGGATCTGAAGTATACTTCAGATTCACTGAAAAATCAATTGTGTTGAACTTATTTGGAACGTGACAATTGGTGTTGTTGATGGCATGTGGGGGTACGCCAGACAAAAAACATTGCTCTAATTAGATTATTGGCAGGAAAGGGATGTTCTCATTACTTGTAAAAGACCAACAATAACAATCAGCTGCATTCATTCTTTCATTCATAGTTCAGACACTGTGACAAGAGAAAACCATTACAGAATGACAACTGACGTTAATGTGCCTCAATAAATTATCAGCCGAATCATATTCTAAATTTGGGAGCAAGACTAGCAACGATGACGCACGCCATAAAAACTGACACGACTCCTTTCTTTGCTTTTGTCTCTCCACTGTACAGTAAGTGACTTGTCCGGTTTACCCACGGGTCGTACCAAAGAATTTTAAGAGAATTATTCATGTTGATTTCATAAAGCAGCACGGGTTTGCTCCAGCTCAAAGGCCATGACACACACTGGAAAAAAATAACTCTGGCTTCAGCATGACTCACGATTCATATAATAGGTTACGAGTTCTATCATATCCTGTAATGTGTTTTTCATTAGTGCAAACCAGTTCTCTCAACTTGCAGCTGTCTTGTTTTTGATGTAACAGCTCTTTCAAAAAAGCGCTATACGGTAATGATTCTTCTAAGTAAAAACATTATAATATCTTTAATAAAATAAAAAATGACATGGATTTCAATAGACTCTTACCTGTCCCATCATTGTCTCCTTGTACTGTTTCTTCTGTGTAACCTTGATGGGTGGCAGCTTGGTGACAGCAGAGACCAGGAAGTTCATCAGGATGTCCTCACAGTTGGCCAGCTGGTCAACCATGCCCTTCAGACTAGTGGGCAAGTAGTTGGTGTACAGGTAATGGTAATATCTGCAAGAGAAGACAGAAAGGAGTTAGAAGAATAGAAGAGGCTACTGATCTGGATGGGTCAGCTCTTATAAGACCATTGTGTTTGTTCACTGCCTGCTCAGCACCAAATAGACACAGTAAGATACTAGCTGGTAAACATAGTGGAGCATTTAGCAGCTAAAGAGACAGGTATTTCCCTCAGAGCTAAAGGAGAGTGACAATTAGACATTTGCCATTTGGACAGAACCACGACACTAAACTAATGATACCAATGTGCATACATCCAATATTTCAAAAACATTTTGTGTATATGTGGTCCAGGGGGTCACACAAATGCCGAGTGACTAAGAATCAAAAGGTGGAAGCATTTAAATGGAAAGGAAGCAGACTAAGGGATGATTTGCAGGTTAAGTTTGTGATGTATTATTGTTTTTGTGGCCTCTTTTCAAAAACTGCACATCTGTGATTTGATTCAATTTCACGCATTTTTTCTTCATTTCCTTTTCAGTTTTCCCAATTGAACACATTAAATTGTATATTGATTTTCATTTACATTCTACTCCAACACATTCTGAGTACATTCACAAACTTTCAGAAGATTGCTTTTGGATTATTGCCTGAAAACGTCACTGTGAAAATGAGTAATCCCACAGTTTCAGACCTTTAGAGACAACTGAAGAGTGCCGTATGTCACAAAGAACTGCGTAGACTACTACATTTAAATGCTCCAAAAATTTTAGACACCTTTACGTTCCAGGTTAAAGCCTTTGGGTATAACTCTGAGTTCATCAACAGATTGCTCAAGTTCCTGGATGGATTGAACGACTGAGTTATTGAAAGTGATTAAGCCTTTGACAAATTGACATTTTTTTGGATAAAACATACCAAGTGTCAAAACACTGGTTTCCTGAGGCTGTGCAACACTGAACTACCTACTAGCTACCTACTGAACCTACTTTCATAATCTACAGATCACTGCATCAAAGTGTTATATCAGAAGAAAGACGACTGAACACTGGAGAGCAGAGTAGAGCAAAGCTGTGATCCCCATATAACAGAAGAGGAACAGAACAGAAGTAAAGAGCGTGGAAGAAAACAGCAGAGCAGAACTAAACAGTGAGTAGGTAAACTGCTGTACTGGAACTAAGTTTTACGGCTCAGAAGACGACAATGAAGTGCATACTGTACCTGTGATAGATGGCTGCCCCAGTCAGCACCATTGAATAATCGTTGGTCCATTTGGATGTGTAGCCCCAACGCTCCTTGTTGCTGTCCCAGAAGTGGCTGCGAGCGGGGTAACCTACGATTCGCTCTGGAAAACTCTGCCAGACCGTGAAGGCAAAGTCCACCTGGACAGACGATGACAGATTATATTTAGAACATTTATTATATGCATAATGGGTAGCAATTCCGAATAATTCGCTCTATATATGTTGTGAATAATGTGTTCATGGTTAATATTTATTTAATAATGCTTTATATCATTTATAATCAATGAATAACTTATGGGTTGCCAGGTTGTGAAAAAAAATCTTTAACATGGTGTTTATCCTCCTTCAGCAGGACACTTGATTTATCTTTTTAGATAGTTCTTTAGTTCATCAGGACAGCGCTTACCGACATATTTTGTCTGACATACCTCCACAGAGGTGCAATGAACCCAAGTAGCCTACCCCTTCATCAACAATACGTAATTTATTTCAACCATTACCTTTAGCTAACTAACTGTTTAGCCATTACTTTTACCTATCTGGACCAAAAACAACTTAACATGTATAACTAACTCTATAACTGACTTGATGGCTTATTAGAAAGTGTTTATTAAAGCTATAGTGCGTAGTTTCTGTCGCCCCCATGAGGAATTCTAAGTAATGCATAAAAAAAACTGTCGGCGCGTCCACATGATATAAGCCTACTGTGATCTCCGTGAACCTCCACCCGTCCTCCACGGAGTAGCTTGTAACCAAGGAGGACACGATGGATAGAAAAAAAACTTTATTGACTCTTCAGAAGAGGTAATTATCTTCGCTTGATTTTCTGCGTGCGAAAGTCGCCGGACGACACAATCTTCTGAACATAGCCAGACTGAGAAATACAGAGAGAGTTGTGTGGAGCTGATCATCTTGATTAGCTTTGTAGCAACTCATTTGGCAATGGCTTGAATGTAATGGATGTTTAGTAAAAAAAAAAGTTACGCACTAAAGCTTTAATGGATTAGGGATAAACACTAGCCAGAGGGATTTCCATACAACCTGATAACCCAAAAGTTGCTCTTATTACTGGCTTATAACTGATATACAAAGCATTAGTAAAATATGTTGTAACCATTAATAAAGCAATTATTACAACACCGTAGTATTCCTGAAGGTGTTCTGTAATTTGTACATATAAAGCATGAAATACTCTTCTTGAAATGTTGAGAAATTTTATTTAGTTAGGATTAAATTTATTTTTACAGTGCACATTGTGCTAGAAAAAGAAACAAAGAAGGAAATAAATAGACAACATGGAGAACTAACAAAGGAAGTGCACACCATAGTGAAAATACAATATAGGCAAAACCACATCAAACACAGAGCAGCCTTTCCTAAGAAGATGCCTTCTTCTGTGGCCACGATCAAAGCATTCAATCAAAAAATTAGATGAAAACATCAAAAAGGCCTCAGCTGCTCCACAAACAGCCCGTTCTGCATTGCACTACATATTACCACGCTATACTACACTGAGAGTGTTTATATAAATGAATACTTGAATGAATGTCAAAATACACCATAAAACACATTTGTATCTTCTCTTCTCAAGTGCCAAGAGGAAAGAAGAAGAGCTCTGACTCTCTTGTGTTCTTACTTTCAACACAAGAGAAAGGTAGTTGAATGATAACACAGTCACAAGGAAAATTATTTCAATGGTTGAACCAGCAACAAAAGGAAGTATTGCTGGGAAAATGGGACCATAAATAAACATGGGAAATCCTCCTGAAGAACTGGTTTGTATTTTGTTGTGAAGGACAACTCTGCTTCTCACCATCCTTAACTTAAGGGTAAAGAAAGCTGAGGATGAGGAAGAAAATTAGGATTTTGTTCTTGTTGAGAGGCAAATTTGGAGGGAATGGGAAGGATGTTTAGATTGGGAAACTGAAACTGTTCAGAAATCTGTGATGGTATTTTCACCTGAATTTCTTTTTTTAACTTGCACTGGCATTGATGTGCCTAAAACTTATTATTTGTGAGAAGCACAGGTCTATTCGTTTTTTTGGGGCTGGATTTGCCCGTCAGTGCCAGCTCTGCCTTGCCATCTTGATCCTCCGTACAAACAGCCTTTACGAGATCTAATTGTACACTGTTCAAAGCAGCATCTGGCTTTCTATGGTGCTGCGCCAAAACGTGTCCCCGGGAAAAACACAAGCAGTCCCGACAGCATGTGGAACAAAAATGCCTAGTGCAGTGCTGCTTTGGAACAGGAGATTCGGGAGGTGCTGTGTGATTACTGGCGCCAAAACATGAGGTGGAAAATGGAAAGAAAAGGAGAAAAGGCAGACGAGAAGAGGGATAAAGTAAGGCACTGGCAGTAAAAGTTAGAGTAGTTTAAGCGAATAAGAATCAAGCTGCAGAGTGATAACTTGAAAACACCAGGGACAAACAGAAAGAGAGAAATTGAGATCAAATGGAATCAGAGTTACTTTTGGGACATAGAGAGAGTTTGTCTCAGGAGGACCAGGCTATCAAGACACAGAGAAGAGGCATAACGAGAGAAATACTTTTCTATTCTACTCTATTTTATTATATTATAAGATACCTCTGTGGTGGACAACACTGTGTCTTCATCCAGGCTGAGGACAGCATCGGTCACTATGGTCTCATAGGGCAAGAAACGACTGCTCATCACCTGCAGAGAGGGAAACACAGAGCACAAAGGGTTAAAAACACACCATTCAAATGACAACATTTGGATTCCCCTCTTCAAACAGCATGTGATCATTTGGTTGCCTGAAACACATTAAGGAGCAAATGTAGATCTGAAAGCTGTGGAAAATATCTGAAAAAGAAAAAAAAACCTTGTTGTACATGTGGTCTCCATTTTTCCATTCAGCTGCATATTTTTTTGCAAACCAACAGTGCGGAGGTGTTTATTCACACATGACAGCTTCCATTGAATGTTGCCATGGAAACATTAATAGCTCCATGTCATCCTAAATCTAAATCATTGCAGGTTGTTTTGAGAGCTTTGTTCCAAATATTGGCTATTTTAGCTAACATCTGGAAATGATTACATTTTTACCCCAAAAAATATCTTTCTCATTTTTATTTCCTCAGCAAGAACGCTTTTAGCAAAAATTATCATCATTTTGAAATAAATTGATCGATTTTTTGCTGCTTATTCAGTTTCAGGTAGCAATGGCAGCAGACTTAGCAAGTTAGCCTAGATTAACTTCATCCTAGTCACGTACTTCAGCGCCTCCTGGAGAAGACGGGTTCTTGTGTTGACCTCAGGTCACATTGACCTGTTTTCAATTTTTGTTTTATATCGGAAAATATGGGACGTAGAAATAAGCGCTGAAAATGTGTAGAAGAAAAATTTAAAACGTTGGAAAAAGCCAAAACAAATTGTGAAAAAAAGGCAGCAAAAATGTCAGAAAAAAATGTGTCTTTTTTCAAGGTTGAAGGGAAGACAACACAAGGGTTAAGTAACCCGGTTTGTATCGGTCACTCGCCACTAGGGAATTAACTCATGAACAACTCGTTCTTCAGCTCAGTGGGTGTGCTTTGTGTTACTGCGTTCTCTCACTGAACAATAGTGTCACTGAGGCTGCGGCTTGAAGCTATGAATGATTCATTCACAAATCTTACATCACTACCCTCCAGCATGTCCTGGTCTGCCCTGAGTCTCCTCCCACTTTGACGGTCTAAAGAGGGTCAACTAGGAGGCATCCTAATCAGATGCCCAAACCACGCTAAGGATGCTAATGGAGGCTACAGAGAAGCGATTATACTATGTTAAAACGTGATAACTGATGTTTTTGGTCACTTAAGGGCAACAGAAACAAGCTGTCAACACAACACTGACATGATCACCTTTAATGTTGATATGGCTTAGAGATTCATGGAAGACAACAACAAGCCATCAAATCAACAAACAGCAGCGCTGGCCTCCCATTGTTTCCAACAGTTATGGAGTGCTGATACAAGTTTCCATTATTACTGCAGAGTCGTCTTTCTATTTTAAAATCAAGAAAACACATGAATGCAGCACATAAGACATGAGTCATGTGTCCTACATATGGCACAAATTTACCGTCAACCACTTTCCTATCAACCACTGCTGAAACAGCATGCGTATATTTAACGGCAAATTAAACCAAACAATGTTATACACAACAGTCCTTGAATATTTACAGGAAGCAGAGAGAGTGGTAATGCCTGGGGCCTGGTGGGCGGATGGAGAGACCAACACCTTAAGGACATTGAGACGGGGAGTCTTTTAGTCTGTTGCAGTGATGAAACGCGTTCGGACGAGAAAACAGCAGCTTCTTATTGAGGAAGTGTGTGTGTGTGTTTTGTAAACTGGATGTGTGTTCAAACTCAAACAGCCTCCCACACAAACAAGAAACAGCTAACATTGCATGGCTTTATTGGACGTAGACACACAAACACATCCACACTATATACACACACTAACAGCCTGTTATTCAGTTACTCAGCACAGCTCTAAAAAGGTCAGAACTCTGCAAGAATATGTGTTCTTTTAAAACACCACCTGCACTTAAAAAGCCACATTTGCATTGAAGAATAGTCAATGTTAACCTCGTTTCTCTATAAACACCTGGCATTGTCTGTCTGCTGCGCTCAAGCAGAGTGACCTCAGTCTCAACAGGTTTGCATCACTCCTACGGCCGAGGGCACCATGAAGCACCAAAAGAAATGCAAGAAATGAAATGCAAGGCATACTGCCGAGCTGTGTGAAGCTCAACAGTATGCCTTTCTGCACCTAATGATTACTTTTATTATCGACCAACCTTTTAGTGAATAAAATGTCATAAAATATTGAAAAATGCTCAAGGTGGTATCTTGAGATTGCTTATTTAATCTAATCAACAGTAAAAAAAAAATCACGATTAATCGCATTTAATGTCCTTATCAACATGGAAAAGTGGATAGGCTTGCTTTGTGCAAATGTTTTTTTATTGAAAACAATATTGGCATTCTGTAGTGTTCAATTTCACAATAACATTCTCACTTGGAGCAGTCATTCACACTTGGAGCAAATAATCTCTCACACAATGTAACGGCTTTGACGAGGGGGCGGAGAATTCACATCAGCTGTGTGCTTGGCCATCAAGTGGTATTTCAGACTGGACGTGCTGCGATGATAGCTCAGTTCACAACGACAAAACACACAGATCACTTTGGTCTTCTCAATGGAACCATTTGGCAAATTAAACTTTCCATTCAGAATCTTATTGGCATCCATTTCGGCATCTCGTGCTCGCCATCCACTCAAAACCTAACGTTAGCCTACTACTCTTTGGCCGGCTCGCAAGCCCAAACAAGTGTGTGCGGTGTGCCTATTTCCGGTCTAGCTAGATCCGGTGTGGTGTTGTAGTTTTTCTAACATTACTAGTTGTTGCAACAGCATGTGAAAAAAACGACAAAGTTTGCTAGGCCAAAAAGAACGTTAATCTCGTGCTAAAAAAAGGACGCTGTTAAAATGGGTTTGCGTTAACGCCGTTAATAATGCGTTTAACTGACAGCACTAGATCAAATCAATACATTTAGTGGTATTATGATTGCCTTTCATGTTTGTGATTGTTTCATGCAGACTGTGCCTAAAGAATAAAGATGTTGTCGTTTTGAATAATGAATTTTATGATTCATGAATGAACCACTGTGCAATACTTGATACGCTTCCTGTTGCATGACTGGATTTTCCTATGCACCTGTCTATCAGGTGTTCAGTAGACAACAAGTTTGAGGTATATAATGGTGAGAGTGAGAGAAAAGCAGCAAATCTTACATTTGAAAAGCTACAACCTGATAAACCTGTCTGATAAATGACGGATCATTTCATTTGTTTGTTTCAACACTAATCTGTTCTGATTCATGGATGAAACAAGCCTTTTCATTTTTTTCCGCACCGTTGATTGTCAGACTCCTGATAAAGATTTCTTTTCATTTCAGACCAGAAATATGTACAAATGTAATAAAACAAGCGGATTGAACTTACAAAGTAGTTGACTAAATGTCGAATAGGCAACATAATACGGAAAAACTATTTAATATGTCAAACTGAAATAATATGCTTTTTCAGACCGGATGGTACACTTTCATGGATGGATCAGGTATTTTTTTAACACCTACACCTGTTTCCTGAATTCTAACTGTGAGAGTTGGATGTGTTCAGGATCAAACAGTTTGAGCTCATGGGAGAAACATGGGTCATTTTGGTGATGGAAAAAGGCTGACTTAACATATATACAGTTGTTTAAATGGTAAACTATATATAGGCAACAAAATACGTTTTTAAATACTATTTTAAGGGATTAAATTTGGAAAATGTAGAGTTGAATTTTTCATATCTGCAGATGTTTGCAGGTGTTTGCAGGAAAGAAATCAAGTATAAAACGTGGATTTCCAGACCTTAATTTTACATGTACAAGGGGAGTTATTTCTACACAGCCGAGCCTCGACAGCGCTGTCGGGGCTCGGTCAAGTACCATCTACTCCCCCTCTCCCCAAAAAACCCTCCAGAGGCAACAGCAGCAGCTGAAAGTTTCGACTGTCACTCATATTTAGGGTGGAGGAGCCGAGGTGTGTGAGTTTCTAATTTTCTAGTGTCATCATTACTGCTGTAATTTCCTGCCGGGCATATGAAGAGAAACAAAACAGTCTCTTCCATGCGCTCCACTTCCCCACTTGTTTTTCAACAGAATGTGTCAGAGAGAATACCAGCGAAGAAGAAGTGGAGACAGAACAAAATAGAAGACAGGAGGGGAAAAAGTGACAGCGAGACAAACCTAACCCAAAAAGGGAAACAGACACAAAAAAAGACAAAGAGAGAAAGAGAGGATGAGAGGCTGGTGTTTCCAACCCCCAGATGGTTTGTAATGTTAGAAGTGTGACATATTAGCCTGGGGCTTCCTGGTGCTCTCCAGGAATGTGAGCTCTTACAGCAGGAATCTGCCTCCAGCACTTCACCTCTTCTCTAAAGGACAGCAGCAGAGGAGGGAGACTGAGAAAGGACCACCACTTTGTTCAAACCATATTAAGCGCTGCAGGGATTCTCACATGGCTTTAATCAACCAGTCATAAACCAAATTGTTGGCCCCTGTGCCAGAGAGAATGACAGAGGGAAGGACATATTGGGAGAAAAAGAAGGAACATGATTAAAGGATAAGATTGGTGTTATTCCATGTTTTCCTAGCTGTCAACAAATCCCATGACAAAAAAGGCTTAGTAATTTCATAAAAGAGATGGGCACTGTAGTATCTAGCAAACTTTACTACTTTACTGGAGTGAATAGTGTTTTACTGGGGCACTATTTCCAGCTGCGGATTAATAAACATTTGGTGCATTAGTGAGACTTCTTAGCAGCAAGATGACTGTGTGTTGGGTATTTTTCAAGCCGGCAAGTTTCCTTGGAAATAGATCCCTATGCTGTTAGCAACAAAAGCCAATCCAGGGGTCTTATTTTTTTTTATTTTTAGTCAGATTCAGAGAGGTATGTGAAATGATTTATGTAAAATTAAAGTTTATTATTAAGTATACGCTTAGCATGACCAGTAATCAGAATGCTCAAAGAGGTATCAGGTCAAAATGGCTAATGTTTTCTCTCTTTACTTATTTTCATTTCACTGTTTTTTACAGGAGAGGATCTTGTTAAACTGACTCTCACCCAGATTTTATGTCACTACGCATTCAAAAGTTATGTTTCCTTCTGCAAGATGCAAGGAGACACATTACCCTTTAACGCGAAAGACACAAACAGGCCAACGTTGTCTGAGGGAAGATATATGAATTGAAAGAGAAATAAGAGAAAAAATGAAGGACAGTTAGGGGTGTTGCTACTAGGCATGGGCCGGTTACCGACTTCAAGGTATACCGCGGTTTGAAAAAGTCAAGATTTCACATCTTCACATTTTCTGTCATCCCGTTCCTAAGGTATACGCTGTTTTTATGAGTGGTCAAGGACAGAAAGTGCAGTTTAGTAATCCGTCTAATCCGTCTTTATTTTAAAAATAAAATACATTGTGTTCAATGGAAAACAAGTTTTTTTCTTTACCCAGACATAAAAAAACAAAAACATTTTAAAGCTGTAATTGCAATACCGTGACACAGAAATATTTTTGCTGAAGGTTATCATACCATCAGAATCGTATACTGGCCCATGCCTAGTTGCTACCATTAGGGCCACTGAGGTCATGTAGTCTATTTCTTCCCTGGGAATTTGGGGGTCTTAAAAACCTGTAGACAAGTTGCAATTAATTATAGTATACACTGTACACACATTATACATAGTGTTTTTTTTTTGCAGGCTGAATCTACAAGTTATAAAATAAAGGTCAACAATAAATAAATTAAAACTTAAAGGTTTCAGCTTTTTTTATTCCTGGCAGTGTGAAGGCTTTGAATCAGAATGCAGGCCTTCATGTTTGATAATCATATGTACAGAGAATGAGAAATAAATAAAATGTGGGACATCTAATTTATTGAAAAAATTAAGGGGCAGGGGTGCATTAGGGGAACTTAGTCTCAGTATAACCTCAGTATTTCTAAAATTCTGGCTAAGTTCCTGAGGTCAGTATGCAAAAAAGAAAATAAAGAGGAGAAAGGAGAGGACGATGCAGTGACTGAGAGAAGCAAAAACATTTGTGAGGAAGAGAAAATTAGCATGAGGGAAAAAAAAAGTATCTGCGATTGAAGACAGGGATCAAAGAGAGAGGGGATAAGCAAGAAAGAAGCGGGGGAAAAGGCAAGATGAAAAACTCTCTCTCGCTTCCTCTGTGGGGTGGAGGAACACAGCCTGGCTCGCCACAGTAAACACAGAACCCGCCACAACAAACCACAGGCTGCTGCCGCACGCACGCACGCACGCACGCACGCACGCAGTACGCTGAGCTTGATCTGCTCTGCTCTTACGGACGCACAGCTACACACATAGCCCTCCCACTGTGACTGACAGCTTGGGAGAAACCACTTAGAGCCACGGAGAGAGGTAAACCATAAACCCAGCATAGCGCCGGGTGACTGACACTGATGGGAAAACCACTTCCTCTGATTGGCAGGTGAAGTTAAGTCCTCACGAGTGGGAAAGGGGAAAGGCCGGTGTCGAATGAGTCTGATGTCTGGGAATACAGATGAGCGACCAGATCCTGTTTCCTTTTCTTCAAAAACGTGAGGAAACGTGAGCTTGGTAAAAGCTGAGTTGGGATCAGCGTTTAGAGGCAAAGAATCAGCCCGTGTGTCAACGTCTGACCTTTGACTTTGACAAGGAGAGGCCAAAGGCAGGTCAAGAGAAACACAGCAGCCCTTTCACCAGGGCAGAGTCCTCGGCCTAATAAGGGTGTCATAAGAAATGCCACTGAAGAATGCTCATGGCTCTGGCTGTAGGCTTAACTTAACACATGTCTCTTATGACAGTGTTAGTCATAAGCACAGAGGAAAAAAACCAAGATATCTCTACACTAACAATGTGAGAAAATTGACAAACATTATTTTCATGCACATTCCCATGTTTTAGTCATATTTAAACCTTTTATTCTTGTGTTCTTAACAATATTTTTAAAAGTGTATGTTAAGGAAGTAATAGTCATGTTAGAGCTGAAAGGAGCAGTCAATTAATCAATTAGTCAATTAACACAAAACTATTTTGATAATAGTCGTCATTTTTTAAGACAAAACCTCTCTTGTTTCAGCTTCTTAATTGTGAGGATTTGCTGCTTTTCTCTGTTTTATATGATTGTAAACTGAATGTCTTTGGGTTTGTCATTGATATCATCTAACCCTTCGAATGGCCCTTTGTCACTTTCTCATGTACTGTTTATTCTTTACTTTAATCATAACTAAATATCTAATTAACTGAAGAAAATGACAAAATATCTCACAGTTGAGTTGCACTATACACTACATGTATTTACATTATAAATATAAAATATATTAAATATAATATTAATATAAATGTACACAATAATGATATTCACTATTTTCATTTTATAGATCAAATAATTGATACATCAAGGAAAATAATCTGTACATAATACAAATCTTTAGTTGCATCCCTAATAAACATAGATTTAAATATAGATTTGGTAATTATGACTTTAAAATGGCTGCATGAAAGTGAAGATCATGAGTTATTAAACACATTAAGAAAAATCTACCCTGAAAATCAATGCTGTAGCTCGTCTTCTGAGCATGTATTTATTTTGTATATTTATGCTCTATATTGCAACTCAACTGTAACTTATTTCTCCAGAAAGACTTTGCCACTTTCTTCAATTAATTAGATATTTAGTTATGATTTAAGTAAAAAATAAACAGCAATACATAAAAAATGAATGCTACGACGCATATGTACTTTACCAATTATTGCCTCATCTTTCCTAACAATATGCATTAGCCTCTAAGCCATGCTTTTTCCCACCCAATGTATATTATTCCCATAACCTTTAATGGAGTCAGTGCAGCACAAATCAAAACTCATTAACTCTTACAAACTCTCAGACTGAATGAACTATGCCAAGATACATTAACTTTACAGTCAGAGAATATGCATAAGAAAAGCTATTAGAAATGATAGTGATCACACCCTAAGGTAACTGAGAGGAAAAGTGTTCAGGTTCACCTTATTCTCTCCCTCGATAACGATGACGGGCACTGAGGTGGCAGGCCAGCGGTGCTTGGCCGGGAGAGGCTTGTCACAGTTCCACAGGACAATGATCTAAAAGAAAGAAGAAAGACATCACCAGCTGCACCAAATAACTACATTGTATCTGATTTGATTTCCTCTAACCAAAACAACTCGCAGAACATTTCCATGCATGTTGAACATGTGACATTTACGTGACCTACGGCCAACAAATGCCACCTTATTAAAGGCTGATTGAATGTTAAAGAGCTAGAAGGGCAACTGAAGTGATAACATTTCCAATTAAGGCTCCAAAATGGTTCGTTCCATTCAGCCCATAAGCAATAACGTCACATTGTCAGGTTTCATTTCTAACTACAACAGTTTCCTGAAAACGATTTCCGGCTCATTTGATCTCCCACTCCAACAAGATAATGTTTTACATGAAGGACTCATGTTTTACATAACTTGGATTTGCTGTTCAGCGACATGCAGGTCAGCAGACATGGACGTGTCACATGAATTAACCTTCCATCATTTACTGCACTTCCACAACAGATCTCATTAATGTTAGATGAGGAACATACACATATACACACATGGCATGACTCCTGTCCGACCTTACACACTCTTTTACATTCTTATATCTATGCCTGTTCTAATGCATCTTGAATTTTGGGGAGACAAAATGACTGTTCGCTAAACCCCTCCCCCAACTGGCTATTGACCAATTACAGCTTAGCAACTGCAGGCCAGCTGTTGAAGAATTGCTCATGGGGCTGTAGAAAGAGCATTTCTTGGTATTCAAAGGCTGCATCTCATAACCCTAATTTGACAGCTCCTCGACTCCTCGGTCCTGGGCCGAACAGGAAGTTGCTCTGTCCCTCCTCTGTGAAGGCTGTCTCAAGGATTATTTCTGCCCCGAGGACCGATGAGTGAGCATCGAGGAGGGATCATCGAGCAGCTATAGGCCAGAATACACGAGAGCAGCCTTGCTCACTCCGCCTAAACATCTGACGAATTTATGCGACGCTTCAGAGGAAGGGATGTCTCAACCCTCTAAAACACATTTGCTTGTTGCCTTTCTCCTCCCATGATTTCGTTGCGCCTCTCCCTTGCCTCCTCAGTGGGAGGGACTAAGACGCGAGGAAGGGAGGCAAGTGGTGGAGTCAGGATCTATTTTAAGGGTTATGAGATGCAACCGAGAAGTGAACATGAACACAGATTACAAGCGATCCTTTCGTCCCATAGTCACCAAAGTAAATAATGGACCCCTTTTTCACAAGCCACATATCTCCAGAACATTCTGACACTAAAATGGCATTTTTCAGACAGACACATCAGGAGGAAATTCATTTCTTTCTGTCTCAGGAACAAACACTTTGGCAACACAGATAAGCTAACATTAACTAACGTTCGCCCAAACAAAACTAATGTCCGTGATGCTAAATATGTCTTTTAGCTGTGTAAATATATAACGTTAGCAAAATAAATGATTATAAATTATACAAATATTTTCATCCATCCACACAACATTTACTACACTTTCAAACGAGGCCACGCTCCTTCAGGAGACAGGAAGAAACCAGACAGAAACCATCTCTGGGAAAAATGTATTTGTCGTGTACTTTGATTTTTTTTTAGCTTGGCCCATGTCCCATTTGCTAACATGCTAACGGGGTTTATGACCTCTACTTTACCTTAACCTTAAACCCTAAAACTGTTACAATTTCTATAACAAAACCTGTGGTTCTGCATAATACACAACCAGTATCCCAGTTCAATGCTACATACTACTTTAAAGTGTACATTATGTGCTAATATAGACAGTCACTGTGCAGCTCAAACCAACAGGAAACCATGTGAAGATGGACTGTAAATCAAATGGAAACTTCACAACACCGCCCCCTCCCCATATTGTCACATTTCAAAACTTAACACATATCTGGTGAAAAATGTATTTCCAAAGATGTATTAGTTTGCGGTTTTCTGAGCTTTGCCTGGAGCTATAGCACCACCATCTGCCATGCTTTCACTTCCAGTGCCTCCATTTCCGTTGTGCACAGCATAGTGGGATGGTCGTGCTGTTTAAAACCACATCCAACATTTGAGCAATTTTAGTATGTATGACATTTTTCAGGAAAACATACTAAAACTCAAAGAGTCAAGTAAATAGTATGTTATTGTAGTTTTTTCTATACTATATTGGTAAAGTAAATTGTCCCATTAAATGGGGAGGTTGATGGAGGTTGATAAATGATTACATAAATTGAGACAAAGAAAAACAATGGCAAAGCAGAGCGCAAACACAACTAATATTAACTTCTATTCCCATTGGTTTGCCTGAACCTGTGGCGAAGGAATACCCAATTAGTGATAAGGAAAGTGAAAGGAACACATCAGAATCCCATCCTGTAGTGTTCAGTTGCTGTGTGTCAGCTACAGTAACATCTACCCTGCTGAAATGTCCTTGAACAAGTCAGTAAATGACTCCACCCCAGTTCCAATGTGCAGAGCTGTAGCCGCTGTGCTCAGATGTCCCGATGGAGACAATCCACAAGAATTTCCCTGCAGGGATCAATAAAGTTTCACATGATTCTGACATTAACTACGTCACGCGCAGCAGCGGTTCCCTTCGGGGACTCTGCACCCTGACTGCACCTGCCAAATTATGAGCTGGCAGCCATTTGGATGTCTGTGTTAAGGTGTTAGTGTGTAGAAATATGTCACTGGTCTTTAAAAGAAAGATCACACAGTTGTTTGATGAATGGGCTAAACTATCTCATCATTATAAGCCATACAGATAAAAAGAAAAACAACCATAATTAATTAGGCTGAATCAGAGGCGAGAAAGTGTTTGTCATTGTAAGATAACAACAGGTATACAGTCTGGATCTCTGCACACACACAGCTTAGAAACGTGTTATTCCACCCTTACAGGGGCTCTATTCTTCAATTAGAAACACAGATGGTGCCCACCAGCCCTCTCAGGGTGCTGCTGATGGTGGAACTGTGTATGTATGCCTGCATGCGTGTGTGTATGACTGGAGGAAAATGGGGAAGAAACTCTTGGTGTATCTGTATCACAAGTGGAAGAAACACTTCCCTCAAAATGCACATGCAGAATTATTATATTATATTTTTTTATGCACCTCAAAAGTTTTCTTGCGTCCAATTTAGCCTCCTCCACCCTTTGAGTTCTTTCATTCTCTCCTCTCCATTCATTTATTTATATCCCTTTCCTCAGAAGCCCCTCTCTCTTTCCTTTTTTCTGTCTGCTGAGAGTGAAAGAAAACACCCCGGCTGTGTACCTGGCTCTCCACTCTGCATGCACAGCCTGAAGAACGCAAACACAGAAGCACTTCCATAAAAACTAAAAAGAAGGCAGAGTTTGCTCATTCAACCTGCTATTATTATGAGAGAAGGTTTCTGAGAAAAGTTGGCTGAAAGTGTGTCCATAACAGGATGTGTGGCTTAGGTTTCACCACACTGATGTAGGGTTGAACGTCTGTACTTACAATGGGTCTGTAACACAAAACTGTTGGAATTGATTGCTTGCTCAGAGCACTCTTCCCATTTTTTGATCAGGCAATTTTGAATAAAAAAAAGAAAGAAAATAAATTGAACTTCTACATTTTTCAACAGTATCAGGTCTTCATCAGCATATGAAGTTTGCTCAGTTGTCATGTAGATGTTCTCGTCCATGTTGGATAAAAAGTTGAGCTTGACGGTTAATTCTTGGCCTTGAAACAACAGTTAACAAAACAAGTCTCTCAAAGTAAGTGGATCTTTAGTGGAGATTGTATCATCAAGAATAAACTGTCAAGATCAATAACATTGTTTTTAACTGTACTAAATTAAGGCAACATCAAGGTACTTTCTTGTGCAAAAGTTGTGACGAAATATTTGGTGCTGGAGTAACGGATGTGGGGACTAGGGATGGGTCTCGAGACCCAGTTCTATTAGCACCCAGTTCCAAATTTCTCAAAACCCGAAAATCAACAAGGTCCAAGCTTATTGATAATGCTATCAAGACTAGTAGATCATATAACGTTATGTCTAAAAATACTGCAGATACGTGCGCCAACCGGAAAAATGATTTACAAGCACAGTGTGTGTGTGTGTGTGTGAAGACCATAGGTAAAGACTATCCACCCCACCGCAAATCAACTGCGACCAAGAGCACAGCTCTGTTGGCTGCTTAAGAAGCTCGTTAAAACAAAAACAGCGATAGAGACAGAAGAAATCAACAGTCCCAGACTCACAGTTTTTGCAATAAAAGCAATAACACCTTGGACCTTGGTTGATGTGAACCGCAGATCAATTGCAAATTTTAACTATAATAATAGTGTGAAATTATTTTTACTGTCGCTGTTACTTAAAGTAGGCTGATAAATCTATATGGAGGGTTGCCGTGAAAAGATACAGTCAAGGCCATTTTCTGTTCACATGAATGGCGCATGTTAAAATCCGGTGCTAATACAGCACCGGTGCCAAAACGACCGGTATCTACTGGACGGAAAAGCACAATGAATTTCGGTGCTACTTAAATGCTCTCTGATGCTCCGAAACAGACGTCACGCTAATTAACAGTAACGTTACACTTGGCAGCAGGAAAAGTTGATGTTAGTCTATTGTTAGCTAGCAGCTGGATTAAACACGGTTAAACGCTGACAGGTAAACGGTTTAAAAGTCTGACTGTTTTTCAAGGTAGAGGATTTCAATACCGGGACGTGAACCGTCTGCCGCTAGCACTATGGTAACTGCTGTTGTTGGAAAAACAACACAGACGTGACTAAACCTTGTGGTGCATTCAAAATTATTGAAACATTTTCTCATCTGTTTTGTTGTTTAACAGCAATTTACTGGTGAAATAAGTTATTGTTAAAAGTTATTGTTACATTTTAAATAAATCATTTTTTCGATCTCAATTCACTCAAAACCGTGATCTGTTGCACCCCTAGTTCTGTTAAAGTGCTCATATTATGCTCATTTTCAGGTTCATAATTGTATTTATTACAATTATGAAGTTTGGGGTCCCCTGCTGGAGCTGCTACCCCCGCGACCTGATACCGGATAAGCGGACGAAGATGGATGGATGGATAATTGTATTTAGAGGTTATATTAGAATAGGTTAACATGGTTTCATTTTTTAATTTTTCATGGTCAACACTATATTTTTGTTGCACTGCACATTGCTACAGCTCCTCTTTTCACCCTGTGTGTTGAGCTCTCTGTTTTAGCTACAGAGTGAGACATTGTGCTTCTGTTCCATCTTTGTTGGGAGTCACACATGCGCTGTAGCTAGGTAAGGACTACTAGCCAGTCAGAAGCAGAGTATGAGGGCGTGCCACGCTAGCAGCTAGGCGAGCATTATAACGTGTGTTACAAAGTGATGCATGTTCGTCACGGAAGTAAAGGCTGGACTACAGTAGAGCTGTTTGGAGCAGTTGGTGAACAGTGTTTGCTGTTGGAGATGGATAGTGCCTTTGTGCTTTTTCACTTTGTAAACCTATAACGTGCACAAAAAAAGATATATAACAATAATATAACAATAAAGGAAAGGGAAAAAGCCCAAAACCATAATATGAGCACTTTAAGTATTTGTCGTCTCGACTTTCCACCAAATAATAGAAAAGTATCGATAATGGTATCGATAAAGCATCGGATCGTTGAGCAGTCTCAAAAATGGTATCAATATCAATACAAATTAACGATCCCCATCCCTAGTGGGGACTGCCAGTGAATTTATCAGGCAGCAAAGGTCTAATAAAAAAAATCTGCTGAGTTGCATTATGGGAAGTGTAGGATCCAGTATGCCTTTAACATTTGAGGAATTTCTTACGACAAATGAAAAAAACGGTATATTCCTAAAAATAATTGAACAAATTATTGTTTTGGTATCAAGACTAGAAGCAATGTTTTGTATCGGCACTACTATTAAATATTTCAAATAATAACCAGCTGTACACACAGGGATATAAAGAGAGTCTTAACCGTTAACATGGACGGTATGTACACTGATACTAACATGGACAACCACAGACACAAAATACACACAGGCATGAAATACACACATGTACAAGCATCCTGCCTACGCAAACACACATTCATATTGTATATTCCAATGCCCAAACAATTACACTCATACACATTACTCACCCTGCTGCACAACACACAATCACAGACCTGCACATTCATGCACAGCACTTATACGGAAACACATACCTCCTACACAAAATACAAACTGGCTTACTCATACACTCTGCTGGCCAAATAAACAAACAAAGACACACATACACACCCACTCACTCTCTCACACACAAAAACCAGCCATCGGGGAGCAAATTCCATTTCATTTCCCGTGCTGGTAAGGAGCAAGCAGGGGAATCAATACATGCCATCTCCAGCTGTGCTGAAGGGGGTTTTGCTGCCATGGAGACAGATGTAGCACTGCTACAAATTGCTGCTCTAATTCAATCCACTGGAGTTAACACACACAGGGATGGAGGATGAGCGCTGTTGTTGCTCTGGTTGGAAAATGCAATCGCAAAGCAGAAGTGTGAGTCGCATAATGCGGTGCAATTAGGTAGAGATCGGAGGAAGATTCTGGGGATGCTGCAGTGAACACACACACACACACACACACACACACACACACACACACACACACACACACACACACACACACACACACACACACACACACACACACACACACACACACACACACACACACACACAACTCCTTTACCTGTGCACAGTACTGGGACTTGGCCACAGCTACCAGGAGCTTGAGTATGGGCTGGGACTGAGACACCAGAGGAGAGACGGCATGGATGACCGCTGTGAACTTGGGGTACGGTTTAATACCTGAAACACAACAGAAGGATGGTCACTCATTAATGCAGTTTAACAATACCAGAAAACAATGCTGGCTCGAACACGGCG
Organism: Zingel zingel; assembly: GCA_023566125.1. NCBI lineage: Eukaryota > Metazoa > Chordata > Actinopteri > Perciformes > Percidae > Zingel > Zingel zingel. Next base: position 10,727,268 of record CM042330.1, on the reverse strand, counting down.
AGCTGACTGTCAGCAATCAATGTAATTTCAGGCTCTTTAGAGAATAAAGCTGGGTGAGAACTGAAGGCTCTCATTTACAAACACCTCATATCTATTTTAAGAGAGATGTTTAAAGGTGCTACTTGAAACGAGTCTGTCAGCAGTTCAAAAATATAGATGATATAATTGTGAGGGATGTATGTTTTCCAATCCGTCTTAAAACATTTAGAAACGCTAATGTGTTTTGAAAATGCCATATCTCTTGATCACTGAATATTTAATTTTGGAAACTCTTCAGCTGTGTCTGGAACCCAATGAACTACAGTTAAGTGCTGACGTGACTTTAAATTCAGTCCGACTTGATGTAGGAATAGAATAATCAAGGCTGAAAATGAGCAGGAAATAAGATATTGAGCAGGACGGATCATAGAGGACGTTCAACTTTTCCTAATTTATATCTAATCTAACCCAAACCAACAATGCATGACGTCTCCTTTCCACCACTGAGCAACTTTTATAATGAGGAATATGCAGTCTTAAAACTTGGTAAACCATCCTTGTGATTGAAATGAAAAAGTTAAGAGTTTGCAGAGTTTTTAAACACATGGGATGTCAACTTGTAACAAGCTCATAAACAGACGTCCATGAAACATTGAACAAACCCTGGAGCAGAATTACTGCCATCACTGATGGGCAGTAACGCGTTAGAAGTAACGCGTTACTGTAATCCGATTACTTTTTTTCAAGTAACGAGTAAAGTAAGGGATTACAATTGCAAAAACAGTAATTAGATTACTGTTACTTCCCCGTAAGCAGGCTGCGTTACTGCGTTACTTAACCGTGATTTTGTTTCGTGAGACTGTCTCGTGAGTGACAATGACGTATGAGCGCCGCGACGTCAGTGGTAAACACCGACATGTGTAGTGTTGAACAAGAGACAACATGGAGCCATAGACAGTATATAAGAAGAGCATGGAGCGGGGGGGAGAGCAGGACCACGAAGCATTTAATGCTTGGAAGTACCGACATTACTTTGAGTTTGACTCGGTTAAAGGTGTCAAAAACATCAGCGTCCGCTGTACACTCTGCGTGGGAAGAAAACTTATCTACAGCAAAAAATTCCGCCTCAAATCTGAGCAAGCACCTAGCAAGCCGGCACAGGAATGTGAAACTCACTAAAAAAATCCCTGAACCCCCAGCTGACATGACCGCTGCGGCTACATCCAATTCCACCGGGTGAACCTCCGAGGGCCCCTCTCCTGCTAAACAGGTGGAAATAGACTTAAAGCGACAGGACTTATTGCCGCTGAGCTGAAGAAGCTCGTCGCTGGCTATATTGTCGAGGACATGCTGCCAATTTCCACTGTTTTATTCAGGTCGTGCATCATAGTTTTGAAAAGTAACTTAGTAAAGTAACTAATTACTTTTGAAAATAAGTAATCAGTAAAGTAACTGGATTACTTTCTTGGAGAAGTAATCAGTAACTAATTACTATTTCCAAGTAACTTGACCAACACTGACTGCCATGCAGCTTATTTTAATTTGTGGATGTGCATACTGTTTTTTGTCTTTAGCACCATTCTCAGAGACTTTAATCACATCCTGTATCAGCACATTAAACATCTCACCAGCTAAATGTTTATGGCAACACAAAGGGCTGGTTTATCAGCTGTTGGAGGCCATTTAGTAGCCACAATGACACTTGCCAAAAGTAAGTGGACATGCCTGTATACATACTTTTGTGTACTTTTAGAATGGGGATGTTTTTCATGGTTTAGTTCAAAATAAGGAAAGATTTAGTTCTGCAACATAACCGACATTTGAAACTAGTGATGTCCAACCTATTTGGCTTGTAACCCCTTACAATGATCCCTTACCATCATCTGGTCTATCAAGATATTGTCTTCCAAGTTTCTTTTTGGAAGAAATTGATCGGCCTGCACACAGCCCTCATCTCAATACTGCCAAACACCTCAAGGACGATAGCCATCAACATTAGTGGCCGACTAACACTCCTATGGCTTAATGGGAGCAAATCCCAGCAGAAAGGTTACAAAATCTTGTGGAAAGCCTGGAAAGAGTGGAGGCTGTTATAGGGTGTGTGGTGTTATAAGCCCTGAATGTCGTCTTCCAGGCAGCGCTGCATGGAAGGCACTAGGGTAAGGGTTAGGGTTAAGGTTGGTATAGCAGCATATTCATGCCCATGGTTTTGGAATAAGATGTCCAAACAAACATTACATATGGGTGTAATGTTCTGCTGGGGTCCACATACTTTTGGCCATGAAGAGTGTATCAATATATGTGTCTTGGCAGTTTTGTTTTATGTTTTAATTTATAGTTATATCGTTTAAACTACCATTATGTTGACTGGTGTCTTGGATTTACTGTTACTGGTATTTTTGATTATAAAGTTGTATTATTCAACTGTCTAATATATTTACTTAAATGGGCCTTTATCATAAAATGTTAATAATGTCACAAAATGAATAGTCAAATATATACTGTTATGGTTTTTTTTATTATTTTCAAGTATTCATGTTAATATCAACCTCAAAAATCCAGTTATGTTTCAAAATGAAAAATCCATTTAACTAAAGCAACAAAAGCTAACTTTGCTCCTACTGTGTGTGTATGACTGTGCATATGCATATTGCATATGCATATTGGAGTATGCGTCTTGTTATTGGCCATTTAGAGAAAAAGATGAGGTGTCAGTTGGAAACAAACTCAGCTGCACTACTGCATTGATTTTACTCAATTACCAATCAGTGACAAGCCACCTTGTCTGCTAAGAACCCATCCGTGTTTAATTACTTCTTCTTTAACAAACAAATAAACTTTCCGGGGTTGTAATCCATGCCTGTCACCGTGCCCATCCATTTTAATATCAGCCCTCCATGGGTGCTCCATCAACTGAATTTGTTCCCTCGTACTATTGCCGTCTCTGCATGTATGAGTGTGTGTGTGTGTGTGTGTGTGTGTGTGTGGATGTTTGTGGCAGTTCTGGATGATGATGGAGTGAAGGAGTGAGGGATGTAGAGGTTCCCGGGTCACAGATATGTGGCGGGGGAAAACTCGGCGCTGCTGAACCGTAGCAGAAGGAATTGGCCTCGCAACAGCGGTAGCACCAGTAGCAATGCTGACTCAAAACCCAATGATGGACGGGCTGGTGTGTCAGCATGGCTAATACAAACATCCGTCAAGGGCCCATTCCTCCACTCCACTTGCTGCCACACACACACCACTAGAGGAGAGCAGTATATCAGGGGTGGAGGCCATATTTCACAAGCTCCAAATCCACAGCTGGACCAAAATCTAGTGATATTCTGGTGCAAAAGTTGTGACTAAATATTTGGTGCTGGAGTGACGGATTGAGAAGAAACTTTTCTGACCAACCTTTATGGATCAGTTCATTGCTACACAGGTGTGTAGAAGCGTTATGTAACAGCACTTTTACAGTTTATGACGCATCTCTGCTTCTGTGTGTGTCTGTGTTACTGACCCAGTGTGGCGTAGTAGAAGGGGAAGTCTCCCAGGTATCCTGAGTACTGTGGCAGGGCGAAAAGTCCCCCAGGGTGACTGTTCCACATCAGGCTACTCCTGGAGCCGTGCTCAAACACGCGGTCCTGGATGATCTGCAAATGGAAAGAGCAAGAAACTCACATTAGACTACAAATAAACTCCTTCAAAACCTTATCTTTAATTGAATTGAAACAGTTTTTCAATTGAAGATGTTTTTTTTCCTCCAGGTGAACTTGTTGACTGCAAATGATTGCCTTTTTGCTAAATTATAAATAGGATAATCTGATGAAATGGACAACTAATTATGGGAAATACGAAAGTGGACTAATATGCTTCTTTGTTTCTTCGTAATTCTACTACTGCTACTTCGGTCTATTCTGTACATACTGTATGGCACCTATTGTTGTCATTATTAAAGAGTGATCTCTCTTCTGTTGCTGAAGTTTCTGATTTATTTCTGTTATAAGTTTATTTGTGTGGAGTTTTGCCTTTTCTGAACCAAGGATCTAAGGACAGAGTTTTTTCGTATGTTGTAAAATGTTGGGACACATTTTGGATTTTGGACTACATAAATTAAACTTGGCTTGATTGACAAACTAAAGATTATCCTTCAATGTCCTTCCATAAAGTTGGTGGACATGCAAGAGGAAACTGAATAGTCAAAATCAAAGCAGTAGAGGCTGAACTATCTTGACTTTTAGTCCCAAAAACACTGGATACTACAAGTTCTATAATGCAACCAATAGACATCTACCAATACATCTACAATATTCAATAATAAACAGTTGAAGAAAAATAAGTTACAGATTATGGTGATGGTGACAAACGGTGGATGAAAGAAGATCTATCTTTTAAGCGTTTTAATGGGGACTTTAAAGGAATTCACAAAGATCCGTGTTGCTTTGACAGCCACAAAGAAATTAAAGGACACACTGACACCAGGATTAAACTCATGTCATTTAATTACAGCAGAGTCTGTAGTATTCGTCAGGCCACCCTGCCTTTTTGTGAGGCTTTCTTTTCAGCTTGTTAAAACAAACACAAAAACTACCTTTAAATAACATTTCACTCAGATCTCAGAGGACTTATAAAAATCTGAAATATTTGTGTTGATAAAGGAACAAATGTTTGCCTTTCAGATTATGGTGGGTGAAATATTAAGGATTTGATCAATGAGCCTTGTAATCACACCTATAAAACATTTCACAATGCAAAATGAGTTTTCACACAAAAACGCCAAGAAGCAGATAGTCGTAAAATGTGAATGAATATCAACACAGCTAATGTTCTAACATCCAATAACCCCATTTCAATTCAGGATGGTTATTCAAAGCACAGTCAGTGTATTAGAGCAGGTGGAAAACTTTCATAAAAGTGAGTCTGCAGGCATTAAATGGAAGTTAGAAAGATGGCTGTTTCCTTTGTATCACCTCAATAGCAGCTATTGATCGTGTCAAGAGTGAATCACTGTGGCACAAAGCTGAGCTGAAAGAAATCTATGTTATTGTGTAATATTTCCCCCACAGACAAACCAAACTGATCAGCAAGTCAAAGGCATCTGTGCCAGTCCTTTACACAGGCAGAGGCCATCGGAGAGAAAAAAAAGAGCCAAACACAGACAAAGTCATCAGCTGTATTTAAACACCAGTCAGTCAGGCCTGCCCTGATCCTTTCTGTGTCCAAATAGAGCAGTCAGTCAAACGGTCAGATGGGACAACGGCCACTATTTTCCTCAGCTGCAGCCCGCCGCCGGCCTCTGCTGAACAGGCAGAGGAAAGAGATATTGCTGCTGTGCCCTTGAGCCATGCTAAATTGCTGCAGTAAAACAGACACAGGTTTGTGTCTGTGTTTTATGGCCACAATTGAATCGGGAGGTGACAGCTGCTGACTTGGCAAACTCAAAAGGATGGATGTATAGAAAGAGGTGAAGAGAATCAGGTGGGCAATGGCTGAGCAGCTGATAGCTTTTGAATTGTAAAAAGTTAATAATATAGCTGGAGGGGGCTTACTGTAATAATATTGACAAAGAAACATAAAAATTCATCACAGGGAGGCGGGGATGTGAAGAGAGAGAGAGAAAAAACAACACTGGGTGAGTTTTTTTTACTTTCCCCAGCTTTGTCCCTAAGGGCAGTCGATAACCATTTGCCTGAGCCGAACAGATTAACTTTGAAATCCGTTAACTTCTCTATGAAAACACTGCCTGCCACCTTAAAAACCCTGAGCCCCTACACCTTATGAGGGGCAATTTTGCTCGCTTGGCTGCAGCTCCTCCCCCGTCGGCAGCTCTCAGTCGGGACATGATGGACGACTCAATCTCACCTCAGAACAGCCACAATCAACCAATTAGAGCATGATAGATAAATCCTGTTTCTCTGGGAGCACACTGTGAGCTTGGCTTTAATAGGTGAGTTTATTAGGTGTACTAGCAGCACAGATTCGGCTATATTGACCTTGTGATTGGTCGAAACGCGACCGTTTCCTGACAGGAAACACTGCATGAAAGGTTGAACTCATATTTACTACTCGCTTGCCATCTCTACAAACACACGCACACGTGTTTGGAGTAAAAGGGAAGTGAGTTTGTGAATGTTTGTGAGGAGATTTAATCTGTCAAGATATCGCAGTGTGTGCATGTTTTGCGTGTGTGTGTATCAACACAGATCTGCAGTGAGGAGGGGGCAGGCCCAACACGATGAATAATCCATGTCGCTCGTTATCTCAGGGGCTGCCACGGCAACGCCATTTACATATGTCACCCCTTCTCTTCACCCTTTCTCCCACCACTCTCCTTACCCCCTTTTTTTTTTTTTTTTTTTACAGGACAGTCAGTCAGAATTAAGTGTTTAGCCATTTGCTGTATTCAACATTAACACACACTCACAAACACACTGAGTCACAAGCTTTCGCCGTGTCACCTTGCTCTTTAGTGCGGAGTGACAACATGTCAGCAAGGTTATGCCTGGATGGTTCCATGTGTACCTGGGCTGACACACCTTGACATATGGAGATGTGTTTCTGACTCCTGCCTGCGTGTGTGTGTGTGTGATAGCGCACAGTGAGACAGGGCTAGATAACAAACAGACCAGAGATGTAGAGCTAGCTAAAAATCGGACAGACTCTAGATACTGAAGCAACGACACATTGCGTGCCAAGTGTGTGGGTGCTTGTGTGTGTGTGTGTGTGTGTGTGTGTAGACAAGTCAAATTCAGATGTAAGATTTGGGAGGTTATACTGTATAGAGGGGAATCTTGCTCCGAGGCTTTAGCGACGCGGGTTAAGAGAGGAAATCAAATGCGTGATGGGATACTTGGGTGACAGAGGAAGCAGGAAGAAGAAGCCATTTGTAGCCACAACGTGAACGTAGCAGTAAGCCCAGGTGTTAGCCCTGCATCTATAAACATCTTGTTTAAACTGAATAATGAGGGTGGGGGATTGAATGGATGAATAGTTTTTTCATTCACAAATTCTTCTAAAGTGGATTTTTGTTAACAAAGTGAATGCCCATGACAAAATGAGGTCAGAGGAAGGAGGGAGGCTTCTGAACTTAAAATGATAGTCCACCGAAAATGTGTCTTTTTAGTGTGAAACACTTTTTGTTTTGTCCTTTACCAAGAACAGCAGCTGTGGCCAACATGGATTGGATGGATTCCAACAGTGACTAGTTTTCACGTATTAGTTTTCAAAGTATTAATGTATCCTTTAAAACAGGGGTCTTCCAACGTTTTTTAAGGCAAGGACCCCTTAGCTGAGAGAGAGACAGAACAGGGACCCCCTATTACATATATTGTGAAATTAAGTTGCATATTAAACTTACAATAGAATAATGTGTGGGCAGCCTAAAGCCTTTATACATACCTTTTTAGTGCATAGAATACTAAGCTATTAAAATAATAATTGTTGCCATGATTTTATACATTCAATCCTTAGGATTGACTGTATCTGTGAATGGCTATTTTATTGACTACCTTACATGCAGTATAGGCCAGTAAGCCTATCATCAGTGGGGCTTTTTCACAAATAGGCAGATTTTGTATTTGCTAATAATATGTTGGATTCACTTTAAGACATTTAAAAAAAAATTTTAAACAATAATTTGGTACAGGGGCTGTTTGAGAAGTTCCAATTGACTTTAAAGAACTAAGAAACCACATAAAAACCTTGTGAAAACTCCCTGAAACCTATATGTTACTATTGGAATCCATTGAAAGTGATCACAGCCTGGGGTGAGTGTTTGATACTCATAAAAACAGATTTACTCATAAAAACAGAATACCACTTTAATTGGTCATTGGTTGGGATCCGCCAAAACACACTATACCATCTAATGATTAATTTTTGCATCTATCAACAATACTATTACAGAAACTGTGCTCATATGCAGCATCACAGAAGTCACAGCCTAAATGCAATACCCTGTTTCGCCCACTTTGAGTAAAACGAAAAACAGCTTCTGACAAATTCTCCGTCAACATGTGCTATAATGTCTTTTTTGCTCTCTGTAAACGACACTATCCACCCTTCTATTTTGCTTTTACGCTTGTACCAGAGAGACAAAAGAGAGGCCTGACAATAAAGCAAAGATTGCAGAGTGTGCTAGGATACTGCAGCCCTCTGAGAGAAAGATTGATGATGGAGGAGTAGGAGAGAGGACGGCAGAGAGGGCAAAAGTGTGAGTGGTTGTGTGCACGTGTGTCTTAAGTCCTCACCTCCAGTGTGGTCAGCACTATCTTTTCCACAGAGGAGAAGTAGGCCTCCCAGAGGAACTGAGTCTGCTGTCTGAGGGACAGGATCTTATCCTGGTGGATAGAGCGCACTGTGGTCGGGATCTGCAAATGACAAATAGCAGTCAGTCAGCATTCAGTACTGATCTGGGTCCTAAACTGTGGTGAAAGGAAGATTAAAATTGATCCCAGGCATACACTCATCAACAGATAAAGCACATTAAGGTGTGGACGCCTTGCGAACGGTAGACTGAAGCAGATATTGCAAGTTTCTGGAGTAACAGCCACTCAATTTTTTGTAATTTAGTCCAAGTCTTAGGTGCTCTCAAAGGAATTCTTAAGACAAGTCTGAAATCCTTGAGGGCAAATCCAAGTTGAGTCACAAGTTTTAATAAATAAACTGCAAGTCAGTTCTTTGAATGCTGACCATTTTGCTTACAGCAGTTTCCTGTTGCTGTCTTTTTTTTTGCTTTTGTTCCAGATTATTACAAGGTCAAAAGACAAAAAACAAACCTGTTGTTTCTCAAGCTTTTAACCACATCATGGTTTTGCCCCCATGTCAGACCACCTGTTATCACGTGACGCACTTTCTACACTTGAATCACGTGGTAAAAACTAAACTATGTCCACTACTGAGCAACTCCATCTGCTGAGAAAGGCCACAGCATGGGGGGGGGGTGTCAAGAAATGAACTTTCAAGCACACTTGTGTTTTTGCTCTAATGTCACGAAGGTCCGGTGTCACAACATTCAATTAAAGTCAAGTGTTAAGTCCTCATTATTTTTTTGGTTTTGTATATATGAAACAAGCAAGATATTACGTGTTAATTAGTGAGCTTTAGATGTGCTAGTAGGCAGATTTAGTTACCTTTGGACAGAGCCAGGCTAGCTGTTTCTACCTGTTTTCAGTCTTGTTGCTAAGCTAAGCTAAGCTAACCATCTAAGATATGAGAGTGGTATCAATTTTCTCATGTAACTCTCTTCCAGAAGCGTGATATCAAAATGTCAAACTTTTCCTTGAAGGTATACAGCTCTGGTAGCAGTTTTGTTTGCCAAGTCCACCAAATTCCTTAGTGTAGGGAGCAAATTATGGTATTTGAAAAGGTAGAGTCCCAGAGAAATAAAATAGTGTTTACAGACATACAGAGGATGAAGTACACAATACAAGCAATTTACAAAAATAATGGCAGCAGCAACTATCAGTAATCAAACAGTATTAGGGAAGAAAAGTTAAAATGCTGCAGCAGTGTTTGGTGAATGCTTTTTTAATTGTATTCAAAGAGCTGTGTAGTTTAATCCGTATGTGGTTTATTCGTCACAGTAAAGGAGGGGATAATTACAAATAAACACCTTTTTATTCACTCTTTAGTAAATACTGCCATATCCTGCTAACTGGTAACATTTTTAATGAAGTGTGTATGTGTAGTATTTTTAAAAAAAATCCTGGTTTAGCTAGAGTAATAATTTTGACTGTACAGTACAGGTATAACACATTTAGTTAAAAACATACATCAATATATGTACTGTATGTTGTATGCATACAGCCAATCATATTGCTGTAAAATACATAAATCCACAGAGATATCCAGGATGGCTTAGACACACTGGTGCTACACAGAGTTACACTCAATGTCAAACAATATTATTACACACTTCATTCAAATTAAGATTTAATGGGCATATAATTACTTTCCCCCCATGAAGTTCAAGCAATTCCAGACAAATCCATTTGCTCAGTCTATTTATTCGCCCTCTCATATAACAAAGTGAGGCTTTGAGTGGCATTTTCAAGCAGTCAAGGACATGGTATTCTGCTTGCATTTTGGTTAGTTGTCAACCACTCCATGAAAAAATAAAACATGACAGGATTTTGGGGAATATATGCGAAGAATGTGTGCTCAGAAAAAAGGTTTTGTTTTCGGGTGTGGGGCAGCTGCTGGTTCTCGGTCTGGTATAGTTTTCAGGTGATACACAGAGGCATGTGGTTACAGTTACCTGCAGCAGGAGCCTCTCGTCGCCGATCACTGCGGCTGTGTTCCAGTCAATGATCTCGGAGAAAGGCAGCTCCCAACCGTTACTCAGCATCACCGGCACACACGCAGCCTGACACACACACACACACACACACACACACACACACACACACACACACACACACACACACACACACACACACACACACACACACACACACACACACACACACACACACACACACACACACACACACACACAGAGAGAAGCTTGGACATGATCCTTTACAAACACAATCAGAGCTACAGCTAAATCATGACTGCTTTGCTACATATTGATCTGGATTATTAAAGCTACACTATGCATCTCTTTTCATATAAAAGCTGCACTGTATTATAATTGACCCCTTTGTGTTCAGACCTAAATTCCCCATATGGCAGAAATTGGATTTTCTTTGACTTTCAAGCCTCTTTGGTGCGATGTATATATATCATACAGTACTTAAATTAGTAGTGAGATTTGTAGCAGTCACAACAATGATACACGCAGCAGAAAGCCCATTAATGTTTTAACAGATGCCAACTTTATCAGCTGTAGACTAGATGAGGTTTCAGGGTAGAAATCAAATAAAAGGGCTGACCTTTAACAACTGAGAGGGAAAAGCAGCTGCTTCAAATTTGTCACTCTACAGGTTTAATCACAATTATTAGCCATAATTATACAAGAAACACTTCTTGGATTGCAACTTGACAAATGTCTAAATAACAGCAATGTCACTATTAATGGAAATGGCAAAATTGCAGTATGCACTGAAAAGCTATATTCATGTATTTTGGGGCACTTGGGGGCAGCAGAAAAAGCTGTAAACACATTATAAAGATGATATTGTCCAGCAGTATACATCCAGCAGACACAGAGCAACATCATCATTCATTTGGAGTCGTGTTTCAGGCCACCTGATGAGTGTAAGTCCAGTATTCATTCTCATTTTAGTTTTGTTTTTAGCCACTTTTTCTTCAGGGAATTATATGGCTCTTTAGCTGCTAAATGTTTTACTATGTTCACCAGCCTTTTTTGCTAACTTTGTGTGTCTGCTGTTTGGTGCTGAACAGGTAGTGCAGTGGATTTTACCCTGAAAACAGCTGCCTGCTGCTGGAAAAATGATTGATGAGAGCAGTGGGAGTAAAACAAAACATTAAAGCTGCATGCTTTAAAACCCAAACAATTAGCTTTAAGTTGCTAAAATGCTCAGTAGAGGTGAGGGGAACTGCAGCATACTGTATGTTGCTCTGTAGGTTTATTACTTTGAACCCTTTCACTACATAGTCATTTGACCCACTGGTCATATAAAATAAAAATAAGTGCAGCTTTAATTAAAAAAAATCAGACATAGTGCACAAATATGAGCTCAAATGTAACCTAAAAATGCATACATATTGCTTTGATCATAGATAAAAAATTTGAGATCAAACATGAGCTTATTAACGCAACGCAGCCTAACAATCAGATAAACAGAAATAAGTTTGAACATACAATCTAGATAAGCAAGCAGGCAGGCAGGCAGGCAGCATATAGTCACAGATAGTGAAGAATTCAGTATAACAATGACTGATATGGATGTGGAAAAAAACATTTGTTGGAGAGCAGATCACAGAGAGTCTAACATTATGGATTTATATAAACCAGAAAACATTTATTCACTCCGCTGTAACCATAGCATGCACAAAAATAATGTCTTAATTATGTGCTTAATAGTTCCGTTTCTGATTCTGTTTGTGTTTATTTAATTTCTAAGAAAAATTTGAATCACGTATGACCCTGAAAATCAAAGAAACAAACCACATTTTGTCAACTTGAATTATTTTGATTTAGTGAGAACCCTCACTCGGTGTATGGCCTTCATTTTTTAACAGATACACTTCTTGACACATCAATATTAAAATGGTAACTTCAGAGGCTGAAAAGTTAATTACTCAAAGGAGGCGAGCAGGAGGAATGATAATGAGAGGAGGAAAGGGGAAATAAAAAATATCAAAAGGCAGAAGAAAGTGGATAAATAGATTAAAAAAAAGATGAAAAGAGGGAGGTAGTGAAGCTGAATGTGACCTTTGGCAAAGGAGTGGTACAGGGATGGAGGGATGAGAGGAGAGGTATACGGAACAGCTGGTGTGTGTGTGTGTGTGTGTGTGTGTGTGTGTGTGTGTGTGTGTGTGTGAGTGTGTGTGTTTGTGGTGGGAGTTTGATGTAATGACGGCCCTGTCACTCCCAGGTCATAAAGGTGTCAGCTAAACCGCATGCATGGCGCATGCATGGCGCACGCACGACGCACACACGGCGCACACACACACACGGCGCACACACACACACACACACACACACACACACACACACACAGTTGACCTCTATTAACTCATGCAAAAACCAATGCCTGTAAATACTTTCCCTCTGTCTTACTGTAGACGGTGCGAGTCGATAAATGGAGTGAGTCAGACAAATGGGGAAAGGACAGGAGAGGGCATATAGTAAATGCCTCCTGAGTGAAGTGTGCTAGTGTGTGTGTGTGTGTATGTGTGTGTGTGTGTGTGTGTGTGTGTGTGTTTGTGGCAGCTGATAGTGAGATTAGGGTGCACTCTGTGGACGGTAAGGAGAGGTAAAGGACAGTGCAGTAGTAATGCGAAAGAGTGCAGTGCAGTTATAGAAATGGCTGAACAGGGGAGAAAAAAAGATGTGAAGTGTGTAGATTTCAAGAGGTCTGAGTGAAGAGGAGGTAAATGCAGATCCAGCATTAGAAAATGACTAGATGGGAAGAATTTACCTCACAGGTTACTATGGTCATACAGTGTGGTGAGGTGTTACGGCATATTACGTGTAGCAATTTTAACTTAATCTACACTTAACCTTGACAAACTATTATACTTAAAAGCGCAAAAACCTCACAATTCTATCTTTGTAAAAAAACATTTAATATTCCTACATCACTGCGACAGCAGAGTGTAACAAACCAGGAAAGAGAAAAAGGAAGTGAGGGGGAAGCACCAACAAGGAGGAAACAGTAGACTTTTTGAGACATAGGGCTCATACACACTGTACAGTGCCAGGTTGTGATTACAAAAAGGAAAAAGGTGTGAACATTTTTCATAAATCCGGAAAAATAAGGGATAATTTGACCCTGAGAGAAAACCAGAAGAAGGCAATGAAAAACAAGAGTCTCCCAGGAAAACAAGGAAGGTTGGCCAGTTGGGCCCTACTTTGCCTCTAACTGGTTTTCCCTGATATTCTTACCCTAACCTTTACCAATTTCACTCCTCATGCCTAACCAATGATCATGCCTTCACACGTCCCACCGGACCATCCAATCTAGCATCAACCATTGTTAAACTACAAACTAAATCAAGAGCATTTTTAAAATGCATCTCTATTATATACATTTCACTGTTTATAATCTACAGGCAACAATTTAACAGTTTATCTGTTTCACACTTTAGAGACAGGAAGAAGCAGCACATGTTGTCAGTGAAAGTCTTATTTGTTTAACATTAATTACACTATTAGCCTGAGAATTAAGGTGGCAATGATTTGGTGATGCTGGAGGTAGCACCATTAAAACACATGCTTAGTGGGAGGTTTGAGTGTGGGATGGGATTCTTTTTCTTCCTGGTAATATTGCTGGTGGACATTAATTTGCAGCATGTGCAGTGCTTTCTCATAATGGGGTGTGTGTTTACGTGGGTGTTGCTTGTTTACCTGTAGCGCCTCGAGGAAGCGGAAAGAGCCCAGTCGTCTGCCGCGGGGCACCAAACAGAAGGTGGAGTTGTGAAGCATCTCCTTGTAGTCGTACCTGCAGAGACGACACACACACACACACACACACACACACACACACACACACACACACACACACACACACACACACACACACACACACACACACACACACACACACACACACACACACACTCGATGAGTTTACTGACATAAGCAAGAACATGTTATTTACGGCAACATGCTTAGAAAAATGTGTGTAATTAGAGGGATACATACAGTACATGCATCAGTGTTACTTGTTGTAATGACCTATATAATTAGACAGTATATCATAGTTGAAGAAAATGTCATGCTAAACACGACTTGGGAACTACTTGTCAGTTTCAGCTATGGTTGCTGTGAAACTCCACTGTGTCTGATGGTCATAATTCAAAGCACAATATACCGGTTTATTAAAAGGACAACTTGGGTCGTACAAGGAAGCCAGACGGGGCAAGAAACACGACCTGCCAGATAATCAGACTGTCAGGAAGCCAACAGTTTAGTCAGATTATCTCAACCACTTTATTTGGAAGGTAAAAACCAAAAGTAAGTAGAATCCAAAATTTCTGTGATAATTCCTCACAACTACAGCAAGTATGGTGGGTCAAATCTGAAACAGAAATATGGTCTGTAAAGTGATGGATGTTTACAATAAACAGTGTGGGGAATTATTTTACCCTTCAAATATGTTTGGGTAAGCTGGGGTTTGTTTGCAGCCTGTCTTATTTACTACAATGTCTGACTTCTTTTTAATGATGTGGCCACATTCCCAAAACTTTGTGAGCTCAATGTTATTATTTCCGATAGAAACGATGGCCAAAACTAACAATATATGTCATAAATCTCCCCATTTTGCTTCCCTTTCTTTTTCACCTAACAGCCTCTCCATTCATAAACTCCAACCCCACACCTCTCCCTCGTTCTTACTCCTCATCCCTTCCTATCTCACAAACAATATGCTCCTTTGCACAGCCCCTCTTCTTTACTCACTACCTTTCACAATCCCTCTATCTCTTAAAGCAAGAGGCTGATGTGCTCTTCCTCCTTCCCAGCTCCTCTTTCTCCTCCTCCTGCACCCTCATCCCTCTATCTCTCCAGTGAGGTGTGCCTTATTGCTCTCCAAACAGGGTGATCAACCCGGCCATGGGTAATGAGCTGAGAGTGACACCTGCTTCCACCACACAGCTGGCTGTGTGTGTTTGTATGTGTGTGTGTGTGTGTGTCTGTGTGTCTGTGTGTCTGTAATACAGAAAGACTGATATAGATGTGTGTATCTGTGCATCAGTCTGTTTGCGTGCATGCTGCTTTCTATGCGTTTTGACAGTTCTGCTGAATAAAAGCAAAGGTGCCAGGTATGTCTTTAATATATATATATATATATATAGTATTTACATTCTCATCCAGCGCAGAAAACTTTTACCAAGTCAGTGAATGCCCTAATTTCAGTTTTTCTCAATTTATTTTGGTTCTCCTGTCCTCTTCCATCTTTATTTCTTCTCCCTTTCCTACTCTCCGAATTGCTTTTTCCAACAGAAATGTCTCCCTGTGTGGATTATTTCTCTCTCTCATACAGACACACAGAGCTAAAAAATGCCACCTAAAAGCTAACATGCCAGTCAACAGTGCAGAACTAGGCATCACAGGGTTGCTGTTTTGTTAAGTCTAATTATTTTATACACATTTTCACTACTATAAATACCTTGATTTTCAAAAAAGGGAACAGATCTGTTTTGGCAGTTTTCCCCACATATTTTAGGTCACAATGCACTCAAAAGTTATGTTTCCTGCTGCAAGAAGACACAGATCACAACTAGGGATGTCCAGATCCGATCACGTGATCGGAAATCGGGCCCGATCACGTGGTTTCAGACTCGATCGGAATCGGACGTTACCTCCCGATCAGGACTCGGATATATATGTATATATATTTTCATTATTTTTTTAACACATCTACAGTTATGCGGTGGCATAGAGTTAGACCCTTTTGACGCCACACAGAAACAGCAACGCGTGCAGCATGACATCACTTTGTTGCAGAGACGCTATTGGTTAAATGCCGGCAAAGTAGAACACGGAAGCAGCTTGAAGCGGAAAGAGCAAGTTTGTCTGCGGACAGTAAGAGTCAGGAGTGCAGTTCCTAAAAGCACATTACTGGCTTTGCAAACACTGTGGCATTTTTTTATTTATTTACATGCCTGCCAGGTATTTTAAGTTGAGGTGCTATTTGTTTTTATATTAGACTTTTTATATTTACTGTTGCACTAAAGTCCAAAAGTGAAGAATTTATGTTATTACTTGATTGTTCAAGCTACCTCACAGAAGTGCTCTGTTTGTTAACAGAGTTGTTGAATGTTAAAATAATGTGAATTAAATAAAAAATAAAGAACATCCTGGATCTGTTTTTTCGCTCTTCTTTATTCTTTTTTCATATATTATAGAAGTATCGGATCGGGACTCGGTATCGGTAGATACTGAAAATCAAATGACTTGGACTCGGACTCGAGGGCAAAAAAACCTGATCGGGACATCCCTAATCACAACAACGTGGAGTAAACTATATCTTCTTGCAACAATGAATACAAATACATACACAATAATAAAGGCAATGACTTCTGTGCGAAAAATGAATAAAATGGAAATAATGAGCCCTAAGGATTGTTCAGGTTAGGGGTTAAGAGACTGGTAAGGCAGAAAATCATTTCTCATTTAGCCATATTCTATACAAGGTGAAGGTTACAGGAAACACACACTACATTTACACACATTCTGCTGTATTAATGATGCTGTGGATGTACTGTAGCTTACAGAAGTGTGACAGTGATTGCTGATGCTGCCTTCTGTGCATGTGTGTGTGTGTGTGTGTGTCTGTGAATATGGACCGAGCTGAAAAAGCTGGAAGCCTAGCACTATGTTCACACACACACACACACACACACACACACACACACACACACACACACACACACACACACACACACACACACACACACACACACACACACACACACAGTGGTGATTGCTGATGTTGCTGACGAGATGATGCCTTGTAGCTTCTATAGCCAAGCTCTAATGAAGTGCGGGAGACATGACAGCCTGTGATAAAATCCCACCCTCACACCTACATGCATAACGATCTGTGTGGCAAATAACACAGTTACCGAGCACACACACATACCGATAGGCACACAGACACACATGCGGCGTGAACAAGTGACAGCTGCACGCCCTCACATTGACGTTCCGTCACCTGCCGATGGAGACGAAGAAGCTATCTTAGCCCATATTTCCACATCAGCTGTCTGCCTGGATAGTGTTTGTGTGTGTGTGTGTGTGTGTGTGTGTGTGTGTGTGTGTGTGTGTAACAGCCCACATAACAGGCCAGCATCTGATGGCAGTGAATATCAATGTGTGGATTTAACATGCAACAGTCCTGTAAAACGTTTTTTCTAACCAAGGCGCTTCTGTGTCAGATCTTCTGTCTCCTTAATGTTTAATACGACGCAAACATTTTCTGTTTCTATTTGACCTAATCTGTCATGAGACGAACTTCTAAACTTCTCTTCTCAAAAAAGTTTTATAACCAATGCAATTTCTGGTTTCACAGGTCGCTAATTTTGGCTTGGTGTCTCCTGAAAAAGCGCAAGCACAACCTTACCACTTGATTCACCTGCTGTGCATCTTAACCTTATCACGACTCAGATTGTGCCTTAAAGAGATGATTGTCTTTTAAAGAGGGAGTGTTAGCGGTTTAGAGATTTGAAAGAGGTAAGAAGGTTGCATGAGGATGTCCCCTGCTGTGTAAACCCACTTCCACCTCTTTTCCTCCCCGCTCCTCTCCTCACTCTTCTTCCTCCCCTTGAACCTCATGCTAGTTTGCACTTTACGCTGGGTTCAGAGGCCACAGCTTGCTCTCGCTATCTTTCTCCACCTCTTCTTCTCCTCCCTTTTCTGTTCTGCCTAAAACAGCTCTCCCCATGTTTTGTCCTTGTGAACTTGAGCTGGGGGAAACCACAGCCGAGCTGCGAGCCTGCAGGCTGTGATTGTGTGCGTGTAAATTTATATATTTTTTTGGATGTGTGTGTGCCTCTTCATCGTACATATGAGTGTGTGCACATGTGCGCTTGTGTTAGACAGATAACACAATGAAAGCAGGGGGGAATACACAGCGAATGTGTGACAGAGGTGACAGCCTACTGGAGGGGGCGAGTTGTGCCACATTTGGAGTGAAAACAGCAGAAAACAAAGTCAGCATGCAGAAAATATGAAGGAGACGGAAAACAAGGCTTCATGTAATCAAACACAGGAGATGACCTCAGTGTGTGCACCCCGCAGTGTTTTGTATGCATACAAGAGTGCGCTTGAGTGCACGTGTCAGCATGTCCAACAACTGTGAAGCAGTTAAAAAACACTACTCCGCCCGTTCCGATGGCAACGTCCTACATGGTTGCTGTGGCAACCTGCCATTAAGTGCCTTCACTTGCAGCAACTTAATTACATGGGATAGGCGCATCATGGTTGCTGTAAAACTCCACTGTGTCTGTTGCTCATAATTCAAAGCACAATAAACCGGTTATTACAAGGACAACTTGGGTCGTACAAGGAAGCCAAATGGGGCAAGAAACACGACCTGCCAGATAATCAGACTGTCAAGAAGCCAACAGTTTAGTCAGATTATCTCAACCACTTTATTTGGAAGGTAAAAACCAAAAGTAAGTACATCCATATAGCCATGTAAATATTAATGGACAAAGCATCCTGTTCGGCGAAGTGCTGCAAATGCGAAGTGCCTTAAACCTGCATTCTATCTGATTTCCAGCAGGGGGCGACACATGCGGTTGCAAAAGGAGGTTGGTTTCTGTAGAAGTCTATGAGAAAGTGACCCAGTTCTCACTTGATTTATTACCTCAGTAAACATTTTCATAATTAGTTTATTTTCTCAATCGCTAGTTTTAAGTCTTCTGCAACACAGAATGATGTAAATTTTTTGAATTTTAAAATTAAAAAAAAGGGGGTGTTTTAGGGCGTGGCTATGATGTGATTGCCAGTGAAAGTGTGTAATGTAACATGGCTCCTCCCTCACTCTTCCCTCTCGTCTGAAATCGTCACATTCGCAACCAGGATGGCTGCGCCCGTAACGGCAAACTCGACAACTCATAGCATATTTCCACAAACCAATGGGTGATGTCACACATGCTCTGTCCATTAATATTAACAGTCTATGTTTGCAACCTGTCTCATTTACTACACTGTCCGCATCAGGAATACAGGAAACTGTATTTTTTAATAAACACACTATCAAGCATCCACACTGATCCCTTATGGCCAGTAGTGGAAGATAAATTCAGATCCTTTAGGCTACTCAGTAGTAATCAATAATGAAAAACTTTCCCTTAGTTACTGTTGCTTTCCACACATATAACATACATATAAAGATGATAACAGAGGTAGACTAACACTGTTTTTAACTAAAAAAAAGTGCAATATGTCACTGTGAATGTAGAAAAGTAGAAGTATAAAGTAGCATAAAGTAATGTACCCTAAACAATTTCTTTAGGATAGTACTTAAGGAAATGTGCTTTGTACGGTAGCCTAGACTCCCAAAGGTGTGCACTTGGTGGGCTTCCAACTGGACTTTCTGGTGCCATGTGAGCACCCAGCAGGCGCCTGAACATGAAGCTTCAGGGTGACGAAAACACAAAACCACAACCAGCCTGAGCAGAGAAAAAGAGATCCAATTTACTGCCTATTGAGACTGTTGTTACATTAGCCTCCTGGACCTCTCTCCTGTCTCCCTCTGAAACTCTCACTAATTTCTTTGTCTTCCAAAGTGGGTTATGGTATGTGTGTGTGTGTGTGTGTGTGTGTGCGTTTCTGTGTGTGTCTGTGTGTGTGTGTGTGTGTGTTTGCGTGTGTGTAAGAGTGTGTGAAAGAATGGGTGTCTGGAGGTCTGCTGATGGCTGGAACAAAAACCAGGGAAGTTTTTTTTGTACTGCATTGTAGTGGAGTGTGGAGTGTGTAGTGTGACAAACAACCCTCTAGTAAAGTCCTATTTGACTCATTAAATTATTAATTTATGAAAAAAGAAAGCTCTGATTTCCTCTCACTGTGCCCTTCTGCACATGAGGATGAAAGTGAATTTCAGGATGTACTGAAGTGTTTGTTCATCAAAGATTACAAAAGTTATTTATCATTATGGATGTCATGCCTCAGATGTGCTCATTTGTCTAGTAAATAGCTCCCAAACAGACTGAGGACATATTCCAGCAGTAATTAAACAGAAGCCTCGTCCACCTCATAGACACAAGTGTCTAATTTGAAGCATATTGTTGAACGTTTTCCCATGAGAGTACGACAGATGTGCAGGCTAAGCAAGCTTGTGGGTAAAATGTGGGCATCTTTGGCTTCTGACTAACTAAGATAGAGTGTGTCTGGGTTCAGTGGGAGTGTGTGTGGGTTGAGGCGATGAATCCACATATGTTTTTGTGTGTGCATTTGAGGATGATACGATGTGTGCGCACACGCGTATAGCAACAGATATGAGCTTTAAAGAAGAATCAGTATTGTGTGACTGGAATGTGTGTGTGCTTATGTCCGCTAACGTTCACTCTCTCTACGTATTCCCCCTGCGGCTATGTGGAAAAGTAAACATCTGTATGTGGGCATCCAGATGCGTTCCTGTCCATTTTGTCTTACTGTATCTTCCTACTGCTCTGCTGCGATAACGCCTGCTGTTCCCTCTGAAACTAATTAGCCTGATTAGTGCTCATTAGCCAGCTTTTGCTAGTTCCAATTAGCATTCTAGCATGGAATGACCCAGAGGTCCACCTCGCCAAACAAACTCATTATGACCCTGAGGTCTGTCCACACGCGGGGCCAATCAGATTACACTCGCAGGTTTGTAAAGAGTTTACCCTGCCTTGCCCAAAGACGGTCATAGCATTGTGTAGCTCAGTGGGTAGTTCACATACTGAATAAAACACACCTGGGTGCATGTGAAGAACATGATGTCATGGCAGCTGGTTTGACTGGTGGTGCTGGCCACATGTAAAGAGTTATATGTAAAAATGTGTGGCAGCGGAAAAGGCAGCACAGCAGATACGAGCCCACCGAGGACACATATAGTTCTGGAGCTATAATGTGCATTGGATGAAAGGGTCCACATATACGGTGCAATATAAACATGACTGTAAAGCTACCATCACAGACAACAGTGCTTCTCATGAATGTATGGGTTGAGACTACAGAGCCTGAAATACATCATCTGTCTTTCTCTAACCTTTATTTGACTGGCAAAACTGGGTGAGATTAAAAATGTAGTTTCTCGAGTGTCCTAGGCGGTCTAAGAAAAGGCTAAAACAACACTGAGTTACAGACTAATAACAAAAGATGCACAAAATAACATATTACTAGATCAGGATTAACAAACTCAACTCAAGCCACTCTAAAAAGCCAAATTTATTAAACAATAAATTAATAAAGCAAACACATCCAGATTGTAATATACTCCATAAAAATATTAGCCAGATGAGAGTGCATTACAAGGGACAGCTGTTGTCACAGGTGTGGCAGCAAACAAAACAAACAGAGGATTCAGTGGGATCTGACTGCACAGGCTGCACCTGAACATCGTTCCTCTGCAAAAGTGGAAGTATATGTTCCTGCACAAGCCAGTTTCATCATTGAAAGTGTGAAACAGTTAGCGACAACATTGACAACCTCTGAGTGTGTTAACAATATTGATCTCTACGGATTGCGCATAACTAAGTGTTCATGACAGTCTGTGTTGTTCTGACTGTGATTGTGAGCTTTCAGTGGCATATGTGATTATTTGCATAATGAGTTGGGAAGTGAAAGCCAAACACAAGTGTTCACTGGAGACGCAAGTATTCCGATATCAGGTATGAACCTCGGAAGTCAATCATGACTGGATTTCAGCAGAGCATGGATATATCTGTGTATAAGACCTGAACAAGGGCTTAATATGACAGGTCCCGTCAAGAACAAATTCTTGTGGGGAATCGCTGACTGATGGGTCCATAGTTATATCTCTGTTCTATCTCTCTCTCTAGCTCTCTCTTTCACTCTCACCCCGTGTGAATACAGTGCAACTGCAGTCCAAAAAAAAATTCCTTTAAACATTTTCAGAAACATAACACCCCTCTCCCCTTAAAACTAACAATCAAACGCTCTGTTACATTGTGAAAATGTTTACAACTTGATACAGGCCCTCTCTATGCTGGTGACCTGCAGCCTTCACAGCTAATGCATAAGTCTCTTTGCATTGCCAATAAATAAACCATACTTGACGGATTTTGCCTGGAAAGTCACAGTAACTCAGTGTTGCAGCTTATTCAAAAGTAACTGGGTTGAAGGAATTTCTGAGGTGTCACGCTAGTTTGCATAGCTGCACTGGATCCATATTACTATTCAAATGAGTGCTGGGCAGTAAGCATGGCTGCAGGTGGTGGGTGTGTGAACCACATAAACCTAACCAAAAAGCTCATATACATGCAGACTCATACTCGGTACACGCTCACACAAACTTCTGAATCAGTTCAAGTCAGCAGCCTGTTCTTTCCCTCCAGCTACCTATTCCCCCCCCCCCCCCCCCCCCCCCCCCCCCTCACACATGTAAGCCTGAATATTTTACAAATACCCCGATAACAAGAAGTCTTCCTGCCGTGCTACTAATTCACTATGACGGCTTTATCCTTGCAATCTTTTCAATTTGTCCTCTAGGATTTTTTTCCACTGCCAACAGATGGGGGCAATTTTTCAGTTACATTTAATGTCTGGGAAGTAGTCAGAGTTCCCAACTGCACACACACACTCAACTCTCCAGAGAATGGAAGTGAGGTCGATTTCAATCTAGGGGACACCTATTCCAAACACGTATCCAGGAATATTTGGGGTGTTCTTTTTTTTCATGGGCAGCTAGAATCATGCTTCACACATGCACACAGCTATACTTCAAGTCAGTGATTGCCGCCTCACTGTGTGATGTGGCAGATGAGGGGTCCGGACTGTGTGGATGTTCACCGGAGACCAGCTGTGCCTCGCTCTGCACTTCCAGCTGGCCCTTGGGACGCCTCACTGTGCATGTTAGTTTGTGTGTGTGTGTGTGTGTGTGTGTGTGTGTGTGTGTGTGTGTGTGTGTGTGTGTGTGTGCGACTGTGTAGATCCATATGTGTGAGACAGTCTCAGATTTAGACATGTCAGCACATGCTCTGTGGCTGCCTCTTTTTAAACACTGACACATTTTGTCATCAGAGCCACTGAAACAGCAAGCGCAGAGGAGGTTGGAGTTACCCCTCCTTTCCTCTGACACACACACACACACACACACACACACACAGACACACACACACACACACACACACGGAGAGAGAGAGAGAGAGAGGAATGCTAAAATTAGTTCCATCGACATTACGGTCGCTGCAGGCTCTTTCATGACAAATCATTCTCCAAAATCTCGAAGAGTCTAAATAACATTTACTCTCTTACACACACACACACACACACACACACACACACACACACACACACACACACACACACACACACTCTCTCTCTCTCTCTCTTAGACTCTTGAATCCACGTTAATATGCATACACTGCACGCACACTAACCCCCTTATTTCCATCATTGGGGTCCCATCTGCCAGCAAAGACCAGTTCCACTCTCCTCCAATAGGTGAGTAGAGACTTAATCGCCTCTAATTTCTTGTCTATAAACACATTCTAATGTATTCCCTCTGAAGACTCCTCTAAATCAAAATATAAACCCGGTGCTGGAGCCACCTGGGTCCCTCAGCACAACACCGCTAATCAAAGAATTCTAAGAACCCACCCAGAGCAGTACCATGACTATCCCAGTAAATGGATGGCTGGGCACACGAACTCGGATGGAGAGATGCAATGTCATCAGTCAAGATTGCCCCTTTGAAATGTCGGCTTTGCAGGAATTTGGAGAAGCAGGCTTCTTTTCAAACACACGGCTGAGCATTGTGTGAGTTATTTAAAAAAAAAAAAAAGGCTTTAGAGTTGCTGGGGTCAAGAGACTTTATCTGTTGTAAGAGGGGATGATGTAAACTTCAACTCACTTTAAACAATACAGTGACTGGAGTTATGATTTTCCTTTTGTCCTTCTGACACAGTGAAATAAAAGATAACATTTTTGAGTTCTAATCTTAGTAGGACCTACGAAGACCTATAGTGGTTGAAAAATGTTGGCTTTTTTAATAATTTAGCCACTACAATTAAGGCTTTTTAATATTTCTTTCTGCATTGTTATTACTGTTTTTTTTTTTTTATATTTTTTGAGTGCCTGAATGGCCTTCCTGTTTATTCTAATTAATTAATTTGTTTGGTGTCAAATGTAAGAAAAAAGTGAGAAACAAAATTGAATCATCATAACTGAGAAGCTGGAACAAGAGAAAGGTTGGCCTTTTTGCTTTAGAAATGACTTTAAAAAATCTATTAAAAATGATTAAGAGATTATCAAAATAGTTGCACTAATCACTTTAGCTCTAGACCCGAGTATCGAAGTACCTTTATACAGCACACAATACCCCATTTGATGAAGGTAAAAGCCCAGTTTTTTAACATTCATAGCTTTCCTGATTTTCCTCACCCACACATATGGTCAAATTGGGCTTTTATCATAGCTGCACACTGATATATTCTTCCCAGAATTAAGAATATACAGTGCATGTTACAAATATACGTGTTTATATTATCCTCTCTTTCCAACCAGTATGTAATTTAAACCAAAACAGTATTTGCGTCCTTAATTGGTATACACTGCATAGTAACATATATAATTTTCTTACACGTATGCATTACAGACACACACACACACACACACACACACACACACACACACACACACACACACACACACACACACACACACACACACACAATCATTTGAGAGTGAGTTTGACATCAGCATGTCAGCACCGACATTGGAGAGCAGCACAATGTCTGAGACAGTGACTGTTCCCACGGTGTGTGTGAGAGAGAAAGAGAAGTACAGCTGTCACTCACGAGCAGAGAGGAAAGCAAAGCGATACGCTACCCAGTGGGTTCATCAGTGCCATGTGTCAGTCACGCCCTGAGATCACATTGATTGTCTGTCGGCACCCATCTGAGTAGTGTGTGAGTGTGTGTGTGTGTGTGTCTGTAATGCATACGTGTAAGAAAATTATAGTATAGGGGGCATATTTGGCCTAGAGAGAGATATCATGGGGAGTGGGACACAAAGGACAAGAAAAATAATGAGAGACAGAAAGAGGACAAAACATTCGCCATGATGCAATTATGATTCAATTTAAATTCCTACATCAATTATGCAAACATATTCAAGAGTCATGTCAAATATTGATAGGCTCTTCGACTTCTCAAACTGTATTCATTAAGGAGCCAAAACTTAACCTGGACTCTCTCATTAATTATAGATAGATGTCGGCTGGAGGTCTACATTCAAATTCAGCCAACACTCCCGAGCCTCATTCCAGCAAAGGCTATGCTATGTATCTGTATGTATCCGTGTGTGTGTCCATATTGTCTGCTTATCTGTATGTGAGTTTCCAGTTTGTCAGTGACCACTGACCCGTCACGTGTGTGCATGGCTGTAATCAGTGAAGGTAGAGCCGCTGTGTTGTGCTGCAGTAGCTTTACTGACAAGAAAGGATATGGTGGAAAATAGTGACTGAATGCCATTATTGTATGAAAAAAAAGGCATAGATGTAAAAAAATACTAATCAGAATCAGAAATACTTTAATGATCCCAGGGGGAAATTATTTTTGTTACCACTCCAGGTATACAAACAACATATACAAACAACATATATTATCCCGACTATTTACATATATAATAAAAACAAAATACAGTAATAATAAATAAAATATGAAATGTACAGTGTTAATGTGCAAATAGTGCAATAAAAAGAGAGATGATTGTCTATGTTGAGATGATTATAGTGCAATAAAAAAGAGAGGTGATTGTCTATATTTGAGATGAGATGATTACAGAGAGGGGGTGTGTGACTCTCTGAGGGAGGCGTTGTAAAGTTTAATGACCACAGGCAGGAAAGATTTCCTGTGGCGCTCTGTGCTGCATCTGGGTGAGAGGAGTCTTCTGCTGAAGGTGCTCCTCTGCTGGGCCAGTGTGTTGTAGAGAGGGAGTGAGACATTATCCAAGATGGACTGAAGCCTGGACAGCATCCTCCTCTCAGCCACGGTCGTCAGTGTGTCCAGCTCCTCCCCCACGACATCACCAGCCCTCCTGATCAGTTTGTTCAGTCTGTTGGTGTCTGCGACCTTCATCCCACTGCCCCAGCATGTGACAGCGAAGAAGATAGCACTGGCCACAACAGACTGATAGAACATCCTCAGCATCGTCCGGCAGATGTTAAAGGACCTCAGCCTCCTCAGGAAAAAGAGTCGACTTTGGCCCTTTTTGTAGACAGCCTCGGCGTGTCTAGTCCAGTCCAGCTTGTTGTTTAAGTACACCCCCAGGTACTTGTACTCCTCAACAGTATCCACAGAGACCACCTGGATGGAAACAGGGGTCACAGGTGATTTCGCCCTCCTCAGATCCACTACGAGCTCCTTCGTTTTTGTCACATTGAGCTGCAGATGGTTCCGCTCACTCCAAGTGACAAAGTTGCCCACAACAGTCCTGTATTCATTCTCATCACCCTTTTCTATGCAGCCAACTATTGCTGAGTCATCAGAAAACTTCTGAAGGTGGCGGGACTCAGTGCAATAGTTGAAGTCTGAGGTGAAGAGGGTGAAGAGGAAGGGAGAGAGGACAGTCCCCTGTGGAGCCCCAGTGTTGCTGACCACCCTGTCAGACACACAGTTCTTTAGACGTACGTACTGTGGTCTGCCCGTCAGGTAATCAACAATACAGGACACGATGGGGCTTCCACTTGCATTGCAGTCATCTTCTCACCCAGTAGAGCCGGACGGATGGTGTTGAAAGCACTGGAGAAGTCAAAGAACATGACTCTCACAGTGCTCGCAGGCTTGTCCAGATGAGTGTAGACTCTGTTCAGCAGGTAGATGAGGCTGTCCTCAACTCCCAGGCTGGGCTGGTAGGTGAACTGTAGTGGATCAGTGAAGGGCCTGACTATAGGCCTTAGCTGCTCCAAGACGAGCCTCTCGAAGGTCTTCATGATGTGGGACGTCAGAGCCACCGGTCTGTAGTCCTGAGGGCCGCTGGGACGCGGCTTCTTTGGCACAGGAACGAGGCAGGAAGTCTTCCACAGCACGGGGACCCTCTGGAGGTGCAGGCTCAGACTGAAGACTAGACTTAGTACTCCATACAGCTGGGGGGCACAGGCTTTAAGCACCCTAGGAAATACACCGCCTGGGCCAGCAGCTTTGCCGGAGTGGAGTCTAGTCAGCTGTCTTCTCACCAGGTCAGGCGTGAAGGACACTGTAGAGGTGACCGTAGGGAGAGGGGTGCGGTCCTCAGGTTGTAGAGGACATGGTGTGGAGCAGGGGGGAGGGGTGGAGTAAGAAGGTGTGAGTTGAGGTGGTGAGGTGCAGACAAAGGGTCTGTAAGGAGGAGGAGGAGGAGGTAAAGTGGCAGATTTTGTTGGGTAGCCAGCAGCAGAGACTTGTGGGGGATGGGCCGCAGTATCAAACCTATTGAAAAATAGGTTCAGATCATTGGCCCGGTCCACACGCCCCTCCAACCCCATGCCACCAGTCCTCTGGAACCCAGTGATGGTTCTCATGCCGCTCCACACATCCCTCATGTTGTTATGCTGGAGTTTACTCTCCAGCTTTCTCCTGTAACTGTCTTTAGCCTCCCTGATTTTGAGTTTGAGTACCCCCTGCACTCTCCTCACCTCATCACGGTTGCCATCTCTGAACGCCCTCTTCTTTTCGTTCAGGATAGCCTTCATGTCCTTGGTGATCCAGGGTTTATTATTAGCGTAGCAAGTTACAGTCCGAGCAGGGACATTGCAGTCCACACAGAAATTGATGTAGTCTGTGATGCACTCTGTGAGCCCATCAATGTCCTCCCCGTGGGGCTCACAGAGTGCAGGCCAGTCAGTCACTTCAAAGCCGCCCTGCAGTGCCTCATAAGCCTCCTCCGACCACCACCTCACTGTTCTTGTGGTTGTAGGCTTCCTCTTCACCAGAGGCACATAGCAGGGTTTGAGGTGAACCAGGTTGTGAACTGACCTGCCAAGAGGGGGGAGAGAAGAGGAGGTGTATGCTTCCTTAATGTTAGCATACATCAGGTCCAGGTCCTCTCTTCTCTGGTAGAGCAGTTCACATATTGTTTGAACGTCGGCAGAACTCTATCCATGGTGACGTGGTTAAAGTCTCCCGACATGATGATGAGGGCACTGGGGTGTTGAGTCTGTAGTTTGGAGATGGTGGTGTGAATGATGCTGCAGGTAGATGATGGGTTTGCAGAGGGAGGGATGTACACGACAACAATGATGACATGTGGGATCTCTCTAGGCAGATGGTATGGACGGAGTCCAATGGCCAGCAGTTCAACATCCGGGCTACAGAGCTGTTCTTTAATCGTGATATGACCAGGATAACACCATCTGCTGTTTACTAGAACGGCAAGCCCCCCGCCTTTCCCCTTACCGCTCTCGTGCAATCCCGGTCCGCCCGGACAGTGTGGAAGCCATCCACGGAGACGTTCAGGTCCGTAATGTCCCTGTGCAGCCATGTCTCCGTGAAACACATCAGACTGCACTCAGGGTACTCCGGGTGGCTCCGCGTTAGCGCCGTTAGCTCGTCCATTTTGTTGCTAAGGGACCGTACATTTCCCATAATAACAGAGGGGAGACGGGGCTTAAATCTTCTCCTCTCCATACGCCCGTTCCGTCTTGACCCTCCTCTATTCCCCCGACGTTGCTTTTCTCCTCTGCGTCCCCGGTGTGTTTTTCTCCAGAGTTCGGGTGGTATATTAGCTGGTCTGGCCACAATGCCGGCCGGCATTAGAGCGATCAGCTGAACTCCGGAGTAAACAAAGGCAGCATGTCCCGGTGAAAGCGGCATTGATAAAAACAACACTAAAAAAGCACCAAAACTCTCCAAAGCAACCTCGTTAGAGAGGGCAGGACTTAACAGAGTTAGAGTGATGAAACAAGAACGAACAAAAGAGGATGAAAGTTAACAAAAGTTTTAAAAAGTGAACTCAAAAGCTGGAGCAGGTAACAGGCAGCATGCAGCTTTCGCGCATGCACACTCCTGTAATGAGCAAGTCTCCTGTAAATAAGCAAGTCCCAATGTTATACATAGTGCTGGGTATTATTTGAATTTATATTAGTCACACTAGCGCTGTAGCTCTACAGACTGCAGTGTCGATCTGTTGCTTTGGGTTTACCACTTATTAGCAAATGTTAGCATGATAACACGTGCAACTAGCCTGGTGAACATGTTAGCATCGTCATTGTGAGAATGTTAGCATAGCTCAAAGCACAAAGTTGCACAAAGTCGCTAGCATGGTGGTAGACTTTTAGTCTTAGTTTCAATACAATACCTAAGTTTCTGTACCAACAGCAAAGCCTCACATTCAGGAACTCTTTTTAATTTTGAATAAAAGAAAACTCAACACAAAGCAGCCATAAAAGACCTTCACATGAATAACGTTCAATCTAAAATTAGCTAAATTGAGATCTAAAAAGTCCCGCATTGCCAGACCTAGCTCCATAGCGCTGTGTCAGTGATGAAGTTTGGTCTGGCTACACCGCCTTTCTATTCTGGGATGCGGAAAAAAACGCTCTGGCTTGTTTGTATGTCAAACCAATCACAACAGTCTTGGGCCCCGTACCTCCCATCCTGAGAGCGAGAGGGGAGGTACTTTATCCCAGCAATTTACATCCGTTGAGCCAGACTAA
This sequence comes from Zingel zingel, assembly GCA_023566125.1. Classification (NCBI taxonomy): domain Eukaryota; kingdom Metazoa; phylum Chordata; class Actinopteri; order Perciformes; family Percidae; genus Zingel; species Zingel zingel. Next base: position 10,697,380 of record CM042330.1, on the reverse strand, counting down.
GATTTAAATGAAGATTTTGATATACAATTAATCTGACTCAGCATTCAATGCCAGTTTTGACAGGAATGAGTTTTCCATACTCGATTCCACATACAGGTTTTGGCCAGTTTTGAGGTCCGATGGCCAGCCCCAATTACACCCTGCAAATATTTTAATTATTTATTTATTATCTTTAATCTCTATGGTTTGCTTGTCTTATAAACGGTAAAATAAAATAGTAAAATGTAAAAATTGCAATATAATAACAAATACCAAAATAACTTTTAATATAAAAAATGTAAGCAGCTTCAGTACAGAAATACTGATATAATAATGCATTAGCCCTTTGTTTTCTGTTGTGTCTGTTGTCTGTCTACATTCCTTTGTATCTCTGTTATGTCACTACAGGGAACAGCCCCTTTGGCTACAACCGCTGCATCTTAGTCATAAGACACACCTCTAAAGGGCAAACCTGGTCTCATATGACTGAAGTTAGGCTCCAAAGCTGGGTGGGGTCACGACGCATGGGTCAAAGGTCACTCCGGTCCCCACCCTAAGGAACAAAAGGGAGGACTAAGCCTTTTAGTGAGGGTCTTGGTGGCTTAGATTTAGGCTGACTGAGTTGTGCTGTCTGTGTGTGTGTGTGTGTGTGTGTGTGTGTGTGTGTCTATGTCTGTCTGATTGTGTTCTCAACATTATTATATGTCAGTGGATTTGTGTGTGCAGTGCGTGCATATAGCCTCGAAATCTAGACGCACCCTAGCGGGCGGGCGGGCTGCTGCTGCTGGCGAACAGCGGTCTTTCCAATCGGCTTTGGCCGCGACTCTGGAAGACTCAAAGAAACAAAGAACGGCACTGAAGTCATTCTTAAAAAAGGAAGATGTGTTAGGAGTTTTGCCGACCAGATACGGCAAAAGTTTAATCTATCAACTAGCTCCGCTACCTTCTTCGTTGCTCTGCCTGGTTGTAGCGCTATCCTATTGCATGCATTTGGCTGGCTGGTGTGTGTGTGTGTGTGTGTGTGTGTGTGTGTGTGTGTGCAGGGAACAGATGTTCTCCAGCGCTACATGGGGAGGTCAGGGAGAGTCACGGACGAGCCACAGCTGTGGCCCTGGGGCTTGTGGGAACTGTGGCTTTAACAACATGGGAGAGGAAGAGGCGGCCTGAGGAAGGATGAGAGGGGAGCAGAAGAGAAGAGATTCAACGGGAAAAGATATATTTACAAGATAAGACGGACTAGCACAGACGACACGACAAGGGCAAGTTTAAAAGAGACGATGCAAAAAAAGGGAGACATCCCTCTGTGCTTAAGTCATTTGCAGCAACAAAAGCCACAGAGACCAGCAGGCGACGTGGACGTGTTTTTGGCCACGAGGACATTGCAGTGAGAAGCACGTACAACTGAGGGCTCTGATCCAGACCCATCAACAACAGCCACTTAGCATTCTGAGTAAAGCGCTTATGTTTAAGAAAATGAATCACGGTTATAAGCTCGTCAACAAGTTGACTTTTCCGCTGGCCAAGATTGCAGCGTAACTTGAATAAAGACCTACTGTTGGAAATAATGCTTATTTCGGGTCTGAAAAATCACTTTATAGTTTTGCACAGACAATCATGAGCTGCGGTTGAGAGCAGAGGCCCTGCTCCAACAGAGAGAAACTAGCGGCAGAGAAAAAGGAGCTGACAGTAAAAACTAATAAGCCTTGTGCAACGGGAGAGAAATGGGCTCATCTCTCCAAGGCACCAAGAAAAACTATTGGAGCTGTTTTACACCCTTTTTAAGAAGAACCCCCCCCCCCCACCCCCTGCCTCATCTATGCTAAAAACCCAACACTAATCCCTTCAGCCTGACAGATTTGGCAAAAGAATAATATGTTCAGCAAGAATAATATTTGCAGCCTACATTATAGAAGCATATGAAGGAATAAAGAAAGAGAAGGAACTTGGCCAAAAGCCAATTTATGACTTTTGTGGAACCGTTAAACAAAAGAGACAAAAGTTGTTCAAGGTGCTACTTAAAATCATCTCTGGACCTCTCTCATCCTCTCACTTGCAAGCTTCAATTAAACACTGCCTGATTTCCATCTATAAGGCAACTGAACCCAAAATCATTAAAAGTCTGCAAAGATTAAAAGAAGGTGTGGGCGTTAAAAAAAAAGGGTGGAAAGGGAGGAAAAGAATATGAATGTTAGAGGTGACCTTTGTGGCGAAAGCTTTGACTCTGAGCTTTTGGTATTAAGTGAACGATTACTTTAACAGATAACGAAATGCATGCAAGGCTGCAAAGAAGCTGCATCTTTCTCTTTAACAATATGTAAATGACATGCTGTTTGCATGAGTGTGACTTTCGTAGGACTAGTGGTGTGAGCTGGTGGGTTAGATTCAATAAATAGTATCATAACATCAGAGGGTAGATTTTTTTTTAACTGACAAACTAACAGCCTGACAACTTGCTGGGGGTCACACATGGAGGAACACAGAAACAGAAAAGAGGATGTAGGCAGGTCAGTTTAAAGCCAAAGTGTCACATCTCTACCCAGAGAGGCTTTACTCAGATCTTTATACAAGAGCACTACAGAGCACAATGCACATGAGGTGGCTGTTATCCTTGTGCTATCTCATATCTGTATGCAGTGTCAAAATGTGGCATGCCAGTTGTCAGGATGTATCTGCACCAGTGCCAAAGAGATTTTCTCTACAGTTACTGTGCCAGTGTGTCAACAAATTCAAGAAAGCCCAACTCATTTTCTTTTTAATGCAGAATTAAAAGAGAAGCTACTTTAACAAAACTAAGGCAGGATTACCGGGGTTGTTTTAATTAACAAAATCACTGCAAGATCATTTTATGTTAGTCTAAGTTTATGATCACATCAGAAAATGGGACAGCAAAATTTATTCACACATGCTCATGAAATAGGGAGTGATGAAAGCTAACTGAACTAGTGAGTACTTGTCAAATCACATTACAGTATGTCCGACCAAATAGTCCATACCCCAAGATTTTCCATTAAGTACCACAGAAAGAAAATTCTCACAAATAAGAAGCTGGAACTGAAAATGTTTGGCATATTGCTTGAAAAATTACTGAAAGGATCCATCAATTATTAAAATAGTTGCCCCAACACAGGCTAGGCAGTGTAAAACACATCCAATAACTATTCAAGATATTTGATTACTATCACACTAATCTGACATCAATCCTAATCTTTTGCAGAAATGAACAGCTTTTCAGATGTAGAGAATAGTTCATGTCCTTTGAACAAAAGCAGTATTCTTATCAAAGCCCTATTTCTAATATAATATGAATGAAGCAAGAATGAACATGAAGAGGCCTTTCTTGGTAAGAATCACTTGCTCAACACTTGAAGTTTAACGATACATGCTGGAGTAGGTTGAAGCTTTGGGACATTCCATCACCTTCCTCCCTGATCTCTCGTTTTCTGACATCTCCAAATGTTGTCTTACTATCTGCATGCCTCTGTCGCTAAGTATCTATCTGTCTTTTTAAGACATCTGTCCTTTATACAGTACATCTGCCTGTCTGCCTTTCGTGGATGAGATAAGGACAATGGAGGTGAACAGTAACAAAAAAAGAGACAAGAAACTTTTTTGACAGCAATGAATAAGAACATTGTGTCAAAAAAAAAAAAAAAAAAAAATTTAAAATCTTAAACAGAAGAAAGAAAAAAAACTGCTTTCACTCTTGTATCTCAGCTTACACATGGCATTCCCAAGCACTCTCACAACGTGGATAGTGCAGAGACATTTTTTAATGCCAGGCATAAATGGAATGAAGGATTAAACATATCTGTAACAATTTGGGTACCAGACAAATGTTAATGTGAGGTGTAAAGGGGCTCTCTTTCTTTTTTTCCCTATTGAGAAGCTCCGCACTCACACATTTCTGCGATGCAACGGAGCAGAGAGCCAGCCTTCTCTCCTTATACCTGTAACAGAGGAATATTGTTGCAACAGAACCATGACTTCAGTTACCGAGCATTCCTGCTTCTTCATTTCAAAGACAGAAACGTTAAAAGGTTATGTGAGGCGGGAGAGGATAAATAGGTACAAAATAACAAGGTGCAGAAAGGAGAGGAGCAAGTAGGAGGAAATATTAGCGCCAATTACAGCAAGACTTTCTCAACTCGCATGTTTAGCAGATCATCAAACACGGTAAACCCCAATCCATCCATGACACAACATTTTAATGTTACGTCCACACAAATGTTCAGGATTGTCAAAACAACATAAAAACTTTATGTTCATTTGACATAAAAAATCATCCCATGTGAGGTTGACATAATTTTTTTTATGTTAAGTCAACAATTTTTGACTTTTGAGTTCATTCTACTTAAATGTATAACGTCAACATCACATAATTAGTTCAATGCCAATTAACAACACATATAATGTGCACTTAGCATACATTTTTATAGTTAAGTAAACCTAAAAAATGGTTGTCAAAATATGTACTCAATGTTTTTATGTTCATATGACAAGCGGTCACATTCATGTTAAAAAAAATGAAAATATTGTGTTCACTTAACACAACAAAAACACATAATTACAACATAAGTTCCAGAATTATGCTGAACACAAATATTTTGTGCTGTTTTACCATAAAACTGCCACAAAGTTTTGTGTTTCAATTCCCATGATGCAAGGCGGTAAATAGAGTTGTGTTAAAATTTGCAGAAAAGTTTGCAGTTTGTTCAAAATACAAATGTAACTTTATGAATTCCGTTTATTAAACGTGTCTGCTTAGAATTTTTGTTGCCTGGTAGTTGTTATTGTTGTGCTGATTTACATTTGTAACCATGAGTTAAGTGACTGTTACGTTTGATAAGAGCTGGAGTATTGCAGCATTAGACTTTGAGCAGTAGTAGGCTTCCTTCAGCCATTAAGCTGTGGTGTGTCACTTCACTAGCGGTCCTTTTGTGTAAAGTGATGCAAGATCAGTGGCTTTAGAGGGGCCCCTATTTCGCATGGGGCCGGGCGGCCACACCCAAACACTCATGCTATCTCCGCTATAGATGTTGTTATGTTGTTTTAACTGTTTAATTGTTGTTTGTACATACAATTAACAAGTTATGACACATAACTTTGTGTTTAATAAACATAACAATACACATTAAGCAACCTGATCATTCTATGTTAATATAACGTAGAATTATATGTTAAGAAAACACTAATTATTTGTGTTGCATGACTAAAAAAAAATATGTTAAACTGACAAATTTCCTTTCAGATAACACTCATGTGATACATTTATTTTATGTTTAGTGTACTCAAAACTTTAATGTTACCATGCTGTACTAAATTAAAAGTTTTGAGTGCAAGCCGTTTCCACAAAAAAGTTAGGTTGAGGTAGCGAATTCGGATTTACAGTGAAGAGCAGAATGGCAAACAAGGACACATTTAGATTCTTACACAGACACATTAACACCTAATATTGCCGGCACACACACACACACACACACACACACACACACACACACACACACACACACACACACACACACACACACACACACACACAAACACACACACACAAACACACACACACACACACACACACACACACACACACACACACACACACACACACACACACACACACACACACACACACACACACACACACACACACACACACACACACACACTCAAAGGCATCACTTCTCTAACAATTCTTTATCTTTTCCTCTGGCCAAAGAGAGTGGAGGAGAAATGATCTGGCTGCTTTGATCTGACTCAGGGAGAGAATGTCATCTCCAATCCGAGCATGTAATTCTCTCCAATGGGACGCCGCGGACGCAGCGTTGTGTTGTTCGTCCCCTGCTCAGCAATGGCACACTTTCTACTTCTTGAAAGTCATAACAATCCCACCACTGCTGCTGCATTAACCATCCGCGACAAATGAACCTCAGTCTGGCGAACGATTCAGAAACACACACATACACACACACTCACACACACTCACACAGAGCCAGGCTACGGTTTGATACATGTTATACTCACTCAGCTCAGGCAACAATTTTGTTAATGTGCACACAACCATATGGGACATATGGGATATCTTAGTTTAAAACATTAATTCAGTAAATTATTTCGTGAACACAGAATCTGTCTATTACGTACATGCACACATTTCTCTGCCCCATACACACATACAGAAAAAAAACAATTTTAAGAGCTGGGACACCATTTAATCCCACAGTAATGGATTTATCTCCTACTGAGAGTCAAATTACAAGAGCTATAAATGTTAATGGTAGTGCTAATCATAACAATAGCGTCATGGTTTAAAACCACTAGCTAGGACACAGTGTTTGGTTTACCCCGGCAATAACAACTAAACACATAAACTGGGTGGCTCCAGCTGATTTAATCTGTTATCACAACAACTTCTGCCTCTCTACTCATCACTTTCTCTCCAAAAACATGCTCAACAATCTCTCATCTTCTTTTTTTCCCCGGTTTCTCCAACTATACTAATTTGATAGTCTACTTAAACCTTCATTATTAATTTTTTTGGCTACTTGTGGGCAGCAAAATATGCTGTAAACACAACACTGACATGTTATTGCCTGATATGGCTAATATAAAGAGTTGCCTGTTTTCACATCCAGCAGATGTTTATTAGCAGAGCATCACCTTTTCACATTATATAGTACATAATAATTTGATCCATTGTTAAAGTAAAAATATTGATTAGCGCAGCTTTAAAGTTATAATTATTCAGATATTCATTGAATTAATCCCCCGTTTTGGCCATTTTTTTCTCTATCAGTGCATTCTGTGACTGCTTCTCTACATAGGAGCTTCCTTTTTACTTGCTGGGTCCGCCTTTCACGTGCAGGACTCAGGAAACGATGCATGCATGTACTGGAAAAAAACTGTCAAGGAATATAACTTCATGTGATTAATTGGAGAAAAAAAAAGAAAATATGATCACCAAGATCTTAAGTGATGTATTAAAACAGACACACACATACAGATGCAAACTTCCACACCATACTAACTAAACTCATAAGCTAGTGTTTTCTACTGGCTTTATTTTTTCATATAACCAATTTTCCAATTCCTGAATTAACAAAACACTGCAGGCAGAAGTGATTAGTAGATCGGGGAGTGATTTAGCCTCTGTAATACCGCAACAAAAATTAGTTTTGGCTATTTGGAAGAAAAAAATGTAAAAAGTGGATCTCAGAAACTCCCCACAGTGTAATCCTTAGTATCTGTCTGGTCATCAATTCAGCCTGCACATCTTTGGCTCACCTCCCATCCTCAATGTTAACTGGGTCATCTGTGGGGGAGGCATGGCACTCTCCTGAGACTTGCACACGTGCCTTCAGTTGGAGTAGTTCAAAGAAGCCCAATAAAACATTTACAACATGGTAAAGCCTTTTTTCTCTCCCCCTCCTTCACTCTCAATCTGCTTCTTTGGCTTGTTTTGCATCTCCCCCTCCCATGATTCTCTGTGCTGTTACGAGTCTGGACCGTTTCGTTCTATCGGCTCTGCAAATGACCCAGGGTTAAACACATTTAATTGGCGCTCACAGGATCTACGCACCCCCTCCTACTGGCAGCTTAGAGACGAGACCCCTGGACCGACCAGCTCGTGCAGCGTATGTGTGTGTGTTGTGTATGTGGGTTTGTTTGCTTTACAAGTTGAGATGGTACAGTGGTAGATATCAGCTATCAGATGGGTGCATACACGCTTTCCTCAGGCTTGATAATTACACTGGTCTGGGCCAAGGTCTTGTGGCGCTGAAAACAAACGCACACATAGAGCAGAGTTTGTGTGAGACAAGCAGCACTCTCCTCAACCTTCAGGCCTTCTTGATTCCTCATATTACACTGAGCCACAGTGGAACCACTTACTTTGAAATGTGCTGCTTCTGTCAAGTTTCTGCTGCGCAAGGCACAGCAACATATTTTACACAGCAGTGGGTCAGGATTGTCAATATATACACAAGCACATGGTGGTCTTTCATGTTTTTGACAGTGAGAGTGAGCAGTTATCTGGAGAGGCACATTCAATATGCTTACAGAGAATATTCAAAGACACTCAGGCCTTGGGTGCCTGGCTGCCTGCTAATGAACAGAATACAGTGCGGTGATACAGACTACAGAGGTCCTTGTAGGTACAGGAGAGCACAAAAAGCAGGTCAGAGCATTTGAAGTTAATGAGCAGAGTGTGTGCAGACTCCAGACAGGTGGATGTATGGGGTGAGCACGAAACAGAATTTCGAAGTAAAAGATAAACAAACAAATAAAAATCTCCTCTAGTGATTTTACACATGAATGCACTCCTTACTCCTTGGGCTTGAGACTGAACTTGAGCCACAAGGGTCTAATGAAAGATGCTATCAGGCAGCATTATGGGAATTGTAGGATTCAGCGTTTTTCTGGGGGAGTGACCCATACTAGAGACTTAAAGTCACAATATTTTGTCTCCTTTGCTTTGATTTTAACCATTCTTTTTTTAAGCTGTCTCATGGTTGTACCCTGACTTTACAGAAAGGCAGCACTAAATTGCTTGAGATGCCCTTTAAAAACAGCTCTGTGTCCCACGGTCCTCTCATTAAAAATAAGCAGTTTTGGGGAAACACGTGGTTATTGCTTTCTTATGGGTCTATCGTTTTTTTTTTTATATAGCCTACTGTCCTTATAAAATGCAAGAAGATTTATGTAGAGAGGTATGTAATCATAAGTAAAATAAAGTACAATAGCTAAATGTAATGAATGAATTAATTGCAAGCATAATTTTGTCAGTGTACAAACTTCCTAGGAAATTATGAACCACAAAAAAAAGTGTTACTAACACGCGGAACAAGCTTACAAAGAAGAAATTCTGTCCTTGTGGTGGCAAGATATCCACACAAAAATACCATATTACAGATAATGAGTGGAAGTTCTTGCTAGAACAGTAGAGCAGCTTTTCCCTTAAGGGTAATAAAGACAAAAACAGGAAATTTGGTTCAACAAAAACAACAACATCAACAACAACTGTTCTTCAGAAAAAAACAGCAGCAGAATCATCAGAATAAAACTTCAAAAACAAACAGTCGTTGCTTTTGCTAGAAAACCATAGCAGCAAAACAAATCACCTTCCCTTGGTTTTGAAATGAAAAAGAGCAATTTACTAGACAAGAGGAGAGAAAATAAAGCTGTGGTGCTGTTTGAAAGCTGATGCAATCTACCTTGCAGTGGAACATCTGGGGAAATAAAAAGGTCACACAGATTTATATTTAGATGCCGCAGGGAGAAATATGCCTCTCCACTCTGCTTTGCACCCACAAGATAACAATGGCCCCGCTATGAAGAGCCAAACTAATGTAGCGTTAATGGCAGCCTACTGTACGGCTAATGGCTGCTAGTTTTGTTTCTGTAAGCAGACTGTCAGTAGAAAAAGGTACACTCTGGTGAGCTCAACACATGTTAGCTTTGATGCTAGGAAAATAAAAACCATCTTATCCTACATTTACTTCTTCTACCTACTGTTTTTATACTTATGTGACCAAGGCAATAGCAGAGAAAAACATAAACTCTGGACCACCACAAGGTGCATCAGTGTGAAAAGATATTTGAAAGGAATAGTTTGATATTTTGGGAAATACAGTACTCTTATTAGCTTTCTTGCCAACAGTTAGAGGTACGCTAAATATGAAGCTAGTGGAGGCTTAGTTTAGCTTAGCACAAAGACTGGTTGACGACAAGATGCCTCTTTAGTTTTTGTACAGCTCAAACAAATATGATTTAGCTTCTTAATTAGTGAGCTTGCACGCGTTTCGAGCAAATCGCACAGCGCAATTACATGATAAGTCTTTGCAAGTACCTGGATAGACGGAAATTCTCGTATCTGTGTAAGTTGAAATATTTCAACTCAAGTGATCAAACTAGCGTGAGTAACGCAACGTAAAGCAACTTTTCGGTGGTGTGAACACACCATTAAAGGGGCTGGTATAGGCGGGCACAAACGTTTAAGTATTCCTTCAAAGTGTATTAAGGTGGATTTATCCTTCAATGAAAAAGCTGTAAAATATGTTGCAGTTTTCTTACATTAAACAAATCTAAGGTTTATTCATTAAAGCAGAGTTAACGCTTACTTTCTCAGATTTAAAGCTCAGCCAGTATTTCTTTTACTACCGAGTGGTTCATTTTCACAATCGTCCGTCGTTGATGTAACATTAAACCTTTCCTCTAAGCTATGGGTATAATGTTATCTTAGAAGCTGATAACTGACATTAAAGCCTTGTGTAGCTGCAGGTAGACAAACATTAGCTATTGGCACTGCCTGGCATTAATGTCTTTCCTCTTGTTATAGAAGCTGGGATCTCATCAGTCTTCTTTATGACTATTTGTGTTGGAAATCTCACTCCCTTCAGAGAGAAGGAAAATATACAGCAAATAGGCTATGCAGAAGGGGACTGAGACTAACACCACAGGGACTATGGTGAGGAGAACACCATGGAACATTTCAGGCAAATACAGGATTAATTAGGGTGCATAAAAACACCCAAGGCTGCCCACAAGGCCTTGCTTTCATCGTCTGCTTCGAGAGGCTTAGAGGGTCTTCTCCGCTATCTCTCCAACAAGGGCCTTGTAGACAGACTGTGATTAATGCTCAACCCTTGCTAGTGGGCCTCTTTTCGGCGTAAAATCCAAAGGGGCAAACTTTTAACCTGTGATTGAGCTGCGCTGATTCACCTCTAATAAGTCAAAGAAGGAATTCTGCCTCCCAAGCTCCTTGGGCAAGGCAACGCATCAGTTAATATCAGTTATGGGATGCTGGTGGAGCGCTAACCCTGTCAAAGGCACCATCTGTCGGCTGTCCTTTACAAGATGGAAGGTTCTCCGCTGACAGGCAGGAAGGTACCATCTCACTGGCACCATGGGGGGGAGTGTGAGTACACGGGAACGGCTGAGGAAATTAATCCTTGTTTCAATTTTTGTATGCTGCTGTGAGCTATTGTATATGGATACCTGAGGAGCTGTAGCTCAGCCTCAAGTTTATTACAAAGCACAATGGCATAAAGAAATGTGAAATTAGATGTTTTATATAGACAGCCCGGAGTCCTCGCGGAATATAATAAATGTAGTCCTGTTATTATTTTTAACATGAGGCTTGAGCAGTTAACCAGTCAGGGAAGAAATACTCAGATCTTTTACTAGTACTAAAACCACAGTGTAAATATCCTGCATTCAAAATCGTACTTAAGACAAAGTACAAAACTATCAGCATCAAAATATACTTAAAAGTACTCATTATGCAGAATGGTCCATTTTATATTCATATATATTATAATACTGGATTGAAATCAGTGATGTATTAATGTGTAAGCATCACAGATGTTGCAGCTGGTAAAGGAGGAGCTAATTAACTACTTTATATACTGTTGGTAGCTTAATCCATAATAATACATCATCATTTATTAGTTAATTCATATTTTGTATTAATAATCGGAAAAGTAGCTGAAGCTATAAAATAAATGCAGTGAAGTACAAAGTGAAATATTTTTCTCTAAAATGTAGCAAAGTAAAAGTATGAAGTACCAGAAAGGCAATACTCAAATAAAGTTTGTACTTTGAGTACTGCCATCATGTCAAATCTGTACACTGTAGTCATAATTTGTACAAGCAACAAGGGATGTGATTATTGCATATTCCCGTGTATAAAATAGATTACATGGTAATCCAATGACATAGTAATTCTATTTGGAAATTAATTAACTCACTAATCAATTTAAATAGAGCTTAAATGTAATGAGAAGGCATTGAAAGACATCAGTGACGCACTACGAGTAAAAACTACCCATTACATCTGCATAGGATCAACATAAATGCTGTATTAAGAAGTCCCTAAAGGTTCTTCTGTATAGTCACTACTCCATTTGCTTAATTAAGAACATGCAGTATAAGAATACGACCACGGAGATCATTTATCAGTGTGTCCCTTTATGTAAAAGGTTTATAGCTACTTAACTCACCAACGCTTTCCTGAGGTTTACAGTTAGCTCATTTGTTCTACTTTCTTTAATGTATCAGACCAAGGTCGACCTGAAATCATAAAAATAAAAAAGCCCCCGCTTGTTTCCAACTGGTGTGTGTTCACGTGCACAGACAGTATCCATGTCCACACGCACACATTTTAACAAAGCTCCCAGTCAGCTTTTCCAGACGTGCTTTCAGCATGACACAGTGGGTGCCGGCCGCCTGGTTCATGATTCACTGTGTTATGACAATAATACCGACTTTTGGGGATGAACAATGACTTTGTATGGACTTGGCAGATACCTAAAAAAACCACAGGTTCTCCTTAAACAGTACACAGAATGAGCTCATCTTCGAAGGAGGGTTTTAAAGCGAGTAATGCCAGCCTCCTCAGCTATGCTCATTACAGCTGAATTAGGCCGTATCGTCGCGGTAAGCTCCAGTAATCAGACTACTTCGGCAGCTTGGCTTAATTGGCCGAAACTCACTTGATGCACATTGAAATAGAAAGGGACTCCTGTCATTTCTTTAGCACTTTAAATGGTAAAAAAAAAACTGTCTTTCATGATTGTAAGCAAAGTAACAGTGAATCTGGGTTAAAGCAAAACCAAAATAGCATGCGGATATTTCTAGTAATCAAGGAGAGCTTTATATACTGTATATATATATATATATATATATATATATATATATATATATATATATATATATATATATATATATATATATATATTCCATATATATATATATTCCAGCATACTAAAGCAGCCTCAGTGGAAAATATTCCCCTTTGCTGTATATAAGAAAAACCCAAGACACTTGAGAGTTAAAACAACCTTCAACTGCATGTGTATAATTGCTGTCCACAATTCAAGTATTTATTAAAATAAGTGTTTCAATTCTTTATCAACAAACATAACACAACAAATGGACAACCTTCTGCACCACGGTCAAAATTAAAAAGTAAAAGAAACACATACTGCCTGTGCATTAAAATAAATACCCAGTTTAATCCAGCACCCTGTCGGGGAACAGATAGATAGCTAGATACTTTATTCATCCCGAGGGAAATTTTAGGCATCCAGTAGCTTAGACAACCATAACACAAACACATAGACACATATATCTCACATACATAAAAATCACTCACAGAAATTTGAAGAGTTAAAAGAGTTAAACAACACACCACGAAGGAGACAAAACAGGAAACATACTAGCGAGAGAGATGGAATCACATGGACTGAGAGCGGAAATGAATGAACAAGAGTGGGAGAATGCGATAGAGGCCAGCAGTTTTTGTTGGCCGGCTCGGGCCTCTCTGTGCCAGTCTCTCTGAGAAGCTCAGATATCCATCAGGTCTGCCTCTCTCTGTGCTTGACAGCGGATCTACAGAGGGTCCTTTTTAAATCAGGCCTCTCTTACTGCTGGCACAGGTCCAGTTAAAGGCCCACTCTAAAGGGGGATTCCTCGGCCCACAGACCGCTGGGAAACGGCTGAGGCGGACCAATGAAAGCTTTTGTGGAAGGGAAGAGCAGGGCACGGCGGTCAAGGAGACGGACAGACAGACAGAGAGGAACTAAACAAGTAATGGGGGTAAAGAGGAGAAAAATGCATTTACGCACACACATACACACAGAAACAATCTAGGACAGCGAGAGACACAAGCTCGACAGGGGGTCCTGTGGGGACCTATTCGACATTTGTTCAATGCGGCCTATAGACATTTGTGCCATGTATCTCAATGCATCCCCTTTCCTCCAGAGGGGCGACGGGACTCACACTGGAAGCCGAGATGTGAGCAAGAGCTGCAGCTATGCATTTTGGTATTTGGTTAAAAAAAATAAAAATACACCTCAGGATCTGTAACCTGGTTATTAAAGAAGAGTATGATCACTTGCAAACTGCATTCAGATGGTAACGTCACTTTCACACCTGTAGTTCAGTTCACTTGGCCCATACCAAAGAAATAAAATGTTACAGTGTTGCCTTTTAGTAGGGGTGGAAATCACCAGAGGCCTCATGATACAATATCATCACAGTACTTATGTCACGATACAATACTATTGCAATTTTAAACATATTGCATTATTCTGCGATATATTGCAATTTATTCCCTTTTTTCCAACTTCAAATTTTTCCCAATTTCAAATTATGTCCCCAAAAGAAAACTTTGTCAACATCTGTTTTATCTAAGAAGATACAGTTCTCTGTTTGTTCATCTCACTTCAATTTCATTGCTGCAAAATGGTATTGTCAAGCAGACAAACTGACCTACACATATTTAATAAAAGATTGATACTTAGGGTCTGTGTATCGATACAGTATTGACACGGAAAATAACGCAAAACTATGGTGTATCGATTTTTTCCCTCACCCCTACCTTTTTGTTCTACTTTGTTCTGTTCACATTTAATCAGTATAAATAAGAGTTGAAGATGACATTCAAAATCCACTGTTTGATATAGATTGCTTTCTGATGAGTATGCAGATCCTTTCCTTAACAGGAATCACCACATGCATCGTGCAAATGTAAAAGGCCATGCCACCCACATGTAACACTGCTGTTAAGAGCCGCTCTAGCCCTGCGCTGTACTTATCAAGGTTTTTGGAGCAGCAGTGGAAAGCCAATCTGGAATCGCTCACCACCCTTCTCCCTCTATCTCAATGTGACTCGTCAGGCAGCCCTGCTTCTTCGATGAGCCCTCCCAAGGGATGACAAACCGCACTTGTGTTGACTGAAGCACAACAAGCCTTCAGCTGTGCCATGCTTGCTAAACAGGACAGCCTAATATCCACTCGCCACACTCGGCTACTTAACAGTCAACATGGCTCCGGGATTGGTTCGGTTATCTGTTTACGTCGACCAGATGACAGCCGGTTATGCCGGAGTTAGCTTTTCAACACAATTGAGGGAATATTCTGCCGCGTTTACTCCATACACCCCTCGAGAGTGTTTACTTATCAGTGGGCACACACCCCTATCAACAGCCTTGCTTCAACGCACCACGAGCAGAGGAGTGTCAGAGGGAGAGAATAGACGAGGAGAGAGAAAGGGGACGAGGCAGCAAAAGGCTCTCTGGGAGGTTTTGATATGTACTCAAGAACATACATGGCTACTCCACCGGCTAATGCTGCACTCCTTGGTTGGGGACAGGCTTATGAGCTTCGGGAGTAAATTCCTCACTGTCTCCTGTCTCTTGAGACCCATTCTGCTGCCTGTAGATAAGTGTGGAATTCAGGCTTCGTGGCAGGCGTGCCGAGGTGAAACAGATGCCGTGACTCCGGCTCAGGCGGACTCGCAGTGATAACCGACCACTAGCCAAGACTGAGGCCTGCCAGCATGCGCCGACGGTGGAAGCTTATAAAACAATATTAACATTCTTATGACAAGACAGGCAGAAAACCAGCCACCTATTGTGAACTACGCAGGCCAAAAAATGAAATATATATGGACTCTAACAATGTCAGGATGATCCTGTGAGCTGTGTGGGCTTCATTACTTGTGTTGGCCAAGCCGGCACTGGTGACATATCCCCAGCTACAGAACACAATGCTGCAGCGAGCACTGCTGACTGCTGTCTCCTCTCTGTACATCTCAAACCAAAGCACAGTCACTTGTAATTACATTTATAGTAATGGGACAGGGTGGTTTGACAGTACATTGTAAGTGAGTGTGTGTGTGGTACAGTGGGAAAGAAGAGAGCTCAACACACAACTGAAAGGATTTGACAGCCGTTGTCCCTCAGCCATAGAGCCCACTGAGGAAGTTCAGACACACTGAGGGGGAAAAGGGGGGGCCTTCTTCCTATACAATAACAAGCCATAAAACGAAGCACTATAAACTCTTCCTCACCTCTATAACTGCTGCAGGAAGGGGCAATGACGGTTTACATCTGGGAGTATAAATCCAGAGGCAGAAACAATTTAAGCATAATTTGCTTATGTGAAAGCTAACAAAAAGAACAAAACACTAAAGTTGAGAAAAAATCAAGGAGGTAAGTAAAGAAGGTAAATGTCAGGGTGCTAAAATATCATATATCATATTCTCTAATTCATTTATGTTTCTCTTGACAAAAAGAAAACGTTAGACAGCCTCAACAAAAAATTATAATCAACGCCTCAGAAAGGTAGATTTTATTGCAGGCCTATTTTATTGGATATCATTAAATTGTGCAGGTGTTCCTGCTATTGTGTGCCCCTGCTTTACAGTAGGTCTCCTACCACTGTGGTCCTGACCACTGACAGACTTTTTCCAGTGAGACTGTACATGCTAAAAAGACATACACTTATTCGGCCAACTGCTCTCAGCAAATGTAAATCTTTATTATTGCAGTAACTAACTATTATTTTATAATTATTATTATTATTATTATTATTATTACAGAAAAAAGACAACAAAACAAAAACAAACAAAAAACACTCATCCCAAAGTGTCTTGTGTTGTCTGATCAACAATCCAACCCCCAGAGAGATTCACATTTCAATGATATAAATTAGAGAAGCTGGAAACAGGTAATGTTTGGCTTTTTGTTTGAAAATTACTTAAACGACTAATCCATTATTAAAATAGTTCCTGATTAATTTACTGTTGATTGACTTATCGATGAATTTGCTAATTGTTTCGGCTCTAATGTATAGATAAATAAAATTCCATTCTGAAGGCAGCACAAAAAACGTGCCAAAAAGTACTATGTCACAAAATAACTTCCACAAGCAAATACCTGTGTTTGTTGCACTGTACACTTGCAGTATGACTGTGTGATTCTCTGCAGGGCAGACAGTGCTTCACATCAGCCTCCAGTCAAATGGGGGGGAGGGGGGAGGGAAACGAAGCGACACGGTGAAACCAGCGCTGCTGCCCAACACTGATCAAAAACAAGGCAGTGTGGGAGACCGAGCAAGCCACTCGAGCAGGGTTACACGGGCAAGAGCAGGGGAGGTATGTAGGAGGGGAGTGTGTCACGGTAAAGGCCTGCGTATGTCGCCGCTACCACCTCGACCACTTTGTCTGACTCATGAGTTCAAACAGGACATGGTAATAGCCTGTCTCCAACATTCCCCTAACCATAAATCTCTCTGCAAGAAAAATGGGAAAGCAATCAGGTGGGAAGGTTTTTCTATGTGTGTGTGTGTGTGTGTGTGTGTGTGTGTGTGTGTGTGTGTGTGTGTGTGTGTGTGTGTGTGTGTGTGTGTGTGTGTGTGTGTGCACGTGTGCGTGCGTGCGTGCGTGAAAAAGAGAGAACCAGACAATAACAGAGCATACCTTTGCGCATTGCGTGCATGCAAGAGAAGGAGCGGTTGTGTATCTGCATAAAATTACAGACACAACAAAGCCATGAGTGAGCATCTACTATATGAATGGACACAAGATGATGAGTGGGCACTCAAGCACTTGAGATATGAAGCTTGTTTTATTGCGCATCAAAAAATGAAGCTGTCTTTTTTGCCCAGCACTTAATATGATTAAAGAGTGAGATACAATAGAAAGCCTTGCCCTTTTCTTTAAAGTAGTTAAACCATTAAACGGGGCAACAAGAGTTACTCCGGAGAGCCTTTTGGCAGGCAGAGTGGGTGGAGAGTGGCCAAAGATTCAAGTCTTTACAGTGAGAGAGATGGAGATGGACAGAGATCTACCTTGGCCAGTGGCGGATGTATTTCAGAGTAGTGCCTGAGTATTGATCAGACCCTGACCCTTCCTGTTTATCATTCAACAAGTTATCACGACGGGCATTAATAAATATCTCCACACCGCTGTGTCAGCCGCTGGGAGGCTAATGTAACTGCTAAAGGTGCTGGAGCGCACACTACATGGCGTGTTTGCATCTGTGTGTGTGTGTGTGTGTGTGTGTGTGTGTGTGTGTGTGTGTGTGTGTGTGTGTGTGTGTGTGTGTGTGTAGTACAGTCCACGATATGTGCACGTGGGCATGTCCTCACCATCAGCTACGCATACACACAGTCATACACGCAGCCTCTCGAGGGACTAAGATGTAGGGCCTCATCAAAAGCACAATGCTGCCAGTGTGCTCAGTGCGCTGCTTTCAACCATCAGCGCTGTGCGACAGGACTGTCAGGTCTGCCAAACAGCCCGCTGCAACACTGGGGCAAATTAAGTCGGAGTTTATTGAACGGGGAAGGAGGGACTGGGAGAGAGAAGGGTGGAGGAGAGGAAGGGGGGAGGGCAGCGTGTGAGAGGTAGATAAAGAATGAGGGAAAAGTTCATTATTCACTGCAGTGAAAGAGAACGAAGGAAGGGAAGAAGTGGGGGAGCAGGTGAGGAAGGGGGAGGCTCGGCGGACTGCTATGACCACCAAGGCAAGCGTGTAAGGGGTCAAGCTAGCTAGCACTAGGTGAGGCTGTTGTTTTATATATTTTTTTGTGTTTGCATTAATATTCATTCTTGAAAAATGTCATATTTCGTAGCGAGGTTAGTTTGTTATTTATATTTGAACATTTATATTTTATACGAATTACAATTTGTCAAAGGTAACTAACTTTTATATGCCGTACAGAGTTTTATAAAAAAAAATGTAAGGACATTTGTTTCATGTGCTTCTTCACTATTCACTCTCTTCTACAGCTCTAAAGTAAACTAGCAGGGTTAGCCTACTGATGCACTCGGTGAAGGAGCATCTGTGGAAGACAGTGGACATTTAACAAAATGGTAATGACATTGAAAATTTGACTTTACTAACAGCTAAATATACCATAGAAAGTCAAACACACTCTCTCGCTGATGGGGTGAGGACGCCCTGCAGTCAAAACAGCGGACGCCATGACCACTTCGTTTCCAACAACTGGCGTGGGAGAGAGTGCGGCGGCCTTCAAAGCTTTGTTTGTCTGCAAACAGTCCGCAAAGAGAAGACCAAACACTCTCTGCTATAAACAGTCAACAGACCCCACGCAGGATGAAGAGGAGCAGGAGTTAGGGGAAAGCAGGGCAGGTAGTGTTTTGTAGGAAGGACAGGATGGTGGAATGAACGGAAGGATGAGAGAACGTTTTGATCTTTTAAAGCGACACCTCTGAAATATCAACTTGAGGCAGGGAAACTGTTGCCCTTTGTATTCAGTTTATATGCAAATGTGTGTCTGAGTTGCTGCACCCAAACAAGTGGGAGTAAGTTAACCATGCATGAGTATAATGTGCAATAATACAGTCTATTTTATTAGCATTGTGTGGGCATGTAAGCAAATATGTATGTTAATTGAGGACCCTGTCATTTCCTCTGTGAGCTACGAAGGTTGCAAATTTGCAAGCTGTATACAGTACATGCATACCAATACACAGACACAACTGCCTTCTTCTACCTTCAACAAATCCAAACACACTCTTGTTTTCTCATGCAAGCACAACGATTGTGGTGAATCTCAGGAGCATCCCTGCAGCCTGCCCATCACTGCCCATGTTTTCATTAGCAATCAATTTAAACAACAAAGAGCCCCTACTCCAAAAAACAAAGAAAAAGCTTAAAACATTGCCCTGAATTATTAATTCCTCACAGCACTAAAATATGACCCAGTGAGCCGCCACACTCAAAGAATGACAGATGGATCCAGACTCACAGGAGAGAGAAGAGAGCAGTGAGGTGGTGGTGACAGTTATGAGTTACAGCAGGTTACATTGAAGATGCAACAGTGATATATTATGCCGTGTGTTAAAAGATAAAGAGATTCAAATGAAAAAAAAATCCAAGAATACAAGAAATCAGCACATAATATATCCTTGGTATTTATCTTGACTTGTGGCTTGTTTGGTTAAAAATAGTTTTTACCAAAAAAGAATTTGTAATATCACTATATAGTTCTATCACCATGTGGCAATAACCTGCTGGGGGTCAACGTTGTAAGCCGTTGCTGTTAGTCCCATCTGTGATTTGAGCCCTCTGCACATTACTCCGTGCCATGAATTAAATCACGGAGTAACGTACAGAGTACTGAGGTTACAGGACTACTTGTTCCTGTGAGTTTTGATGCTTGGATCACCACAACTGGAACAATGAGAGAGAAACAGCTAATGCTAGCTAAACCCCCCTTTTTCAGTTATGCAAGACGTACACAACTGAGTGTGTAGGAGCTGCCAATGACTCAAGGTGATGGAATAACATGAACCAAAAATTAAAGTTTAGTGGGAATCTGTGATAGAGACAGCGAGCTAGGCTAACTACTTTCCGAGTGGAGGAAAGTTAGCTAGCTATTTAGTCAAAGTTAGCTAGCAGCTAGTCATTTTACAAGTTGAATGATGTAAAGGGACAGATCACTTAAAGTGCATTACTAGCTCTTTGTGAGCTTTTTGAAAAAGGGGGATACCAATGTTTGTAGGCTAAACAGGACTATGGCGTGCTCCAGTCGGTAGCACACCACGTAAGTGGACAGTAACACCAGCTCTCAAATATCAAATACTGCCAATATCCACAAATAAGTCCCAAAGGGTTTTATCCTTTTTGGACACATTTAAAAATGCATGCACAATAGCTGCACTATCATTTTAGATGTGATTTCCCTCAACAAAAAGTGTGCAGAATTCAAATTTCATTTCAACTTTTTAACAGACACAAATTTGCCCTTTCATCCAGTTTCCTTTTGCCTGTAAGAGTTCCTTCTGCCACTCTGTTCTTTCCTTCTTTACATTTGAGCAGATAATCTCTCTTTTTGGCAGACAACGAAGGAAGAAAGTGTCTCTTTATTCAGTCATCTGAAAGAGATCCATGAGAGGCACAACGGTGGCACTTTGACAGGAACCCTGCCTCTTATTTACATGTGTGCTATATGTTAGAGAGCTGTTTGTGCATTGCATTCGGGCATCATTGATATGCCGAGAATGTTCGCTCTGCCACTCTTGCCAGTTCTCACGCCCCACCCAACCTCCCACACATTTTACACAGCACACAAACACAAGAAGAGGAGAAAGTTTTCTTACCTAGATGGTGTTGATCGGTGTGTGGATGACAGGCGGCGCAGGGAGGCAGGGAGAGAGGGAGAAAACACAAGGAGAAAGCTTGATTAGCGTGAGTTCAGCACTTGTAACCTCTCCTACGGCGTGTTAAGCTGCTCTCTCCTGTTCGGCTCAAACAGGTTGATGCAGAGAGTATGCCTTAATAAATCCACCATGCACTCCAGTGGGTAAAACACCCTCTCCTCCACTTTTTCTTATTCCTCTCCTTTTCACATTTCCCCATCCTTGACAAAGAAGAGGCCAGCTCTTCCCTTTTGATTTATGCACTTTGTTATTCTCTCCTCTACTTTCTTTTACCCTTACCTTCTATTCCCTCTGCAACCATTTCATCCTCCTCTAATCTCCTCCTGGACCTCCACTTTTAACCCCTTTTCTCCTCTTTCTCCTCAAGCTCTCCAGCCTCATATTTTCTGCTCTCTTACTTGTACCAGACAGAACACCCCCTGTGGGAAGCCAGGAACAGGTGAAAACCCCCAATTAGAAACAGTAAAACCAGCAGGTGAGTCTCCTTGCAACTGCTTTGCATGACAGAGGTGACCCTTTACTACACCTTGCATCACTTCATTCCCTCTCTTTTCTGTCTGCAGCCTTCCAGAGGTGCACATTTACTCCTCCCCTCACTACCCCTCGGGGGGATGTACATCAAAAATCGAGAGGCACGGGTCAAATACAAGGATGGATTGGGAGTGTGCTGGGTAAAAAAGCAGAGCATGGGCTGAACAGATTAGCTAAAACTCCTGAGATGGTAACCACAGGAAATTAAATGTGCTAAGTTTTGTAATTCTTTTTTTTTTTATTAAATCCAAATTTCCAAGCCTGTTCCTTCCTGTTGCAAAGAGGATGTTGCTACTTGCCCCAGGCATGACTAAGTGCAGTTATATGCACTATAGAAATCTCATTATTCCTCACTTTCAGCAGTAACCGGATTTCAGAAACATAGTGGGAAGCCTGGCTTCCTTTTACAGGTTAAGGGATTAAGAAAAACCTTGTCAATGCAAACACATTTCTGCTGGTGGAGAAGCCTGATTACTTGGACATATACTGTACACCTTGATCTGGTTTCTTTAAAGTTGTTCTAAGCATGTGAATGGAAAAATAAACAGGACAGAGAAAGTTGTTGGCTGCATATCAGGGCTTTTATTTGAAATTCAAACTATTGCTTAAAAAATTACATTTTGAGTCTGTACTGTATTGATCTGACTGAATTCCTGATTTCAAAATTCTGTGTATATACGTAACATGCTGTGCCTTGTACTCCCCTACACTCAACTCTTATGTATTCCATGACGACCTGTTACCCTCAATAAGGCATTTGTTGAATTCAGCGTTAATGTAAAATGGAGTAAAACCATGAGGCACCACGAATGAACAGAACAACGCTGCAACATATTTTATGATTAGACTGTGGGTTAATGAAACAAATTACTTGTTAGTCGTCATCACCCCAACTGCTTGTTAGTATATCTGAAACAAATAGCCATGCTCACAGTTACAATAGTTGCAAGATATTTCACTCTGTAGCACCACCTGAGTCATTAGGGTTCATCCTCCGGGGACCATGAATGCATCCATAATCCAAAATCCTACTGCAACTTAACACATATGTATAGAACTAAAACGGTTAAACCGTGTTTCAAGTATTTGAAAGACAAAGAATAAAAAAGTCTGATCTCTCGTTGCCTGTCCCTGCCTGTGCCTTCAGTCCAGAGGGGTTGTCAAAAAACACTCTTTTTAACATACAGGGTCTTTTAACTAATCAGATTTCTTATCGCATTTAATTGATAAATAAAAACAATCCGATTACTAAGCAGCTTAACATAAGCTGTGGTTTTGGAGTGTCCAGGCTAAAAAAAAAAGCACACGCTGATTATAAGATAAGAGAGCGTGACAGCTTTTGATAACAGTTCAAATGCTTTCCGACAAGGTAAACAGATGTGTGCAGCAGTAATAGCTGAATGGTGTAATACTAAGAGTATTACAGACTGGGTGTGAAACTCATACACACCCTTTCTTCGCAATGAAAGGCTCCTTCATTTACAGCAATTATGATGATAATTATGGTAAGATTTTAAGGATTTTAAAATGTTAAACACAGCATCTTTAACACCAACAGCTCCTTAGGGCCATATTAGAGTTCCGACACTAGTTCTCTCTCCAAAAACTACTAACAATTATTCCAGGGACCAATCACTCCTCTATTGTAAATATTCCTAAATGTCTTTTTGGGCGACGACGTTGGCAACGACAACTTTTTCTGTAGAGCCCTAAGCTCACCAATTACTGTGAGTTGAGGACACATAGCAGCAGCCATTTCCCACTGGGCGCATCTGTGCTGCGTTCCGGTTTTGTTCCGTCCTCCGTCATGTGCCATACCACGCCGGGAGCGTCTCAGAAGTGGAGCATCTTGCTGCCTGACTCGCAGTTTTGATTGTCTCTACAAGTACTTTACAGAACAAGCACATGTTTATTAAACAAGTATCTACCTTCCACTCCAAGCACTCCTGCAGTTAACTCCATGTCTTCTCTTTTCTGGCGTTGTCCTGATAAAAATGATCTGTGATGTCGTATTATGTTTTTCCACCTCCAAGATGAAGGAGACATAATATAATGATTATATACAACATTGGGGGGTGTTTTAGTAAACTCACTGGATTCTGTCACTGATAACATCCTCCTGGCTGTCCGAAATAGACCTGGCGCGTATCTTTAGCGGAGCGGAGAGCCGCTTCACGCACGCTTCTGACGCTGTGGATCCACTTTTGCGACATAACTGAAGCGTGGTCATTTTCGCTACCCGGAACTAGAGATGGTCCGATACCATTTTTTACTTCCCGATACCGATTCTGATACCTGAACTTGCATATCGGCCAATACAGAGTACTGATCCGATACCAGTGTGTCATATATTTTATTATTTTTTAACAGCTGTATACTACTATCCCTGTATGGATGTGATATGATATCAGCCAGACTGATATGTCAGTCTGGCTCAGGTTAAACTCTTTGTGAAACATGAACAAACACAAACAATGAATGCCACAGAACTTTCTTTTATTATCCAGTTTGACAGTCAGTTATAACAGAAAAAGAACATAAACTACTTAAACGTAGTTTTTTTGGGGGGCTTTATTATGTGGTATCGGATTGGTGCATAAACTCCAGTACTTCCCGATACCGATACGAGCGTTTTAGGCCGTATCGGAGACAATATCGGAACATCTCAGAACTAAAGTTTCCTGAGCATTTTTGTAGTACAACGTCTAGAACAAAGGACCCGCGAGAGACCTCCTCCAGTCTCCCCTGTGCTCTACTTCTATTGGATAGTTGCGACATGTTCAACGGATTAATTTGCATAAAGATGGGCAATGGCCAGCTTTTGGACGCGCAGCATTTTTTCAAATGCAGCGCCGCCTTCCCGGGATGCTTTGCGGGCACGTTAAAGTTGCTTGACGTCACCCACAGGAATAAAGTGGAGCGCGGCGCGACAGAAATGTCGCATGGCCAGGTGGATCTGCACGATGAGACGCGCTGTGGCGCAGCTGGTGGAATATCAAACATTAACTTGAATGGCTATGATTGCTCGCGGAGCCCGCGGCGCCTCAGGAACGCAACGCAGCTGCGCCTGGTGGAAAATACCGGTAAGGTCTAAAAGTCACTTTAAAGTCAGCCAGGCAGCCGTTTAGTCAGACATTCAGTCAGCCGTTCAGAGAGCCTGCGGCGACGGGGAAATTTCCTGTGGTTAAAGCAGGAAAAAAGAAAGAAATTCAGCATGCTGAGAAGGTTAACGTGGCCTCGTGTGTGTGTGTGCGTGTGTGTGTAACAGAAAACCTAAAGCTGGTGTTTTCTTTTTTTTACTTTCACAAAGAAAAAACAGGGATTTCCTGAAATCTTGAAGAGATGGGGAGAAACGATAGCAAGTTTTGCTGAAATGATTAGTCCATTGACAGTTTTAATAATCAACTATTCAACCAGACAGTGAAACACTGCTTTTCAGTCCGATATTAAGGTCCTCTTTAATTAACTGATCTTGATTAATCTATGTTTCTTTAATATAAAGTGTCATAAAATCGTGAAAAAAGGCAAGTATAATCTCCCAGAGCCCAACATGATACGCTCAAATTTTTGGTTTTATCTGACAGTCTGAACAGATGACAATTAATTCATTCATTCATTCATTCAGTTGATCATCAAAATGGTTGCCGATTAGTTTTCTGTCCTTTCAGCTCTGCTACAATGAAAATAAGTATTATTTACCACCTTAATAATAGTCAAAATTGTAACATGTAGTTTCTGGTCAGCTGGGCACCAGACTTTTTAGATAAAAGGAAGGCTACTGGTTGACCATCATACAACTCCAGGCATTCTCCCAATAACAGCAAAGCATCACACCTTGAAACAAAAATCACACAGGACAGTACCAGTCTCCCAGATTAGGCCTCCCATAAATCTTTGCGGCGCAGGGAACAGCTGCGCCGAGCGTTGAACGATGAGCAGTGCTTCTGCTTTAAGGCTTTATTAAATGCCACGCCACAGAGTGCAGAGCGCATTGTAGGAAATTCATGGCCACTAAATATCAAGCTAGGTTCTGTCGATTAACATGCAGTGAATATATTAGACAGAACAAAGCCTAGAGAAGCCTTAATGGGAACCTTAATAGTTTTGCTCTTTCGAAATATGTGCATGCAGTTTTTATTAGGCTCTTTGGTGGTAAGTACAGTGCTGGATCGTTGTAAAGAAGTACACAAGTCACACAATTCACCAGCACACCAGTGAAAGTGTCCCAAGGGGAAATATGCACTGCCTAAATCCATGTTGGTGTAAAGCAAAATAGAAAATAATATGATTTGAAAACAAATAAAGGGCAAAGTGCTTTCTGAAAAGGTTACACAGTTATCACTGAGGTTTCCAACCAGTTTTTGTCAGAGTGTGTGAGGCAGAGAAAGGTTGATAGTTGTCAGGTCCAGGCATAGCTCTCACCCCCCTCAGGTGTTTTGACATTTTAAGTGAATTTAAGCACGGCGGTCTTCTGCTGCAACCCTACACCACAGCAGTCTCCATGCCGACAGCAGCACCAGCAGTTGTCTTCCAGAACCAGCCCTGACATTTTGTCTTCTTCTCGGCGTGAAGCGAGTGTGTGCGCCTTCGTGTGTGTATCTTTGTGTGTATCTTCATATGTGCCTGCTCACAAGCTGATGTGCTGCACTTCTTCCTTCCACCCACCACTTTCTTCAGATAATGAAACACAAGAAACCTGCACATACACAGGTGTCAAACCGCAGAGGGAAGTCTGCGTGGGCTGCAGAATGTGAGAGACAGAGAGAGAGAGAGAGAGAGAGAGAGAGAGAGAGAGAGAGAGAGAGAGAGAGAGAGAGAGAGAGAGGAAAGATGGAGAGGAAATCATCCTCAACACACCAGCTATGTCTTCCAGTAAAGTTCCAAGCAGAGCCATGTACTCGTAACCTGGAACAACAGAGAGGATGCTGGACCTGCTGTATAGTTATCTACAAGACCAAGAGGCCTGTTAGAAAGACCGTTTGGCTTTTCAATTAATTACTAAAACACACAGTATTATCAGATCAGACTAATATTTTCCTTTTGTGACTGAGATGTCACATAATTAGATTAGTTTCAGTTTAACTGGATTATTTTTCACTGTAGTTGCAAAACATCATGGAATGATCACAACCACAGAATTGTAATGAGCTGACAACGGAAAGTAGTGAGTCAGTGAGTTTACCCACTCAGTCACCCTTTGACCGACATTGTATCTCTTCATTCTCATGCAGCGAAGCATCTCTGCACCCTTTCACCCAGCAGGTTACAGTACGTCTTCAGCAGATGTTCCTGCCGTTACAGATGCTCTGAGAAAACAAATACCTTGTGTGTTTTCACAAACTGAGTAGGTCTGGGTATGTCTGGGACATTTTTACTGCAATTTTAGTGATCTGATACCAGAGTTTCAGTACTGATGTCAAACAATACAATATGTAATATGTACTGTATGTTTTCTTACAAGACTCTAACCTTATTAAAGGCAAAGTTCTCAAATGTTAAATGGTGTCTAAATGCAAACACCTGTACGGGACTCCAGTATATTTCTGAGTGTGTTCTGTGAGTCCTAGAGACCTAACAAATAT
Source organism: Zingel zingel (assembly GCA_023566125.1). NCBI lineage: Eukaryota > Metazoa > Chordata > Actinopteri > Perciformes > Percidae > Zingel > Zingel zingel. The sequence continues at coordinate 10,670,314 of CM042330.1, read as the reverse complement.
TGTCTTGTTGTATTGATGTATGTTGATCGATAAGGAATTATATTCAAAATACAGGCTTTATCATACCCCACATTCTTATTTTATTTTATCAGTTTATTTGTCTGGGACAATACATATAGGCATTGTTACATCTAAAGTGCAATGTATGTGGGACTTCTATCCGTAGGCTAATTTGCTAATTTGTCCATGGTTAGGCTTTACTTGATTTATTGTTTATTATGGCACAGTTTAGTTTCTTATAGTTTAGATTGTTGCATAAGCTGCATTTTTATGTTTGAAGCTAACTTTAACGTACTAGTTTACTGCAAAAATGTGAGGAATATGAGGAATTCTAAGTAATGACAACAAAACTGTCGGGCACGGAGGTTTAAAAAAAAACATGATGGACTCTTCAGAAGAGGTAATTATCTTCACTAGAGTTTCTGCGTGCGAAAGTTGCCGTACGACACTAGTTTCTGAACCTATAGCCATACTGAGAAATACAGAGAGAGTTGTGGAGCTAATTTAGTCTTAATTAGCTTTGTAGCAACTCATTTGGCAATGGCTTAAATGTAACAGACGTGCGTTAATATCAAAAAGTTATGCACTAAAGCTTTAAATTATATTTGTCTAAATAAAACTGTCTAAAACATTTAATGTCAGCTTTTAGTACACTGATTTTGTTACAGACACACTTCCATAAAAACAGCATCAAACATTAATTTTTTTTTTGTAGTTGGGAAACTTAAATGCTAAATCCATCTAAGTAGGTAATTTCAAAGCAGTAGAAAACCTTTGATACAAGGACAATTTTTAAGGAGATAATAACCTAGTTAGTCAACAAGCTGGACATTATAATTAATGCAGCCTTTACATCTGCCCATGGAGCATATTTGATGTCATTCACATACAGAAACAGTTATATGTATATTGGTCGGAGTCAGGGCTGCTGACCCCCTCATATTTTCTGCTTGAAGCGCATCAAAGAAATGTCATATAATGTACTTCAATTATTGCTTCCATTGCATTTTGGCCTTAAGGTATCCACAAGCAACAGAGCGGCTTTCCGACACTGCTGTCAGACTCTGAATGATAATAGTGCGCTGCAGGGTGCAAATCAGCATTTAGGCCTTTTCCATTTTATGCAGGAAGTTGAAGTTATTCTCTAGGGCTTCTGTTCTGAAACTATGATCTTTGCATTGCTGTTAAAGCTTCACAACATGAATGGTTTGTTAATGAAACACAGCCTAATGCTTTTAACTTTGTTTATTGGGTTGTTTGCTTGTACAAAGACTTAGAGAGCCTCTGCGATATCTCAGATCTGCACCCGCATGGATAACGAGGTTGCGTATTCACTAGTCTTTCACTTCACCTCGCTGTTAGAGCTAAAGCTTCTGGGGGCGAATTCACCTCAGATTACGTCCCATTGCAGTTAGGTTAGAGTGAAATTACAGCATCAGAGGTTTTAGCTGCTTCCTTCTTGTACCCTTATCTTGTGAAGCGGAAGGAAACACCTAATTGGTTCCA